>CAJQZP010001271.1:805000-1225000 GCA_907164705.1 Parnassius apollo
CAATACTTTAACTTTTAAATCACTTTAAAAATAAGTCGTTAGTTCCATTGGATAGTTTGATTATATAGTTCCTAAAAGGCTCACTGATAACCTTATATTGTTTGTAACCAATTTTGTTAGGCTCGACACAGGCGCAGAGAAGCTAGCCTCTCGGTACTCTATAAGAGGAAACATTTCGGTAAGTGTGCGCAGCAACTATATGCTTTAATTCCTCCCTCTCCTTTTCACTATCAGACAATCAGGCGATCGGAGGGTTCTCACCCCTTTATTGTCGATATTCCATGCATTAGAGAAAAACAGTTTTTAAATAAAAATGTTTTTAATCGCCGTAGAAAATAGGTATGATAAAAAAACGTAATTAAAAAAAACTTAATTTTTGTTTTAAACCTATTAATTTTAAGTAAAATTGAAAAACTCTTATAAAATCTAATTAATGATAACCAGTGTTGACACCTTTTACGTTAATTACACACATCGATTGTTCTTACTTAAAATTAAATTGTCAATGTATTGTTGCGGTATGAGATCCCGCGTTGTTTGCAAGTGTTCGTAAATTTGTTGTTCTGTCATCAAATTTGGCGGGAAATCTCTCAAAGCTTTCCGTTGTAACATATCCCGGGCATTCTCGATAGGATTAAAGTCGGGTGACTGTGAAGGCCAATTCAAAACTTGAATATCGTGATTTCGGAGAGCGCCGACTCCAGCCGCGCCGTATGGGAGGAGCAATATCGTGCATGAGTAGAAATTCCTAGCCTATTTGGATTCAGTGTGGAATTATAACAGGCTATACTACCTCCTCGTGGTATTTTTGTGCAGTCATGCTGCCTTGGATCCAAACGAGCTGAGTTCGTCCGTCAAGACGCATTCCTGCCTACACCATAATTGTCCCGCCTTTTTATGATGGACCTCCTTAGGGTGCCGTAGACGACAAACTCTCACTAGAGTTCCCCAAACGCGTACTCTCCGTGAATCCGGATAAAAATTGAACCGGGATGCATCAGTGAAAAGCACCAATTGTTCGTCATTTCATGGTAAATGCTCCCGAGTTCAAGAATGCCGCCGACCGCGATTGTTGTAGCGGATTTCATGCCGTAGCGGTCTTCGAGCATGGAGACCAATTTCATGCAACATTATTCGCACGGTTTGTTCACTTACCAGCAGCAGGTGGTCCTCTTGGAGCCTTAGCAGTAGTTGCATCGGTGTGATATTGATTTGTCTTGTGGCGGTCATTTGAAGAAATCGATTTAATCTCTGCGTTATAACACGATATCTACCCGTGTGCCGTTCTGCCATATCTCTAGTACTGCGATAACGTGACTGCAACCTTGATATCACGTTTTGGCTGGTGTGCCTCAGCAACAACGCGTTGAATAGGACTAGTTTCTAACATGCCGATAGCTCGTAAAATTTCATCTCGAATCAAATGACGACGTGACATTACTCTTAAAGAAAAACAATCTAATCTCTTTTCATAAATTAATATGAGTAGAACAATTTTAACTTTCCTTGACGTAATGAATCAAAGTTTTTATGGAAACTAAAAAGATTTAAAACTTTAAAGTCGCAAATATTTTGGACTAAGGTATCCCTCATTCCCTAGATTCTGTTGATGTGTTTATATTTTTTAATAAAGTACGTAACACAATATCTCCTCGAATCACCTGAATTACCTGATTTGTATTTTTGTTCCAAAAGTAAATATAACAAAATGTCATGTGATGTCATCCCCTCTACTGCACTATTTCTCATAGTGTTAAGGTTATTGTTATTTATGTGATCAAAATGCGGTGGTTGTTAGCCATTGTCATGCATGTTAGTAGCTCCTCCGACTTTACAATATTTAACATATATACACCATTCACTTGCTTGGCTTCTCCACAACACTCCTTCCTCTGATTATAAATGTGACACTTATTTTCCTTAAACACAACACTGTTGCCACTGAAAATCACTTTACTACGAAAAGAAGGTTTGTAGTTAGGTTATGTATACATAAAACATTGTTCACTTTTATGTTATTCTCTGAATCTCCAACACGTGTTGTTATCTATAGATTTCCATAACATAAAACTGGTACACTTTACTTTGTAGCCGTTGAAGGAAAAGGGGAGATCTTCCGTCGGGCAAGGTGTTCTGCCCGGGGAGCGGCCAACACTTCGTGTGATAGTTCGGAGATATTCTATATATACTGTTTATGATTCGGAATATTGATAGCGTGATTTAGGCTTCGGTGTGTTTCGCTTGCGGCGCGATGACAGCGCCGCTACATCCAGAGGTCGATAGTGCAGCCTCGTTGCCGACGAATGTGCAAGTGCCAGGAGATTGCCTTGTAATCTGCGGTAAGTCGAGAAGAAGGCAAGTAATCTGCGAGAGTGCCGTGAAGCAGAGGCGAGCAGTAAGGCTCAGAGCCGTGCCGAACACTGTATAGCGCAGAGAGTAGCTTGAAGGAACAGGAAGCATCATTATTCCAGTGCTGCGATGAACCTTGTGAAGCTAGATGGCTTGCAGGATATAAAGACTGCAGATGATATACTCGGAAGCGAATGGGTGGGGTACTCTATGACGATGATGAAGCTTGAAGTTTTCGAAGGTTGTTTGTTTGCGTGTTCAGATCACTTCGGGGTCACCACTGTGGCCGTGAAAAGAAAAGGAGAGATCTCCCGCCGATCAAGGTGTTCTGCCCGGGGAGCGGCCAACGCTTCGTGTGATAGTTCGGAGATATTCTATATATACTGTTTGTGATTCAGAATAATGATAGCGTGAGTGCCGCTACACCTTATTTGCCCCTACAATATCTCGAGTTTCTGTATTGTACGAAATATTTCTCAACAAACTTTTGTTTGATTCGGAAATCAAATTAATGCCCACGCCCGAGTCTACATACCTTTGTCACTGAATTCGCCAGTCAAGAACATTGCACTAAATGCGCTCATTTGTGGTCGGTGTGAACGGTGTATCTGTTATGGAAAAACACAACATGTCACAAACTTATGCCGTGTGTGATGTGAAAAACTAACTGTGAACCCAAAACCTATCTACTCGCATATGTACTGTTTGGCAGCTGTTTGTGAACAAAGTGGTAAAAAAACATGTTTTAACCAATGTTAATACTAGTCTATGATCATGACATCTTTAAGATAAGTATTTTATATATTTTCAATATTCTAATACACAAATTGAAAGAACTTTATTAGATTATTTCAATTTGTGTATTAGAATATTGACACCGATTTTCGTAGTGCCCTGTTCTTTTACATTTATAACATTTGATGATTTTTAATGGCATGTTAAAATTGTCACCAACATGGCCGGTGACATTTTCGTCTTTGCTCGTTTGACGCTCATTTTTTGATATATATTTTTCGCAACAAATGCGCTCTCAGATTTAGTGATTTTAACATCTGCACTCATATCCAATAATTTCATCTTATTAGCCTCTGCACTAATTTTCATCCCAAAATATCCTATCGCCGTAATCATTTCTGAGAACTTTTCAGGTAATCTTGCCAACAAAAGCGGTCCAACTCACACTTATTAATCTCGAAATCTGTACCTTTTAACTTTTGTGCTGTATCCACTAACTGTGTCACGTATGCAGTCATCGAGTCATAATTTTCAAGAAGAATGGAGATAAAATTTTCGAGTAGACTAATGCTGCTGGTAAAATCAGAGTCGTCAAATAACGCCTTCAACTTGGTTCACAAGCTATGCACTGTAGTTTCACTTTTAATATGTACATACAGTGATCGTCAATACAATCGTCATCACCATTTTTGCTTTAGCCTTCCTGTTGTCCTGCTTACTTAACGCGTCACTGTTCCGGATATCAATGCCCTCCAGGAATAGAAAAATTTCGACGGGCAATACCCAATCGTCGTATTTATCCCCGTCCTTGAGCTTCGCGACATTCAAGTAATAATTTCCTGCCATTACTGTGCAAAAAAAACTATACATAAACTATTAAATAAAACTCGTTTAGCAGTTTGAAACATACTAACTCTTTTATTTTAATTACAGTAAGTTTCAATAGCATAGTTGCGCTATAGATAAGGTCTTATTTTTATATAATTATATTATATAAAATAGATTACAAATAACAAAAATCCGCTAACCTAACAACTGATTTAGAGAAGTCAATTTTTTTTTGTTGTTTAATGAATCAGCAATATAGCCTTCTGCAACTTTATCTGACTTCCAACATCCTAGTCGCTTTAAGGATGTCAAATTGGCTCATCAATCTGCCGATAATGTAGCAGAGGTCTTCCTGAAGCTGTGCCCAGTATAATACTCAGCATCCAGCAGACCAAGAAACGTAGCTATTTCTTTTGGCATATTACCAAATTTGTTTATCCCGATTTCTTGAGCTGTACACTTCACTTTTTGATAATTTTGAAAAAAACAGTCCGTTTTTGCTTTTTGGGACCGCTGATTCATATATTTTTGCACAATTCTAAGAAAATCTCCTTCAACAACAAAGCTTCTCGGTATCTTATTTTTCGTATTCGGAATCTTGATTAGTAGCATTTTTTCATGGGCTTCAATATCTTTTAAAGTAATATTGGTTACCTTTTATCTGCAGCAAGTTACAACAACGCCAAAAATCAGCGCAATCTACAAAAAAAGGGATTTGATTAATATTTTTTTTTAAATAATATATTTACTGTATTTTGCGATTTCGTAAACTGAATACCAAAGAAAAATATAAGTATTTATCAATAAACTACCTTTGTGGCTAAATAAAGATTATCGGGAGTTTCGTTCAAAAACCTTTCCACTTCATTCGATGTTAATTTTTTCGACTTTTTAGTTGTAAAACCGTCTGATTGTCGTTTTAAGAAAGCATTTAGTTTTGGGTATTCACTTATATCCACGTTGTTTCTTATTTTCAGCATACTTTTTATCATTGAAAACCTCGACCATAACGTAAAAGGTTTTAATTTTGCTGAGAGTTCGGAGAAGTATGCCAACATAACATTTTCTGAAAAACTATTTTCTTTTTTCTGTTCTCTCCAAGCAATAAATTCGTCATATGTAGATATGTAGCGACTTTTTGACTTTTCCGGTAAAATATTCTCGGATGCGTTTTGTGCAATTATACGGAGTTCCGGTGGTGTTAATTAAAATATCGTCGAAATTACTAATTTTGTGCAACAAACAACTAAACTCGTAAAGAACATTTTTGAAAAATGGCGCCAACCGTAAAAGAATATAACCAGAGATTTTTTTTTGTTTTCGTCATCCATTCTGAATAGGCAAAAGGAATCATGCACCTACAGCCAAGTCTTCAGTAGAATTTTTTTATTGATATGATATGAAAATGAAATTTAATGAGATGAAATGAAATGAAACCTAACCTAAGTCATTGTATCAAATTATTAAATCTGATATTGAAACAAATAAGTAGCTTCCTTTTAGAAACATTTGCATGAATCATTAAAACTTCTATGAATTTTTTAGTAAAATTTCGTGGTTGGTTTTTTCTTTTTAATGAACATTATTTTGACAGTTGGGAAAGCATTCTTTCCCAACTGCCAAAATAATGTCGAGTTCAAGTTCGGAAAAGGTAAAAAAAAAGCTCGAGTATGTAATAGCCCACATCCCGAACGCTATACGTCCCTGCAATATGCCACTTTTTGAGTAACTGGATTAAAAATTAAATACAGAATTTTAATTGTAGAAAGTAGTTATAACTATGGATAGACAATATTCAAAAGAAATAACTTGATTATTGAATATTTTCACTGAAAAAAATCACACACAACTTTAACGTTTCTCTTAATTTCGGTAGTTTCAAAGGAGCTTCACAATTTGTGACAAAATCACGAGAGGTAAAAGCTGCACTAATTTCTAAGCTCCCTTACTTTATGAGATCGTAAACCCGTTATTTCATGCCATATTGGCGTGACAAATCAATCCTTGGGAACATTTATAGATATTAGATTTTTTTTAAACTGTAACATTGTACGCTAAAAAGCGAAACACATAAGAAGCGTTACATATAAAAGTAATCGAGGGTTACGTAAGAGACAACTATGGGATACGCCAGAAAGTTCTTATGGCTTCCGATAGATGGCAGCATAACTACCTCAAACGTCTCGTTCTGCAATCATCAATCCAAACCAAGCGTTACTATAAATGCAACTCCTTCCTACAACAGAGAGGTTCACGTACGTTCGTGGACTTTCGGAATGATAAAACGACTATTTTATATTACAACTAATGTTCCTTAAGAAAATAAGGTATGAGATGGTTTGACTTTTGAGTGGTATAAACATATTATTATACTACTATGTTTTTAATTCTCATATTTACGCGAATACCACACATTAAATAAAATTTACATTATAGATTTTATCACTATGATTTTTTTTCCATCGTTTTCGGGCGTTTGATCACGGGGGGGGGGGGACTGAGGTATTTGGCGCCCTGATGTCATTGGCAGCGAACACTACTTTCAACTTTTTAATCTTAACCTTAGACCCCATCTTATCGAAACGAGGATACAGTATCGTGAAGTCGAAGTGAATGGTAGATGAGACACATGAACTTTTCTTTAGAGCTATAAGAATATTTTTATCAAAAGCTGTGTAAATAAATCCATGGTACAAAACGATTATCAACAGCTTGTTTGCTGGCAGCCAAATCAATCACTCAGTGGTGACAGTAATTCGCAATATCGCACTATACACTTCTAAGCTATCACTGACGTTAAATCTACAGTAACAATAAAGAACTTAAGAAAGTTCTCACTCTATTGTAAGACTGTAACTAAGCGGCTAATTAGGTGAATAGTAAATTACTGATTCTTACCTTTGCTTATGCTATAACTAAGTTGTGTAAATAATGAATTAAGGTAATTTTTTTTTGCGCCCGAAGCAATTAAAGGGCTACCCTATACGTAGGGAGGCGGAAAATGCATTACGCATACCACGATAGCCGCCCTCTAAAAACCGCCTTTGGGGACAGGCAACCGGCTGATTAAGCTTTATTGTGCCTTATCATGAGCGACCCTCTTTTGGGAAAAGAGGGCGCAGGCGGCTACGAGCCGCTGAGGGAGTGCCTACGAAGGCAAATTAATTATGAGTAATAATTTAATTTAATTAGAGTTGGCCTGGGCCGCCAGGAGGCAGTTCAGGTCGTTTGTTAGTTTATTAGGCGGGTCCGAGAGAGAGTTTCTCGGCCTGCGGACTCGATAGCGAGAGGGGGGTGGGGCTGCATAAGTAGCTGCCTCACGAATTAAATGGTTTGAATGCGACTCTGAGGCTTTGAAGAAGTTCTCAGAGAGTTTTTTGAGAAATTGTTGAATTGTGGGGAGCTCTAGGTCCCATGAAGGTCGGCATTACGGACGTACCAAGGTGCGTTCGCAGCTCGACGACAGAAAAGGTTTTGAACTATTTGGAGTTCATTAATAATTTTAGGGTCGGCATGGGCAAAAGCGGGGCCCGCGTAGGACATGACTGGTCGTATACAGACCTTATAAAGGGTACGCTTGTTTCTAAGGGACATTTTACTGTGTCGGCCCAACATGCTGTTGAGCCTACTCAGATAAAAACGTGCGTGACGGGTTACTCTTTTGACGTGGGGCCTGAAAGTGAGCCCTGTGTCTAGAGTGACACCTAAATATTTTGCAGTCGTATACCAGGGGACAGGGGTCCCTAGCATACGTATTGGTGGAGTGTTTTTGAGACGGCGTCGTTTATAATCGAAGTGAACGGCAGAGCTCTTCTCCACCATTTTTTACCAAGCTCCTAGGTCGTCAACTGACTTTTGAATCTTGTTCCGTATGAAAGGTAGTTAGATACCTTTGCAGTAGATAGCAGTGTCGTCTGCGAAGAAGGAGAGCTGAACACCTTTCGACGGGATGGGAATGTCGTTGGTGAACAGGATGTACAGCAGAGGAGCAAGTACTGAGCTCTGAGCGACACCAGCTTTGATAGTTCGCTGTGAAGATAGCGTGCCTTCGTGTCTAAAACGAAAGGTACGATGCTTTAAGTAAGAGGCCACAAGACGTACTAGACGATCGGGGAGACCTATTTTGTACAGTTTGTAGATAAGGCCTGTATGGCAGACTCTATCGAAGGCTTTAGCTATGTCGAAAAAAACCGCGATGGTCTTATGACGACGAGGATAAAAACCGCTGAGGATATATTCCACAATACGGTGAACTTGTTGGGGACATGAGTGTTGCGCTCGGAAACCGAATTGATGGGGAATGATAAGAGGGTCACCGTCTGTGGGAAACAGATAGCGCCTCATACGAGCTTGGATGACGCTTTCGAAGAGCTTGCCCATTGCCTTGAGGAGGCTAATGGGGCGATGACTGGAGGGGAGGTTGAGAGCCATGCCTGGCTTGGGAATACCAATCACAGTTGCCTCTTTTCACGTAGTGGGAAAGTAACGAAGGTTGAAGCAGGCGTTGAAGATAATAGATAAAAAGGTTAACACCTGCTCAGGAAAGTGTTTTAGGGCTTGGTTGGAGATGCCATCCGCGCTCGGAGCCTTTTTTAGGCTTAAGTCATTTGCTGAGGGATGAAATCTCAGCATTGGACGCAGAGATAGGTTCGGAGGCTGTAGGGGTTGAGTTCCGGCGGCGGACCTCATCCTCCACTGCCTGGACGTGTGAGGAGTCGAGAGAGCATTGTGCGGCAATGCTATCTGCAAATCACTCAGCCTTTTCCTCGTCCTCGAAGCCAACCGTGCCGTCGGGACGGGAGAGAGGGGGAGTGTGGGTGATAGCGTCTATGCGGAGGGCTCTAGCCATCTGATAGTACGCTGTGTGAGATGGAGAGATATTCTCCATGAGTTTACTCCTTTTCGAGGTCTCGAAATTCAGAGAGGCGGAAACGGAGTTCTCGTTGAAGACGATTGGCCGCGCGCCTATATTCGGGGGGTGGGATATTTTGCTGCTCTCCGGAAAGCAGCTTTTTTGGCTTTTAATAGGTTGCTAATATGTAGGGGAAGCCCACTATTGTTAGCAACCGGGACGACCCTTTCGTTCTCCTTAAGGGAGGATTTGATAAGTACCGTGTCGATTTTTTCGGGACTGTCTAAGTCCGACGGTAGGGAGATGGTAGAGTCCTGTGAGTCCAGAGTATTAGCTAGAGACTCCTTGAATCCCTTCCAATTAGTGAAGGTTTTCGTGTGTGTTGGGGGAGGTGCTGATGGCCAAGAATGAGGGAGACCGGTCGGTGGTCAGATCCTAGATCGTCTAGTGTCTCGATTGCTCTGAGGGTGGGAGAAACTCCTTGGAGTAACGCAAAATCTAGTACATCGGGGGCGTGATCGGTGTTATCGGAAAAGTGAGTAACACCGAGGGGACTATGGACGGTAATATCAAGAGACTGCGTGATATCGAGCAGTATCTTGCCACTAGGGGACGTAGTACGGCATGTCCATTCAGTATGCTTGGAGTTAAAATCTCCAAACATAATGACTGAATTGCCTAAAGATAAAATGGCCTCAAAATCTTTTTTGAGGGGATGGGTTCCTGAAGGGATGTAACAGGAGGCTATGAGGATGGACTGATGTCCAGTCATAGCTAGCCTGCATACCGTGGCTTCCATGTTGGTAAGCTGCGGAGTAGAAATGGGCGAGCAGTGAAGTGTCTTCTTGTAATAGATGGCCGTTCCGCCGCCTCGGCGATCGAGTCTGTCGTTACGAAGAAGAGAGAAGTTTTTAATAGAAAAGCCTTTAGTGTCCTTAGTTTTGAGATTAGTTTCCTGTAGGAGGAGGAAATCGGCTTCACGATTCCGAAGAAAGAGCTTAAGCTCTGGGAGATTATTTCGCAAACCGCGAATATTAAAGGATACAAGTGATAAACCCTTAGGTTTGATATGACCGTGAGATTTGGTAGAGCAAACTGCTCTGTCATTGAAGTTAAGTTAATTAAGTTAACTTAACTTACAACGCTAACAGAAGATTATTATGCTCTGAAAGAGCGAGGAGACGTTCTTGAGGGGACTTCGCAGCGCGCAGTTTGCGTGCTACTACAGTGATTTCCCTAATGTCAATATTCCTAATAGCGGAATACAGTGTTTTGTAGTCATCAGCTGTGGGCTCTGATTCTTGGGGGTAGGAGGTTGTCCGCGGTGGGTCTGCCTTTTTGGGGCCCCAGGGAAAGACTGGAGGCTGCATAGGCTTGGAGAAGCCCGGAGGGGGGCCGAATTACGCCCTGAGGGGGCCTAGGGGGACCCTGAGAGGGCCAAGAGAAGCCCTGGATGGGCTGAGAAAGGCCCTGACGGGGTTGTTAGTGGAGGGCGAGAATAAGCGGTCATTGACCGGCGGTGGAGCTTGCCTACTGGGGCGCGGTTGAGGTGCGCAGGGGCAGCCCCTGTAGTTAGCCGGGTGGCCTGTCTGTTTGCACAGGACACATGCGGGCGGGGATTCGGCGTCTTTAGGCCGGGGGCACTCTTTGGTGTTGTGGGGTTCGAGGCACTTAACGCAACTGGGTGGGGTGAAGCAGTTGGCCGCCGCATGACCATATAGTTGGCAGCGGTGGCACTGCGCCGGGAATCCGCGCCTATGTGGGGTTCAACCTTCACTCTCGACAGGCCACACACTGTGCATACCTGCCGGAAGATGGCTTTTGCCTCCGGTACGTTGGTTAGGAGGACAAGGGCTAGGTTGAACCTCTTGCCCGTTCTACTGTGCATTTTGTGCACGGCTTCTACGGGGAAACCTTGGGACTTAAGGTCCTCAAGGATTTCCTCGTTGGTGTATTCAAAGGAGACACCTCTGATGACGGCCCTAACTTTTCGCTCTTCCGGAAGAGCCTAGGTGTGGTAAGACACTCGTTCGGCTGTGAAAAGCCTGGTGAGTTGTCGAAAGTCCTCGATTGAGTTAGGGACGATTTTGATAGATTCGCCGAGGTTGATGGCATGGTCATATTTGATTCCTGCGTCGTAGCAGGTTTTCGAGAGTTGGGTAAATTTTGCCTTGTCTCTTAGGAAGACAGGGGGTGAGACTTGCTTCTTGGCAAGGACTGGAGCACAACGAGAGGCTGGTTTCGACGGTGTGGGGATGTCTAGTGACATAAGTGGTACGGCGGCAGCGGCGGGGCTGCGGGAGCAGAGGTGGCAGCGGGGGCTGCGGAGGTTGTAGGAGCGGCAGGGGCCGCTGAGATAAGGGGGTTGCGTTTTAACGCGGCGCGCTTACAATTGCGCTTGGAATTCACCGTGGTGAATGTAGGAGTCATAGGACTCCGATGAGCCGGTGCCTGAAGTGGTGGCGGGCCTCTTCCGGGAGGCCGGCGCAGAGGACTCGGAGCATGCGTACTCCATCTCTAGGGGGGCAAAAGACTCTAGGGGGGCAAAAGAGTTCCTCGTTTCGAGGTATGTCGTGATTACGGGTGTGCCTGAGGGGCAGGGGGGGAGCCTGGGCGGCGATGGTGGCGATGGCGGCGGGGACCGTCTCATTGTTCATTAAACCATATTGGTTTATGAGGGCGGCGAGGGACTCAGATAAGCTATATGTGGCCATTTTGGATTAAAGTAAACCGACTATCTGTAGTTTTGTACGTAAACTAATTTTGTACCTTTTCATGCTTAGCCGCCTAAACTTAATTAAGCACAACCATCATCTAAATATATAGAATCAAATTAAATAGAAGGAAAATATAAGTTGCGTGATTTAAATTGTTTATTGTGGTTTTTTATAGTATGAGGGTGACAAATGAGCACACAGTCCACCTGATGCTGATTTTATGATGATACACATATAATTTGTCTTCGATAAAGAATCAAAATGCAGATTCGTTGTTCTTTTAGGACTCTTTTTCAATAAAAACTAGTTTTCAATAAAAAGGCTCCTCTGTTTTCTACCCATAATAAGAAACACAGCAGCATTAAGGTGCTATTTTATGCTGGTATTCTGTGAGAGTCTGGTCCTACCCCGCTTGAACCGAGCCATTCATGCTACAACCATAATATAGCTGCAGAGTGTCTCTACCACACGAAAAAAGATAAAGCAGAAGAATAATATTAACATAACTACAGAAAAGTTCTTATTAGAAAAAAGTCATCATAGCAACAAGACTGTAAGGCCCAACGTGTCTTGTTAATTAAGTTTTAACGACAACTGTGCGGCGAGGAAGCGAGCTGGGATTTAGCTATTATACATGCGATTACTTTCATAAACTTGCAATTAATCTTCATTCAGTCAGGTCTACGTCCTACGTGAAGTTACTAGGTATAATTTCTAAATATAAGAAGTCACGGAATTGAAACACCTCTCCCTAAATATTTCCACTGCTGAATAAGCCATAGGCAACTCCAGGTTTTTAATTTTAGTAGTTTTCAGGAAGACGCTGCTTCCCACATCCTAATTTGTGACGTGCGGAATTTTTTATGTGCGGAAAGAATCCAATAATTCTGACGCAAGATTGACATCAGCAAGTCGGGGCCAGCGTGAGAATTCAATTTATGATGGTAATCAACTAATAAATTCATGATATGGTCTTTACGCGGTAAAAATAAATTAAAAATATAATGGCCGTTGGTCGAAACTCAACTGCGAGTTGGACAATCGTCCACCTACCCTGACGATCCCATCTTGTAAAAATGGCTTAAGGCGTTAATTTTCTCGGAAAAATGTACACGTTGAAGTTCACGCAATACTAGCAACTCGGCATAGTTGTAATCGGATGCTAAGATATTCGAACGTCGCGGTAAAAGCTTCGAGAATCGACAAACGTAAATTACGCTATGCAATAATTTCGACCAAGAGGACAAGCGGTTCGCAAAAGCAATGATTGGAGAAAACCTCGCTCGAAACGCTCGCCACCAGAGCGTGGCTCCTCTCTTCCGGTGGTTGGGACACTGACAAAGGGTCGAAATCGGTTAATGGCCATTGCGAGGGTTCCAGTTGAACCCAAGAAGATCCGTGGAACCAAAGCGGATGGTCCATTATTTGCATCGGGGTGAGTCCACGGGATAGGCAATCGGCAGGGTTTTCCGTACCGGACACGTAATAAAAGTTCCGCGTTCCTAACTCGTCTTGGATCTTGGTCACTCGGTTCGCGACAAACGTATCCCAACAGTGGGGTGAAGAATGAACCCAACATAAGGCGACGGTGGAGTCGGAAAAGGCAAATATCCTTTCTATGTGAACTCTGTCCCTATACGCGCTGATAACTGCGGTAATAAGCTTGGTGAGTACTAATATTGCGCAAAGCTCTAAGCGCGCCAGAGAGACAACCTTACGGGGGGAGACTCTCGACTTAAAACTAATGAAGCTAATCGAATTTCTACCATTATTCTGAACGTGGAAATATACAACGCCCCCATAAACTTTCTCGCTGGCGTCCGCAAACCCAACGACCGTAATGACGCTATTTTTATCGACGATTATATGACGTGGTATTTTAATTTCTCTTAGTAAAGAAAGTTCCTCTCTAAAACGCTGCAACACTCGAACAATGCTGTCAGGCGGTGAGTCATTCCAATCGCATTCACATAACCAAAGTTGTTTAATCAAAAGCTTAGCGTATAAACCACCGGAGCTACGAAACCCATGACATCCCATAATCTATCAACGCATGACAGTATTGTGCGCTTTGTGCACTTCTCTACGGGCGGGTTTACCTTAAGGCTAAACACGTCGGACTCTGGTGACCAACACAGACCGAGCACCTTGTACGTATCAGAATCGTCGAATTCCTTTATCACCGAAAGACGGTGTGATAGTGGAATTGTGTCTAAAACCGGACGCGAATTACTAGTCTACTTGACGAGATCGAATTGACCTGATTTCATGAGCTTTATAACCTCGGCGGTGGTTAGGGTGGCCTCCTCCACGCTATCGACCGAGTACACAAAATCATCCATATATAATCCACTTTCAATTGCCCTCTTAGCTTTAGGATAATATAGGACTGTCCTAGGCGGTGTGGTTCCAACTGGCGGCCGAAGGGAAGAGAGCGCGCGTGGGCCGCGCGCGCGTTTATATTACATCGGTTGCGAAGATCACGTGACATTCTAGAATCATATTCTTTCCCCTCTCACCCCGGTGTGTACGGAGGGACAACAGGTGAAGGAAAGGTCGAAGGAAGGACAACGCTTGGCAAGCTACCATCGAATAAAATCAAAAATACGAATGGTTTTCCGCGCAACCAGATATGGTCACAATAAGATATTGTTATGGTAGCTAATTACGTAATAACTTAAGACAGAAAGACCCTTAAGTAGGGACTGAATAAATTAACCGACTTGGTTATTACATGGATCTCACAACTTTTTACGATAGAACTGAGTTGCGAGACTTGGTTTTTTTACAAGTTATGTTTTTGATGACATCTCATTTCTTTTTGCACATAGTTCTCCTTTTTTTACTTCCGATACCTTCTACTTCTCGATTACCAACAAAGTACTTATCTGCACCTTTTATCCATTATATTATACATAATATACATTAGGTATTATACATAATATATATAGGTACACTGATTCATTCACCGCAAATGTAACTTTGTAATCCTATATATTTATATGGGATTACAAAGTTATTTATGCAGTTAATGTATCTAGAAAACTGGACCGAAATTGAAAATTATTTTAGTTTTTCCTTGATTTAATTATACTAAATACTAATGGTGTTGTAAGTTTGAAGCTTTTATATTTGCTAGAAGTGCCTTAGAGTTTTGATGATCGGTCAGTCTGTGAGTGACAAAATTAAGAATCTTTAAAAGTTCAAATTGAATGAAATATACCGTGTCTATACAATGTCTGCTTTATTTCTGAAAATTCAGGTTTCTAGTTCTATCTGCAACGAATTTATAGGGGGTCGAAAATGGCCTGAATTGCTTCGAGAAAATATGGTACGTCCGTGCCGCTTTTTTGCTCGACTTAGCGGGGGCACTGCCGTACCCCGAGATTGATTTTATTACACCAAAATTGTATTATATAATTGGAACGAAATACATTATAAATAGGTAATCAAAAGTCTATGTCGCATCTTTGCCAGGGAACCGAAAAATGTTTAACATAACGTAATATGGCCGTTAATAAAATAAAAGACGTGATGGTGATAATTAGTTACTAATGACGACCTTCATTCAGAACCAAATTCGGAACCCAAAAATGATTAAAATAGAATAGAATCATTTTAATTCAATAGAGATTACAAGAATACTTACTGAAAGTGATTTATGCTTCACCACTGGTTTGGAAAGAACCACTGTCCTAGGGAGAACCAAGCGGAAACCCAGTATGACTTTCTATTAAATAAAATTAATTTTTATGATATTATTTTAAAATATTAATGCGTAGATATATGGATGTAAAGGAGGCGAAAGACGTATGTCAGGATCGTGCCAAATTGAAGTCCGTAGGTTCTGCCTACCCCTCTGGGTGACAGCCGTGAGTGTTTATGTTATGTTATATTAGAATGAATATGAAAACATTTAAAAACAGCGTGGTAGCGTTCACCTCGTTCCCAGGGGTTATTACCAATCATGTACTCTTTAGCAGTATACGCTAATAATACCTACTGAACAACTTTTGCTTAGTAAAAATTTTAAACTTTGATAGATAAGGTCAGCACTTCTGGGACTTTGTTGTGAAAGCGTATAGGTTAACATTAAGGAATGAAGGAATTACTGACTCTTTTGAATCGTAACTGGTATAACTAACTTGTGCTTGTTCCTATTATTTACAGAATGTGCATCACTATTCTTAATAAAACTATTTTTGTTTTTGTGTATATACATTACATTTCCGTAAATATACTTAGAGGTCCAACGAGCTGTGAAAAGAACAACGACTTTAGCCTAGGTTTTTTAAATTATAATATATATTCCATTATATGCGCTTAACTTGCGCTTAATTTCTTCTTGCGATATCTGTACTTGCGACTCACACAAAGGTTTTCCTGTTTGAATTTATAGGAAATTTATCGAAAGTCTTCATACATTTGCTGTTAAAAGCCACGTAAGTCAAGTAGGGTATGAAGTGACATTGCGTAAACGTAAAGGCACGCCGGGCTGAAATGATGTAGTAAAATCAGCGTATGAGGATGCTAAAGTAAACTTATTGTGACGGCCCAATATTATTATTAATAATTAAATTCAATATAAAGGGGCGTCAAAAATAGTCTTAAAAGATATATAATAAGCAATTAAGTTAAATTAATAAACATAAAGTTAGTATATTTCAGACATTATCCCAATAACATAGTAAATTAAAGGCAAAATAATTGTTTTTCGTAATAAATAAATTTATTTAAAAAACTTGGAAAAAATATTTAAAATAAGATAAATAATAGAAATACAAGTCAAAAAATATTATAAAATTAAGTTAAATAACGTTTATAAGATAATTAGAAAATTTGTTAAAAATTGTTTAAGTCATGGGAGATGTTCATGTATAAAAGAAAATTTTCCTAAGTTGTGAAAGGAGTTCACGTATAAAGGAAAATTTTCCTAAGTTATTGAAGGTGTTCATGTATAAATGTCTTATATGGAGGAGCTGCCGGAGATACATTCCTGCAGTTGTACATATATATGGGGTGGTCGGGAGCCCGACTGCCTGAAGTACTGTAGCACAATGACTAGTCCTATATTAGGGACTTGTGATATTAAACTCAATGATACAAAAGCAATACTATAGAAGGTCTCCATGATGAATTTGCATTACAATAGTAGGGTCGTGGGTTCGAACCCTATATATTAATGACTTATGAAAGTAAGGTCTATGATACAAAAGCAATACTATAAAAGGTCTCTATGATTAATATGCATTACAATAGTAGGGTCGTGGGTTCGAATACTATATATGCATGACTTATGAAAGTAAGGTCTTTGATACAAAAGCAATATTATAGGAGGTCTCCTTGATGCATAAGCATTGTGTGGGGTGATCGGGTGACCGACTGCTCCTAGTACTGTTGCAAAATGACTAGTCCTTATTAGGGACTAGAAAAGGAATATTACAGTGGCGTGTGTGCTGCTTCACGAGCAATTGGTCCGACGTAAACTTGGACTCGCTAATCGATGTGTCCTAGACATATCATCTTAGTGCCGGTGGTAAGCGGGTTTGTTGTAGCAATACGGCTTTCCCGTGGACATCGCACACCCATACCGGTTGTGGGCGGCGTCGTAGCGCATAGCGATGCGTCGTCTATCTTACGGATTGGGAAGATGAGCGTGTTTGGTAGCACTTTTAAGTGTAACAGGCATACTCAACTTCATGTCTTAGTGCATTAGCGCTATGATACATGGAGTTTTGTCCACTGGCGTCTTAGTAGCGTGCGACTATGATACGTTGGTGCAGTTTTATATAACAACAATCTTAGCGCCGGTGGTAAGCGGGTTTGAGCAATACGGCTTTCCCGTGGACATCGCACACCCATACCGTTTGTGGGCGACGTCGTTGCGCATAGCGATGTGTCGTCTATCTTTCGGATGGGGATGAAGAGTGTGTTTGGTAGCACTTTTAAGTGTAACAGGCATACTCAACTTCATGTCTTAGTGCATTAGCGCTATGATACGTGGAGTTTTGTTCATTGGCATCTTAGTAGCGTGCTACTATGATACGTTGGTGAATTTTTTTTATATAACAACAATAAAAACTTTGTTACCAAAATCGATAGGAGTCATGTGGGTGTGTTGTGAGGGGGCGCCACCCGTATGATAGTTGCATTGATGCTTACCGCTACTTGCGGTATTGCGTCTTGTGATGGATCTGCGGGTGTGCTGCGCCTGATTCGACGCTCTCTTGTGGTTCTGGTCGATGGAGGTATGCGGGTGGTGATGTTTGCTGAGATGTATGGGGGACCTTGGAATGGTGTAAGCCCGACGATAGTCGTATTGATGCTTGTTGCGTTCTGCAGCATTGCGTCTCTGCGATGGTTGTTTGGTGGGACGCTATTCTCAATGGCGCTCTCTGCGTCTTGGTTTGACTCACGCCTAAGTAGCTTTGCCAAGTCGGGTCCCTTCATTGCGGGGCTGCACACTGTCTGCCCTCCACTATGTTTTATATAACAACATAATATTATATCTCTGTAACTTTCCCACCTTTGAATGATTGTAGGCAACTTGTTGGTGGGTGAGACAAACATGATCGAAAATGCATTAACTCAACGTCAGTGACACAAACCCTTTCTGATGGCGAATTATTACTCTTATCTTATAACTGCCTTTTGGCTATATCTGCCATTGTATTTGTTGGTGGAGCATATGTGTCGACCTCATGCGGGTGGTAGCTGGCGGGAGGATCTGAGGAGACTCTCAAGGCTGCGGCCGAAAGCCGCACAACGTGTGACCCCATTCTCTTGAGGTGAGCGGTAGACTCATGACACGCTCTGCGGCTAGTAGCCGTGCTGATCATGCAATTGGTGGTGATGCCATACACTTACATCACGTCCGCAGGAGCGGCGGTCTGGCAGGTGGTGGCGCTCACAGAGGGTTTACGGCCAGTGTGCCTACTTGCCTAAACCGTGTGACGTACATTCACTGTGGCTGGATTCGTTCGTATTCTGTGTGGCGTTTACACGCATTGACATGCGCGACTTCGGTCGATGTTTGTGCTTACGCACTAACAAGGGGCCAAGCCTCTTTTACTGGTTCGCCAGTTATTTTGCTGTGGACTACGGTCCAGTTCCCGAATTAGCGTTCCCTTCGGGGGGAGTGCATCAAAATGGTTGGCACTCACCGTGCACGGCGTGTGTGGGGCCGTGTACCTCCCCCTACATTTTTTTTAAATAAATGTAGGAGAGCGAAGGCCTTGTATCGGGTATTTTGTATAAATATATTTTGAGCCTTTTCCGAGCGGGAAGGGATAATTAATAATGT
Source organism: Parnassius apollo (assembly GCA_907164705.1). Lineage (NCBI taxonomy): Eukaryota > Metazoa > Arthropoda > Insecta > Lepidoptera > Papilionidae > Parnassius > Parnassius apollo. Next base: position 823,785 of record CAJQZP010001271.1, read on the forward strand.
AAACCTGATACAAGCGGAATAGGGACGTTTTATGTTCTTAACCTTTTTCGAGCCCTGTCTTCGTGAACGGGGTTCACTTAACTTATAAAGCACTACCAACAACTTTCAATCGCTCTAGTGAATATTCATTCTTCCAAAAGACATCTAAAAGAACTAAGTTACTAAACAAACACAACGTAAATAAGGGTCCTAACTAAGTCGATCACGCCAAAATATTACAAACGGCCTATTATTAAACCTTTAGAAAGATCATTTAGAAAGATCAAAACATATTTTATTTATCCTAGTCACATATATATAATTTTTATTATAAAGGGGAATTAATTATATTTAATCTAATATGAATATATTTATTATTATGAGAGAGGGGGAAGCGTTACATTATCAAGGTGGGCGGAGGCTCCCAGCTCAGGTTCACTTTATGATATGATGGAGCAAAGTAGGCCTGTATTTAAAGGTCGCTTAAAGTGGTATCAGAAAAATGAAAATAAAATTTTATTGGACCGGAGAAGTAACGCATGTATAGACAAAAACTTCAAAATTTTGGCAATATACATCAAAACTATGCAACATAAGGGTTGCAGTTCCGGTCTGATCCGTATTCCGGATGGTGAAATCGATAAAAACAGATAGCTAATAATTTTAAGCAGAACTTTTTGTTGAGTGACTGCAATTCTAGTGGTAACCCTTTTGCGATATATTCACTTGATGTGCCGGTTTTATCATATACTCATATTGATGAGTGTGTGGTGTATAATGCCCTTAAAAAGATGTACGTTGATAAAGCGTGTGGTCATGACCATACTCGAATTTCGGTAGAACATTTACGTTGCGGTGGACCCTGGTTTGTGGTGTTTCTATAGGTTTTTACCTCTTAGCTACCAAGCGTCCAAAGGGGGATCCCTTTGACAATTTGTTAAAAAATATATCTTTATTTATGGTTATTTATCGCGGTATTCATTTATCCTAAAAGAATGGGAATATTTTTGCACAAATTAAAAGTACCGAAAAGATAAGAATAAAATTAGGTAAATCATTAATTCATTAGTTTGTGAATAAAATAAAAAGTGTTGCCAATCACAAATCTCATTAAAAAATCGATTCCCCTTTTTGATCGATTACTTATGGTGTCATTAGTAAAATGCTAATATAATTTTTCGATAATTATTATGATGTTACGATATATATTTAAAAGGACCGTTGACATTGGATATTTATCCAAAGCAGCCGATACGCAACCGTTATCAACCAGTTATTTATCCGACTACAGACGAAAAAGGATGGTTATGTTTTTACTGTGTGCGGGTTAGGCTATGTTGAATCGTATTTTGTTATGGTGCTTAAAAACGTAGGATGCATTTTATTGTTACGAGCTTGAGGTTCGTGACAATAAAAATTGCCGATAAAAATTACCTAAATTAACACTTTAATTTACTTTACACAAATTAAAGTTAAAAACACTAATAATTAAACACACTAATTCACTTTATTCCGCTCCGAAGCTTCGCTTGTTTCGCCAAATCAACACTACTTCCAATCGCATCTTGCAGCGCCTATATATTTAAATTAGCAAAGAAATATCCAGAATGTTCAAGCAAACACGCGCAAGGTACCGAGCGTTCGAGTTTCGACTAGGCGCTGTCGGTTGAGTAATTTGTGATGTCATTTTCTCAAGGCTCCCCTCGCTCTCGTTCCTGACACTAGATGGCGCTAGTGTATTGTCGATTTGAGCGCGTTACACTGCCCCCTCCTAAGACATGCTCGTCCCGAGCATTATCGGCCCCATAATAACGCGCCAAGCGATTCACATGGACGATCTTAGGAGTCCCTCTTGCGCCTTTCTGTAACGGCTCCGCAATGTCAAGGGCTGTTCTATCCCGTGGTGCACCAACATTGTACAATTTCGGTGCTCCTCTACTACGTGTCTGAGGTCCCCGCACGGCCGCGCAACTTGTACATGTACGACACCAGTCCTCGACATAGTTTCGACAGTGGACCCAGTAAAACTGTTTTTGGACCTTCAGTAGAGTTCGTTTAACTCCCAGATGGACTCTTGAACGACCATTATGGCACAGCTGTAGAACATTCGGCACTTTAGCTTTAGGGACAACCATTTGCAAACGACAGCTGTCCCTTCGACCATTGTCCCATTTACGGCACAGGACTCCATCCTGAATCAGCAAGCTGTCCCATTGGGCCCAATAGCTTTTCGTGGTTGAACTCATCGCTGAGACGTCCCTCCACTTAGGCTTGGTAGCACGGGCCTTCATCCATCCCAGAATCGGCTTGATGTCCGGATCTTCCTGCTGTGCAATGTCGTAGGCTGTCCTTCCACCCGTTGCTGAGGTGGTCTGTCCTGAGCATCCTCACGGATACCACTTCCTTACTCTCTTGCCTACTACAATGGTTGCAATCTTCAGGACAAGGTCTTCTTATCAATGCATCTGCGTTGCCGTGAGATTTTCCGCTGCAGTGTCTGATAGTAAAGTCGTATTCCTGCTGCTGCTGGGCGGTGCTGTTAGCCGCACTTCCTTTCTGAGACCGTTCACCTTCCCTTCCTAGGGTGTGCTTAGGGCAGCTGGACCGAAGATGGCCCCTTTCCCCACAGCCATAGCACCTAGGGCTGTATCTTTTATTGTGGTCGCGAACCGTAACTGCTGTAACCTCCCTAGCGTGAGGTGAACGATGATCCTGTCGCCGCCAGGCAGTGCCGTTAGCTGTACTACCCTCTCGAGATCGACCAACTCTCCTTTCCATGGTTAGTTTAGGGCAGCTGGATCGAAGATGGCCCTTTTCCCCACAGCCATAGCACCTTGGGCTGTATCCTTTGTTGCGGTCGCGAACTGTAGCGGCTACAACCTCCCTGACGCGATGGGAACGATGATCCTGCCGCACGGCTTCTACCTCCAGTGCACGGGCCAAGGCGTCCTTAAGCGTCTCATGGTGCCCAAGCCTCACAGCAGCTCTGACTTCCAGGTCGCGGATGCCGTCGATGAATGTCTGCACCAGGTTCCCTTCAATGAGCGCAGGTACAGACCGGTAAGCTTTTCGCACCAGCTTCTCCACCTCTAGAGCCCACTGCTGCAGGTTTTCGTTGATGCGCTGCACACGATCTTTAAGCTGCGCACGAAAGACGTGTTCCAGGTGAGCGTCGCCATATCGCGCCTCCAATGCCTCAAGGAGTTGCTCATAAGTCACTTCCTCACCGAGAGCTTCCAGAACTGTTAAGGCCTGGTCGCGCAGGCCTAGTGTGAGAGCAGTCATGGCCTGACTTTTATTCCAGCGTTCGCCTTCAACAGCCTCGAACTGGATTTTGTAGGCTGACCAGGAAGAGGTACCGTCGAACGGTGGCACCTTGAACCCACGTAGCGAAGGTGTTGTAGCTACTACGGGGGCTGCATATTTTTTTGTGTATTGTCGATTTGAGCGCGTTACATTATTATAGAGGGCGCTACTATGAAAGTAAAATACTAGACCAACTTTGAGAATTCTTTCACCACTAGATTGTTATGTATAATTTTAGATATCTAATATAGGATGAATTTTATTATAGAGGGCGCTACTTTCAATGAATACGTTTTTTGGCTAATCTCAAAAATTACTAGACCGATTTTGGAAATTCTTTCACCATTACATTACTAATGAGGGCATTAGTTGTGTGATAAAATTATATTATTACAATAATTAATTGTGAGATTAATATTTTCTAAATAAATAAAACTAAATACCTACCTAAGATGTTCAAATCCAATTATTATTTTTACAATTTAATAATCGTATTTACACACTTTACATACTCAGATTGATTATTATAGATAAAGAGGTAATAAATCTAAAGTAAAAGAGCTCCGCTTAAACGAAAAAACTATTTATTAAAATAAAACTAAAAGTTGAAAAAAAAACTGGTTCAGTGCGAGTCGGACTCGCAGACCCATGAAGAGTTCTGTAGTAACAAGCATATATTTTAAATCTAGTCAAATCTATCATTATCGCCAGCAACAAATTATTTTGCTTTTCATAGTGTTTGTGTCAATAACAAAGTTGTTTTTGCGGTTCTTTAAAATGTGCTACTTGTATCTAAAAAAAAGGACTATTATACATTATACGGGTTTCTGTGCTTTATTCATTACCAAAGAGAAAAAACTTATTTGGGTTTTTATCCATTTTAAGTCATCAAAAGCGGTAGTCAACCGTTAAAAACAAAAAAAAACCGTTGTTATAGCGGTTTAAATCTGACAACCTTCACATTTATAGTTATGATAATTAAACAAGCGAATCACTAGCTGATTTACCAAGAATTCTTTAGAGTATAACAAAAAGCTACTGCACAATTTAACTGTTATTCTTATCTGTTCTTAACATAACATTTAAAATGGAATTATGTTATGACAATTCTCAGTCTCCCGTGACCATGGGAGCTGGAAAGCGCCCGAAACGTCGGGAATTAAAAATAAAAGTAAATAAAAAGTAAAAATAAACGCGATAAAATCCGTAAAAGTAGTTTTAATCATGTATAGTGTTCGCGTAAATATAAGAAATCATAATTCAAGAAGTTAATTTCTAGCTGATTTACCATGAATTCTCTAAAGCATAACAAAACAATACAGCACGAGTTAACTGTTCTTAAAATACGTTTGAAATAGAATTTCAATAAATAAAGGAAATTATATTTTAAAAAAGCGTGCAGAACTTAAAATGTGTCAAAGATTATTCTTTTTATGATATTATTAATCGAATGAAAATCGATATCGTTTCATAGATTTTATGACAGTTAAGTGGCAACATCGAATCTGACAGGTAAGCCCCCGTCACTGTTACGTCACAAGAATTCAATTGCGTGTTATCGTGTTATTTTGTTTTGTTGGAAAATTCAATTGTTGATCCCTTAACATTGGATATAATTTTGGAGGTAAGTGTTTAACATTTTTCAATTTATTAAGTGTGATGCTCATATCTGATACATGTTTTTACACTGATTGTATATCAACTCAAGAACTTGTTTTATTTTTTTCACATCTGCACAAGCTATATCTGACAAACAAACTAGCTTATTTATGAGATTGACCATTTTTATCAACTACCAAGAAAGGAGACCGTTGATTTTTCATTGTTTTTGGTCTGCTGGTAATTTTTCAGGTCTTAATTATTAAATAATATAGGGCATTAAGTCCATCCTTGTGCAGTAACATTTAAATTGATAAATATTTTATTTATATTTGAGTTTAAAATAAACAAATCTATTTTTTTTTTCACTTTGACTTCAATTTTTGTATTTTACATTATTTTAGTTGCCGTTGTCATGCCGTGTGTATCATAATTGCTGGCAATGAACTGATAGAACAGCATCACATTCAACTGCAGAACGGGAACCATCTGAATCATCTAGTCCATCCTCGTTGCAATCTGAAGTGAGTAATGTATTGCAACCAGAACAACAAAGCTTAGATCATACATCACACAGTGTACTACTAACTAATTATTTAAAAGCACCACTAACACCAAATCAATGTTTTTTACCTGGTTGTAACAATTCCAATGGACTCACTGTTTCATCAGCATTGCGAGTATGTCTATTTTGTGATTACAATTACTATGTACGTGTGTTATACGTGGTAGAGAAATGCTGAAGTTATATTAGAAGTATAATTGTAGCATGAATGGGTCGGCTCGACCGGGGAAGGACAACGCTCTCACAGAATACCAGCGTGAAATAGTAGCTTAATGCTGCTGTGTTTTGTATGGTGAGTGTAGAGAACCCGAGACCCTTTTTACTGGAAACGAGAAAATGATCTTAGTCGTCACTGGTGACAACGCATCTGCATTTTGATTTGTAATAGAGGATAGATGTGGATATCTAAGGGCCGCAGCAATGTCTCCAGCAGATGGTGAATCTCAGTTAATGACAAGATATACTAATAAATCCAGAGCCGTGACTATGTGTTGATATGAGTAGTAGAGGTGGTGAATGGCATTTTAAAACTGAATTTAAAATATTTCATCAAAATTACTATAACAGGGCTTCTACACATTTGATGATAGACTGCTGTGGCTGCTGCTATAATTAATAAATTCCACACAAAAATAAGGGACAGGGATAATGCGGCTCAAATAATTGAAATAGTTCACCAAAATATGTAGACAAATAATGATTTGTCTGAGTATGCTAGGGAAAGCAATCTAAATAGAGCTAGGGCAGGCAGACTTTAGAAATATAAATGTAGACTTTAAAATGTTTGTAGTGTGAACATATAAGATTTAATGGTTGTTTCCGGATAGAACTCTGTGATAACCAGAGGAGCAGCATTATGGAAGGAATAAACTTAAGCCCTAGCTGATCTTTACTTAGGGCTAGAATTGCAAGTCATCACCATTAGTCGTAAAGTGTATTTTATATATATTTTAATTAGTGGCAATGGTTCTGGTAGAAGTGCAATTAAAAAGGACTGTCGGCTGTCGAACAGTTGGATGCTGTGCCCATGTTATGACAGTAATATGGTATTTGGGTTGGGCACGGCATCAGACTAATATTTTGCTTCCTGTTCAGTTCCTGAATGATGTATTGATGTGTAAATTAGAGGCAAATAATTCCTTAGCTTTCCTAGATGCGTTAGTCATCACCATAGGTCACACTGTGAATAGAAAACAATGAATTTCGCCATTATCCTTCACAGTTAGTTACCGTGAGCAAATCTTTGTTACAGAGAGCACAAGGGATCTGTGGCAGCAAACATCTGGCCGTCGAGCTTCAGCACGTCAAGCAGGTTCTGCACGTCAACAAGCTTCAGGCCCGCGCTTACGTCACAGTGACCGAGTGAAGCCGGCCACAGTCAAGCATGTGCAGTACTAGCATTTGTCAGGGGTGTCACAGACAAGATTGGCTACATCTTGAAGCAAGCTGACCACATAGATAGACCACAAATCCTCTAAAAGGTACATCAATTCCTATCAAGGACCGATACCTGAGACTATTGGAATAAAAAAAAATTCAATAGAGAAGGAGGCTTGGTACTACCACCTGCTTGAGACCCTGTAATTAATGAAATTAAAATTACACCCAAGCATACCATTGCAAGACTTCAAGATACATTAAGTTCATTCTGTAGATCGGACCATAAATAAAAATTAAAAATCTGAAGGTACTCCGGGTTAACACTGACATTGGGACGTCAGTCACCTCAGTCCGCCGTAACCATGGTTGTTGGAAAGCACCCGAAACGTCTGGAATTAAAAATCAAAGAAATAAAACGCGATAAAATCGATAAAAATAGTTTTTAAAAACTGCATTTGTGAAAATAAAAACTTATATATCTTCAAAACCCCAACTTTTTTTAAAGCAATTCCTTAACCATTTCATTGTTTTAATTGCACCCATGGCCGAAGTGTCTATGAAGAGTGGGCAATCCCCTTTAACCGCGGCGATATTCCGTCAAAATTCAAGAGGTCAAATGTGACCGCACCCACCCACAGCACTTTAACCCATAAATACTTATGTTTAGAGACTATTTTCCTATTAAGAAGTTTGTCATTATAGAATCAATATGAAAGAATCACGTCCAATTTTGACCTGAAAATTTTCTAACGCGTCTAGTAATGTAAAATATCTTATAAAATTGCCTTTATTTTGTTTACTTCGTATCGCATAATAGAATTTTTCAATAAAGCCAGGAAAAAAAGTAATGTTAATATGTTTATCGTTCTCAATAGACTTTTGGAGAAGGAACGCGTTTAAAAATGACTTAAAAGCCCAGAAGCCATGACAATGTATATTTAAAAAAAAAAGTGTTTTACGCATTTCGTTTCACAGACTACGAAAATCTTATTAATTTGTCATGTGGTTTATGAACGTTCAAAATAACCAATTGTTTTTAGTTACTTATCTTATTATTTTATGATCAGATATGCTTTTTTGTGGTTTTATACTATGGTGTGGAAGTTATTTTTCTTTCCACGCCATAGTATACCATAGTGTACAGTTGACAGCTTATAATCTGTAAAATTTATTTACTTTATAGCATTTTTCCCTGGCCTCTAAATATAAAGGTGATAAGTTATTATGTTATTATAAACGATAATTGATTTTATGCAACAGTAGTTGTAGGTAGACGTGACCTGTAAAAAGAATCAAATGACAGGTCAATCAATGTATGGAAAGTGGGCATACTTCTTTGCTATCCTCTAGTGAAAAAATCGTCTGGATATATTTATAATCTACATTCATTTCGTACGTCATTTTCGTGTGAATGTTATTGTGTTCATTTTTGGATTTTTCTAGTGTTTTATTAGTGTTTTAGTATAGTGTCTTATTATTAAAATGTAATGAAAGTTTTTTGCATGGATATAATTTATCTTTTTTACGTAAATAATTTTAAGTAATATACAGAAATAATTGTGATTTTTACGCTGCCAACATTCGCTTTGTATGTACCCGAAGTAATACCTAACTTTTGTTTAGACCACGGGATAGAAAATTTTGTATATATTTTATAATGCCAAATTTCTTTATAGAAAATTAGTCTCTAAATATAAGATGTAACGATTTAAAGTACTGTGGGTGGGTCCAATAGTATGCGACCTCTCGGGATTTGACGAACGCATGCGACTGCATGGGATTTTTACGGGGATCGAAGGGTAAACGCGTGTTCAAAACAATCATTTTTGCCGCCTGACCTAACAAAATGCGTGGTTAGGCCTGTTATCAAAAGTAAAACCGTAAGGTATACTATTAGTTCCAATTATAGGCCTATCTCAATCGCTACAACTTGTGCGAAACAATTTGAGTCTATTATTCGGGATATTTTATCAAAATTAATTTTAAAAAGTGACGCTCGGTTTAATTTAAAAATGGAGCTCTACTGAGTTGCCAATTTTTTCCTTGAAACAAATAGTAACGTGTCACGGAAAACAAAAGTGTACGCTTTGTTTTTTGGACTTGAGTCGCGCCTTCGATAGGGTAGGATAGGGTAGTAAACCCTGTGGGATAAGTAAAAATTGGTGGGTGTTCCATCCGACATAATTAGAATCCTTATTGATACAATACGTATGCTAATGTAGTGAACTGGGATGGCTCACTTTCGGGCGAGTTTTATTGATTAGTGGAGTTAGGCAGGGTGGGCTGACTTCTAACCTGCTGTTTAACCTTTACGTAAGCACTCTAATTGAGGAGCTCAATGAAGCGAGTATGGGCTGTCATGTAACTGGGAAATTATTTATTTTATGTGTAAACAACCTTAGTTACGCAGACGATATGGTTTTATTGAGCTCCTCAATCGGAGGCTTAAGAAAGTAAATTTCTATTTGTGAGAATAACGCAGCAAGCCACGACTTAGTTTATAATGCAGACAAATCTGTGGCAATGGTCTTTGGAGCGCGTAATAAAAATGTTTGTTTACCATTATACCTGAACGGCAAAAATTTGAAGTTTGTAATGAACTTTCGATAGTAAGGTCATATCGTATCGAGTGACCTGAGGGATGATCAGGACATGGACAGGGAAAGGAGGTACCTTGCTGTACGTGCTAATATGATTGGCAGGTAATTTAATAAATACGAGCGGGATACTAAAATATTACTATTTAAAACCTTTTGTTAATCGCTTTACAGGTCGCATCTCTGAATTAAATCAGTAAAAGGAAAACTATCGAATTTTTAAGGTTCAGTATAATGATTCGTTCCGAATATTATTTCGTTTTCCGAGATACTGTAGCGTGCCTACAATGTTCGCTTAGGCACGCGTGCTGGCGTGCTCGATGCCTTGATGAGACATCGTGTGGCCAGATTTAGAAGTTATCTGCTCAAATCTGGAAACGTGATCATACTTAGTGGGGTCATTTTGATAATTATATAGAAATTATATATGAAATGAAAAGTAATTTATTTTAGAATACAATTTTATTTACATTATTCAAAATGCCCTCCCCTATTTTGAATACATACCCTTAATCGATGCGTCCAATCAAGCATGCACCACACTCATATCTATTTCTGCCGCTGCTTTATTTTTAGCCAAAGATGCTCGGAAAGATTCCAAATTCTGATGAGGTTTTGGCGCAGACTTTCTCCTCCAAATGTTGCCATATTATGTTATAATCCAGTGGGCTTAAATTTGGAAAAAAGTTGTTTGTGCTATAGGTCTACGCCTAAGACATGTCTAAGTCCAGTTATATCTGAGAGCAGTTTTGGGAAATGGTAAGGATGGTGTTAATGAAGTGTAAGGGATCTGGTTTAAAAGAGGGCTAGTCTTCATGTCCGATAAAGTCAATTCCATGGGCGGTCAGCCAGTTAGCGTGCTTCGTGCCCTATGAGCTGGTGCAGAATCCTGTTGGAATATCCAATGAATATTTTTGAACATTGTTTGAGAAAGAAGTTCCACTATGTTTATTAGAACGGTATTTTGGTAAACCTCTGCGCCGGGTTTTACACTTTTTAACAGAAAAACACCTCAGTTTAGCCTGAATAAGAGACTCCAAGCCAAACCAAGAGTGACTAAGGATAATGGGCTTCTTCACTGCTGTACATACACATTATCATTTTGTTTATTATAATTTTCTTCGATGTTAAAACATTTTTAATCCGAAAACATAATTTAGCGGTATTTTCTTCTCGCTACCGCCGTTTTTCAAACGCTCGTTAAAAAAAATTCCGGTATTCTTACGATAAACTCACAGTCCTAGCTCTTCATTGATCACTCTTTTATCCATAGTTCTGCTTAGACCCATCTGAAGAGCTGAGATTTTTTGTTTACGCACAGGATTTCGTTAGATTCGCACCTTCACTGCTTTGATGATTGCAGGTGTCCTAACTGTACGAGGTCAGCTGGTCCTTTTACGATCTTCGAAGCTTGAATCTTCAGTGAATCTTTTGATAGTGCGATAAAATCGTAGGGTTATTTTCAATTTTTGTAGAATATTGAAAATCTCTTTTAGCGCATACAGCGGTGCAACACGATAACTCCATATTTGAAAATTAATAATAATTACGAGTAATATCTTTTTTATTTTAGGCAAGCGCAAACGTTATTTTTTTAAATTGATGAAGGTCATCTAGCCAGTATTATTTTTTTAATAATAAGGTTTTTAACAAACTTATGACCCGTTAAGTACAAACTTTAACGCAACATTGTAATGAAATATTCAAACATTGGTCTAGCATGTTAAGATGTATTTATTTATTAGATGAAATTTTTTTGTATTTCGGTATTATTTTAATTTAATTCAATATTTTTTGTTATTTTTGCTTCTAAGTACTTATTTTTTTACAGACTGTCTGTTAATAAATGATTATTATTATTATATATTCTGCGAGAGCGTAGTCATTTCCCAGTCTATCTGAACCATTCGTAGTTCGTGCCAACTACAACTATTCTACAAATATCGCTGCAGCATGGACCTAAAAGTTCAGCGAAAAGTTCAACATAGGTAAATTTGCTATTGTATAATTTCGTTATCTGATATATAAAAATTAATGCTTGTTTGTACGTATTTTATGCGCTGCCACCTGCCATACCGTTTATCAGATTGCGGTAAAACTAAGTAACTGTGACAAATACATATATATATATATACATATATATATATATATATATATATATATATATATATATATATATAAATAGATATATATCATCATCATTATCATTTCTAATTTAACAATATAGCTCTTCCAATAATAATTTAAAACGATATTTTCACATTTGTTTCTTTCGGACAGCGTGCGTGCCGGTGCGTGGTACTAGCTAGTTCTTTATAAAGGAAAACGCCCACCAGCCTGCGTTTACAAATCTTCGGAGCAAATAAATTTTGTGTACGCGTTTCAGATGAAATCTGATCGATAAGATATGTGAGAGTCTATTTTAGTAACTAGTTGATTACAATAAGTATTATGAAAAATTTTATATAACAACAACATTTTAACTATATTAGTTTTTGGATCATAATCCCTTCCATTCATTGTCTTTCAAACAAAATTTAATGAAGAAGTTTGCCGGTTTAACGTCGTTGCTTTTATAGTTATCCTATAAATATAACAACGTTACAACGGGGGACAAACGAGCACACAGTCCACCTGATATTAAATGGATGCTGTGACCCATAGACATCTACCTCTACCCTTGATGAATCAAAATGCAGATGCGTAGTCACCTTTGAGGACTAAGATGGAATACCTAGATTCTAGTAAAACGGGTCTCCGGTTCTCTACACTCACCATAAGAAACACAGCGGCGTTAAGCTGCTATTTTACGCTTGTATTCTGTGAGAGCGTGGTCCTTCCCCGGTCGAGACGATCTATTCATGCTACAACCATTATATAGCTGCAGCGTGGCGCTACCACGAGTAAAATGGTACAAAGTTGTTGTATCATGAAATGGTTAAGTGTTCGCTGCAAATGCAAGTGGTAGTAAGAACCATGTATTTATGAGTTTTTGTCACTAACTATGGTCTCCTCAAAAGTTTATTACACTAAATTATTGTTGAAATGTTGGTTAATCCTCAACAAGCAAAATTATATCTTAAATTAACCTCATAAATATCAACTGCTTAATTCAATTACAAGTTAGTTAGAAAATCTTTAGGACTTATTTTATTTAATTGCAACTAATTTTACCCCCTTGTTTGAACTTGTTGACTTCACAAGCCCCGCTCGGGCTTCGGATAATTTCTGTTTTACTTTGTGTTTATTAACTGCTTCGCATGAACCGCAGTCAGTTGAATTTATGCATATATGAATATAAGCAAGCAGTTTGCGTTATGGCTGACTACTCGAAAACCTTTCGAAGTATCAAAAAAATGCTGAATTTTTTATCAACAAAATGGTAATTTTTCACGCTACGCTGCAGCTATATTATAGTTTTAACATGTTCAGTTATGGTAGGACCACACTATCACAGAATACCAGCGTAAAATAGCAGCTTAATGCTGCTGTGTTTCCTATTGTTGGTTAAGAACAGGGGACACCTTTTATTGAAAACGAGGCATTCCATCTTAGTCCTGAAAGAAGAACGCATTTACATTTAGATTATTTATCGAGGACAAATTTAGATGTCCATGGGCCACATCATCACCATCAGTTGACTGAGTGCTCGTTTGTTATCCTCATATAAAAATCATAGTATAAAATTCAAATCATGTAACTTATTATTTTATTATTCTTCTATTTCATTCGATCGTTGCGGTTAAACTTAGTTACAGCAGCTTATCATAAAAAATACAACATTAATTTATGTGCGAAACTACAAGCTTGTAGTAAGTTTACTTTAAGTTTATTATTTACATTAAACTTAGTCTTTACATTAGCATAGGTAAGAATCAAAGATTAATTTACAATTCGCCTATTCAACCGCTTAGTTACGGTCCTATTTTCTTACGATCTTTATTGTTACTTTAGATTGGACTTCAGTGATAGCTTCGAAGTGTCATGTCAAATTGTAATGCGATAAGCTTAGACAAGAGGGAAATAGTGTCCGTCCTGAATGATTGATTTGGCTGCTAGCAAACAGTGTAAATACTTGTCGATAATAGTTTTATACTATGGATTTATTTACACAGCTTTTGATAAAAATATTCTTTTAGTTAGAAATATTTGTCCAAAGAAAAGTTTTTGTGTCTCATCTGCCCTTTACGATACTGTAACATCGTTCCGCGTAGATGGGACTAAAGATTAACATTAAAAAGCCGAAGGTAGCCTCCGTTGCCTTATATATTAGTTTATAGATTTTTATAGGTTTATTGGTTGTTAGGTTTATAGATTTATAATCCACGTTCGTTTCGTACGACATTTTCGTTTGAATTTTATTGCGTTGATTTTTGGATTTTTCTAGTATTTTAGTATAGTGTTTTATTTTAAAATTGTAATGAAAGTTTTTGTGTGAATATAATTTATCTTTTTACGTAAATAAATTCGAGTAATTTATATATAGAAATAATTGTGATTTTCACGCTACCGACATACGCTTGGTATGTATTTTTCGTTATCAAAATAGAATAAATCTTTTTGTAATGAATTAAAACCTGACTTTTGTTTAGACTACAGGATAGACAATTTAGTTTAGATTTTATACTGCTAAACTTCTTCATAGAAAAGTAGTCTCTAAATGTAAGTTTTGATGGTTTAAAGTGCTGTGGGTGGGAGCGGTCGCATGTGACCGCTCGGGATATGCCGGACGCGTGCGACTGCATGAGATTTTATGGGGATTGAAGGGATAATATGTATATAATAGTATAATAATATGTTAATACCACTCAAAAGGCAAACCGTCTCATCCCTTATGTCCTTAAGGATCATTACTTGTAATATAAAATAGTCTTCTTCATCAGTCCGAAAAATCTATCCGTTGTTACAACTACTTTATACTATTACAATTCTGTATTTAATCATTAGCTGTAAACACTCTTATGATGCTAAATGATTATTTTTATTTGAAATAATTTGCATACTGTTTAATTTGTCACACTTTAATTACTACCATTTGTTCAGTGGGTATGTCGAATGCGAATCTCATAATTTCTCATCCGATTCAGATTAATTTATTTTTACATTAATATAATTATATATGTGTTGATCTTGTTTGACGATTCCTTTGTAGTGCTCCCAATCTTAAGCAACTCTGGGGGCACATCGTTTTTTGTTTTCATATTACATATATCCTTTATCACATTTCAGTTTTTTTTTTTGATATTTTTTTTTCACTTTTTAGTAGTTTCTTTTGATAATACAGCTGCTTCAAAGATTTTAGTATTTTATTACAAGTGTTCCTATATTTTATACATGTGTTAATTGTGTCTTTATTCGGTCGTAGTTTGGCCCTTTTATGCAACGTATCTCTTTTACGCATTGATCTTACAACGCCTATCGTGATCCAAGGCTTAAGAGGTGCTTTCTTTTTGGGTATGTACTTAGTGCTAGTGCACTCGTTAATTATATTCGTAACAATATTGACAAGATGTTCCGCAGTTTGGTTTACACATTAAAGCAACTTCGTTTGTACATTCTGCTCGCGGTGAACAAATGTTTGCATACTACTTGGGAATTAATAATAATAACGGACCGCTCCGGACTCAAAGGCGGTGCTCCTCGATACCGCCCGCATCGTCCGTCAGTTTCTTTTCTCTTTCCCCCTAACGCTCGGCCGTTTGGTTTCCCCTGCCGAGGGCTTCCATTGATGATTCCATGAGCTTTTATTTATTTATGTATTATTTATTTATTTATGTTAGTATATTTAATATATGTTTGCGTATATTTATCATTTTCTTTTATATATTTATTCAACACAATCAGATGAGATTACTTTATTAATACCCTATAATTATATTAATACCCCATAATCAGTAAAATCAATAAATTTAAAATCAATCTCCACAATTTTAGAAATAAATTAATCGCTCTAAACGCATTATTGTATTGAACACGGAGGACGCTATAACTCTTCCTACTCTAATTAGCTCATAAGCTGCACGAAAAGAGCGATGTATAGAACGCCCGAAAAAGCGTAACCTTAACCACCTTTGAACACCTCGCAAACCTTCGAGCGATCATGTTATCTCTGATAGACAGCGTCCTCCTCTCTCGATCCATATCAGCGTGATCTTTAAGGTCGACATTGAGTAAATGCCCCAGATATTTAAACTGCTCATTAGAAGCTATTTCGCACTTGCGGCCCAAAGTTCACGTATTGACTTTTCCTGACATTGCATAATAACCCGTGGCCACATGTATATTCCTCGCATATTCGTATCAGCTTCCTCGGGCCGCATACCGATGCACTCAGCAGCACCATGTCGTTCGCATAACTCAGATTATTGACAGGAACACATACTGACTACTAAGCGCTTCGATGAGCCCGTTTAAATAAAAAAATAAATAGGATTGGTGATGTAAAGCTGCCCTGCGTGACTCCACACTCAAGCTGATACGGATCAGACATTACCCATGCCCACCTGACACTATTGGACTGGTTTGCGTAGCAGTAATGGAGCATGCTGATGAGTTCTTGTGGCCATCTTATGCATCGCAGCTTGTCCCATAGCAGGTTATGTTTGCGTTTTATTGCCTATAATTTCCTTGCATAATAAGCCCTTGTGTACACGTACACTATCATACAGTTAAACTGTCAAAGTAAATCATGTGTATTTTCAAATGAAAAACAACACTTAGAATATTTTCCTAAAATAAATATTCTTGTAAAATAACTATAGACTCAGTGCTTTCGGTTGCACGAAATATCACGCAAAACATTTGGGAGTGATCATAACGTAATGAAATCGACTTCTGTCAAAATGTATTAATTATAAATAACTGTAATTTCAAATAAAATAGGTTTGAAATAGTTAAAAAAAAACATTTCTATTTTTCTTCCAAAATAAATAGAATGATATAACTACACTCTTTAAACTGTGATAATATTAAATCGATAATGCGACTGAATGGTCGATCACGCGCCCACAGTTGCGACTACTGGCCACCCTTTTTACATGCAACGTGACATTCCATCTTAGTCCTCGGGCATGACGACGCATTTGCGGTTGGATTCTTAATCGAATTATATGAGGCCATAGCATTCACATATCTTCAGACGGAGTGTGTGCTCGATTGTCACCCTCACATTTATAAAAATAGAACAGATGAAAAATTCACAGACTAGAGATGGGTAAGAGAGTGAAAGATGCAATACATCTGGTGTTGAAATCGCTGTAAAGCGTGACACTTACGGAAATATATTTCCGATTTTTACAGACACTAAAGAAAAAAAAGTGAAAGTCTATTAGGTAACCAGCTCATATACTATAATTAGATTCATTTGACTACTGCTAACAATTTAAATTGCTTCATCAAAGGATATGAAACATTCAATACGTTTTACGGACAGTAAACCGACACAATCGGAGAGAAATCAGGAGCAGGACCAACGCAACTGGCTTTAATTCACTACTAAATTCCTGACTCCGGGCAGCTACTGAAAATTTCCAGATGGATAAACTCAATAACAGACATTTTTTGACCTGACGGAAGTCGAACCCTGGACCTCATGATCTGCAGTCGCGTTTTACTGTAATTCCAATTGCTTTTTCAGTGACGGGCGCAGAATTAAGGTTAAATAGTGTACTGTGTGTTATTTTTTGTCATTATTTAAAAATAACATAAAAATTTTACTAAAATATTTAAAAAAAGGCTGACCAAAGTTTTCGACACTAGCTCATTTGTAACATCAGATTATTTTCTTAAAATAAAAACCCATTATTTACTTTAAATAACCTGAAAATTTCGATTAAATAATGTTATTTGAAGTCCCCTTCTTATTTTACAGGAGCGACCAAACCATGGCTGAGATTTGCCTCCAATGGGCACCACAGAGGAAGGAATAAAAAGTGCCATACCCTGAAGTACCACATCAGCGACAGAATTTTCAACAACGTTGGGGTCGTCCGGCGAGAAGCAATCCCGCCCCCAAGGATAGGATGCAAAGAAAGACCGCATCCCATCCCAATCGGCTGACCTATAGTGCCAAACACGGCGGCAGCCTGCAGAATGCAACTGCGATCTTAGCGTGAGTGGCACCACACTCCGGACAAGACAATGGTCTGAGGAGCCTAAAGGGGGGTCGACGGAAATCTGATATCAGTCCGGGTGAGAGGTCAGCAGAAGGTCCAACAGGGAAGGTGTATGATCCTCCACATCGAATCGAATCGCCTCGAATCCGCGTAGGCGAAGTAACCAGTTGTGTCAGACCATATGCTAAGGCAAAATCATGAACAGATCTTTCCGCATGATCGGTTAAACGTGAACCAAGCCATTCGGCGTGATGGGCGTTAAAGTCGCCGAGGATCACGATGCTTGCATGTAGAAAAAATTATACCTATACTAACATTTATATGGACCTGTGTTAGAAAATAAGTGATTAATAATAATAATATGTATAACCGACTAAGCGCGTAATGAAAAACGGTATACGAAACATAGCTGTATATTTTTTACATTTTGCGACGATACGAGTATTTATCTTTTTGATCATGTATTCTTATGTCGTTACATCAAACACATGTATCGATTATTAATTAAGACATATCTCTATTTTAGTATCCACCATGATACATTATACGACTGGTTGCCAACTTACGTCTCGCAAGGTTCTTGTTCGCGGTGGAACCACGCTGCAGCTATTTTATGGTTGTAGCACGAATGGATTCGGCTCGCCCGTGGCAGGACCGCACTTTCGCAGAATACCAGCGTAATATTGCAACTTAATGCTGCTATGTTTTGTGACTTTGTGCGTATGATGAGTGTGGGCAACCGGGAATCCTTTTTGCTGGAAACGAATTGTTACATCTTCGTCCTCAGGGGTGACAACTCAACTGCATTTTTATTTTTGATTGGGGATAAATGTAAATTTTCCTGAATAAAGAAATTATTATTATATTATTATTAAATGTTTATCAGCCACATTATCTGTTGGACTATGTGATCGTTTTCTCCCTTATTTTATTTAAAAAAAAATTGCCAGTGAAAACACATGCACCTAAGACGAGGTCTTTCACCACTGGCCGTATGAGGATGGTCAAAGCCGCTCAGCAAAATTTGGACAGATTTATGCTTTGAGTTTCCCGGCGTGGTAGACTTTGAAATGAGGATATCAAGAGTAAAATAAGACTAAACAACATAGCTCTGAAATGAAAACGGACCAGCTCTACAAGAGATAAATATATACGAAAATCCTATGGTTCCAAGTGTGTCCAAATAATGTGTGGAAGTGTTTTATCAGAATCAATGTGCAAACGAATATAAAAGAAGAAGACCTTTACTTCAGTGAACTCTACCATAAATAAATCAAAATGAATAATAATTTTACTTTCGTTTATTACCTCTGCGTTGGCTGAAAAGTAAAAATATTGTCAAAGTCCCCACTTTACCGATGCGCGTGTCAGTTAGTTCAGATGTAAATAACATTTTTACACACGATTAAATGTAGTAGTTTACTTATTAGGAACACTGAAAAAAATTTCACTGTCATAAATTCCATGCCTATATGTACATATATACGTCTCTAAAAAGATTACAGAGTTGTTTGTTACATGACGATAGACCAAAAAACCATCATCCGCACAGGTAAGCGCAGTGTAGGCTGGTCTCCCACTAGATCGAGTAATGACCTGACAAGTTATGCAAGAATTCGATGATTTTGGTGGCTAAAGAGCTTAGTAGAGTTTTAGATCTTGTTTTGTTGTTTTGTGGTGAGACCTTTGTTCAACAGTGGACCTGTTGAAGGGCTGTGGTAAATAACTTCAGTAGCCTATTGGTGGGTATTAAATATTTTTAATAATATTTATCATTAAAGCTTTTGAATAATAAATAAACGCGATGTAAAGAGTTTTGTTATATTCTTCATATCTTTCCATTATCTGAGTCAAAACAAAGATGTGATCCATTGTAGAGAATTTGGGATGAAAACCAGCTTGTTCTCTCGGTTGCATGTAGTCTAATTTGGGTTTGATTCTGTTAAGTAATATACTTGTTAAAACTTTATAAATTATATGCAAGAGGGATATATAGTTGTTGATATTTAATCGATCACACTTCTTGTACAATAATATGATAGTAGAGTTTGCCCAATCTTCTGGTATTTGACTGAGGTCGAGTATTTCGTTGAAAATATTTGTTAATATCGGTATGATGGGTTCTTTTATCGCTTTCAGTACATCATTTTAAATACTATCTTCTGAACTTTTTGCACTTTTAAGTTTTTTTATGGCAAGACATCTCGCACGGTAGTAGTGGCGGAATGCGATCAATTATGTCCACAATACAACTATTATTTATTAATTCATCCGTTTTGTTATTTTTCACGTTATGACTTTTGTATAAGTTTTTATAAAAATCAGTAGCTATTTTTTAAAGGTGTTCTCTATTTGTAGTTTTTCCGTTATCATTTGCTTTTAGTGAGGAAATCCACTCTTTGGATAAAGTGAGTCGTTTTTGTGCATTTTTGTAGAGCCTTTATGTAATAACTCTTCTTCTAATACTTTTAAGTGGTATTCTAATTTTTTTATTAATATATAAAATATATTATTATAATGAATCATAATCTTCAATTTAATTCCGATAAAAATTTAGATTTCATAAACACACGATTGTTTTTCACGGTCTTATTTCAGCCTTAATATGATTCTACCACATCACGGTACGTGTGCGTTCGTGTTTTGAAATATTTGAACATTATCCAACTCCCTCTGATTCCATAATTGGTGTTTCCACTAAGATGTCGATTTATTTATATTCCTTTGCTTTCGCAACGTGTGTGTATCAAAGCAGTGAATTTAATTTAAAAGCAAATCATATTTTTATGGAAATGAAATCAATATAAAAAAGAGAATGGGGAATGAAAGTGAACGCAAGTAAGACGAAAGTGATGGTTTTTGAAAGAGAAGAAAGCAAAACGGTATGTGAAATAAGAATAGAAGGAGAGTTAATTGAACAAGTGGATGAGTTTGTGTATATGGGATGTGTATTTAGCAGAGGTGGTAGATATGATAGGGATATAGAACGACGAGTAAATGCAGGGAATAGAGTGAATGGGGCACTACACTCTATTATGAAGAACCAGAATGTGTCAATACAGGCATGTATGGTAATTCATAATGCTGTGTTAGTACCTACTTTAATGTATGGTAGTGAAAGCTGGGTGTGGCAGAAGAAGCACAAAAAGTAGAATAAATGCTGTAGAAATGCGGTCTTTAAGGAATATGCTAGGGTTGAATCTGAATGACAGGGTGAGAAATTGCGTGATAAGAGATAAATGTGGTATACAAGATGATGTTGTGACCAGGATTCAGAAAGGAATGCTTCGGTGGTTTGGTCACGTAGAAAGAATGAATGAAGAAAGAGTGAATTTGCTTTGGCAAATTTATATGGAGGATGTGAACGGCCGAGTCGGGAAGGGACGCCCTAGAAAAAAGTTTATCGACCAAATTGGCGATATTTTGAAAATGGGCCACGTTAGAAGTACCCTTAACAGACGAGCATGTATGCGTAGATATATGGATGTAAAGGAGGCGAAAGAGGTATGTCAGGATCGTGCCAAATGGAAGTCCGTAGTCTATGCCTACCCCTCTGGGTGACAGGCGTGAGTGTTTATGTATGTTATGTATGTACAAAAAAGAGAACCTCTCTCTCTCTCCCTTTCATACAATTGTTAACTACAACACTTGGAAACATACCCCACTGTTGACAATATGACGCATGTTTCGCCATTACAGTCGTTATGAGAAAAAATCTAACCACTAAAGAGGCCGACACACAATTTTATTATTTGACGTGGACTTCAGTCATTGAATCTCCACATCTTTTTTTACGTGATGGTGCCATGCTGCAGCTTTATTATGGCTGTAGTGTGAATGGGTTGGCTCGACTGGTGTAAGACTAGCTCCTCACAGAATTCCATCGTAAAATAGCAGATTATGCTACTGTTTCTTGTGGTGAGTGTTAAGAACCAGATACCTTTTTTACTGGAAACGAGGCAGTCGTGGATTACCTTGATAGAGAAATTTAAACAAAAAAAAAACTATTAAATAAGTACTAACTTACTTAACATAAAAAATCACACTTTCTAATGAGAGCTTCTGAATCGCGTCCCCTCCACACTACTCCTTGCATCACTCAATTCCTTACTGGAAGTTGGAAAGATGAAATTGCGATGTCGTGACCGTGTCACTTTAAATAAATAATTTTAATTAAGGCATTATTATTTTTATAGGTTAAATATTAAATACCACTTACAAAGTTAATAATAAAACACAATTCTTTCTTTCTTACTTTCTTCTCTCATCACATTTTTTTGCTTTTTAAAAACCAGTGCTTGATCACAATCCCACCTGGTGGTAAGTGGTGATGCAGCCTTAGATGGTACATCGAACTGTCTTAGCGTAACAAATGCCTATTCACTCTTGCCTTGAAGACGACCAGATTGTACTCGAACGGAAAGATAGACGCCGCCATATTATTCCACTCTTTTGCTGTACGCATTAAAAAAGTCGAAGTAAACCGTTTGGTTCTAATGCGTGGAATATCGACCACAAAGGGTTGAAGACCTGCCGACCGCCTGGTCGTCCGACGGTGGAAAGGAGAAGGAGGAATTAAAGCGTGCAATTCCTGCGCACACTCTCCGAAATGCATCCTATTACAACTCTTCTGCGCCTGTGCTCGAAGGTGACAAGGCTGGTTTCAAACAAATCAAGGTCACCAATTGAGCCTCTTAGCACGTCTCTGCAGAGCCCAATGCTGCCAGGTGGCATTTTGCAGCACCAGCCCTTCAAAATATTGGTTTAAAAAAATTTATTTGAATTATTATTAGATTATTAGGAGGTTTATATATTAGATTGAATTGTTTTTGCCAAGTGGATATAAAATCTTTAATTGCTTATTTATCTGTTATTCTAAGTGACAGCAGCAGCCACATTTTTCATTAACGCTCACCTGGTAAGGCTACATGTAATCTAGCTTACTAAATTATTTTGAAATTACTCTGTTGTGTATTTTTCAAAATAAGGAGATATAATTTATAATGTATGGCCGCCAAAGTGATGAGGTGCTAGCATTGGGCGCTATCGACACTTAATCCGCCATTGAAACGCTATGATAACGATGAAATAAAATGAAAAGTAACGACAAATGAAGATGTCTCACAGTATCCACTTAGCATCAGATAAACGGTGTGTTTACATTTCACCCTTATACTATTTTTAAAATATCTCTACTACAATATTGGCGCCAAGAAACGTCAATCTATGCGATAACAATAGCAAACCTATCGCACAACTTATTCCAACATTTCATCATCATAACAGCCCTTCACAACATACTCTACATTTACAGTAGGACATAGGTCTCCCGCAAGGAATGCCACAAAGCAAGGCCCTGAACCACCTGCATCCATCGACTTCCTGCATTTCTTATCGAGTCATCACTTAACTTACCGGCACGAGGTTGCTACCCGAGAACCCTTCTTCCCCGTCGGCTGTCATTTCTCCATGCTCCTAATGATCTGATGGCCGGTACATTGCCTTTTCAGCTGAGATACTCATCATTATGATTATAATGATTACGATATTAAAAAACTTATTGAATTTTTACACTGTTTTCTCAATGTTCTATATTTAAATAAAAACGCTTTCATATTGAAAATATGTTTAATATACTCGATTTCTTACCCTTGTAACTTCAAGGAACTTTAACTGAATGAGATCTTGCATTTCCAACTCAAATAAATTTTACCCGACTGTACTGGTACAGTCCTTGATGTACAAGTGAACTTCCAACATTATTAAAGTCTAAATATCTAAGTTAACTACGCGGTTACCTTGACGACGTTACGAAGTTGTACGATCTAGAGGAAGCTGGATGCGGCGCCCGATGCAATCAGTATTCCTGATACAATAACTGAGCTGACCTCGTTATTAAATCTTGTAGTAATTTCTGATACAAGCATATGACTAATGTTTTACATGTATTTAAACTTAGCGATTTAATGATAAATATTGTCTATATCATAAAAGTAAAACTTCGTTTGTTTTACTTTCGTTTTCTTTACGTTTCGTTTGTTTTCGTCCCAAATTCTCTACAATGGATCACATCTTTGTTTTGACTCAGATAATGGAAAGATATGAAGAATATAACAAAACTCTTTACATCGCGTTTATTTATTATTCAAAA
Source organism: Parnassius apollo (assembly GCA_907164705.1). Taxonomy (NCBI): domain Eukaryota; kingdom Metazoa; phylum Arthropoda; class Insecta; order Lepidoptera; family Papilionidae; genus Parnassius; species Parnassius apollo. The sequence goes on from CAJQZP010001271.1 coordinate 847,476, forward strand.
GCTTTCGACTCTATTTACTATGACTCACTTTGGTTGGCGTTGAAATCTCATGGAATACATAACCAATATATAAGAATACTGAAAGAAATTTACAGTCAAACTACAGCAACAATAAGAATGGAGAGACCAGGACAGCCATTTAAAATCGAGAGAGGGGGTGAGACAGGGGGACCCAATCTCACCTAATCTATTTACTTGTTTATTAGAGTACATTTTCTCAAAACTTGACTGGGGGCAAACGAAGCATTAATATTAACGGAGAAATTTTGAGTCATCTACGTTTTGCAGACGACATTATCATATTAAGCGAAAATCACGAAGACCTTATATATATGGTTCAGTCTTTAGACATAGAAAGCAGAAAATTTGGCCTACAAATGAATCCAAATAAAACTTGTATATTGACAAATAGCACAAAAATGCCTGTACACGTTCAAAACCAACAAATTAGATATGTTAATGAATATATTTATCTTGGGCAAAATATTTCATTTCACAACTTAACAATGACGGAAGTTAGTTAAAGAATTAAATCAGCATGGAGCAAATATTGGTCACTACAACATATTTTCAAGCAAAAATACCAATTAAATTAAAAAAAGAAAGCGTTGGATACTACTGTACTCCCCACTTTATTATATGGATGTCAAAACTGGACTCTCACAAGGAAAATAATATCTAAGCTAAAAGTTTTCCAACGAGCAACGGACCGCAGCATGCTTAACGTTAAACTAAGACATCGACATAGAAACAGTGATATACGAAAAATAACAAATATCATAGACGCAGCCAAATTAGCGTGTCAACTGAAGTGGACATGGGCAGGATACGTGGCAAAATTCAGTGATGGGAGATGGACTGAACGGGTGCTAAATTGGTACCCGCGTGATGCGACGCGCTCGCGCGGCCGACCACGGGCACGATGGTGCGACGACATTATAGAGGTGGCAGAAGCAACGTGGACGAGGCTAGCGGCAGAGAGAACTTCATGGAAAAGGATGGAGGAGGCCTTCACCCGGAAATGGGTATCCCATAATTAATTAAAATTAATATAATAAATTATGATAGATACTATTTTATATATATAGCCAAATTCAGTAGATTATTATTAACTTCAATTTTACTTTGAATAAAACTAAATTTATAAGTTGCCAACTGCTGTATTTTATTTTTACTGAGTTCTTATGATGCAACGGTCAATTTTCTGTTTCATTTCCTTCTGTTCCATTTACTGCATCCGTGGGAAGGTGTTCAGTGATGCCTTTACTACTCTGAAAGAATCCAAGGAAAAAATAAACTAAAAATGCTGCCTCTTAGAATACTAACTACAATGGTACTTTATATTTTGCCTGTTTATTAAGTATAGCAGTTCTGTTTTTAGGAAAGAAGGGTGATAATTGAACACACAGTCAATCTGATCGTAAATGGATGCTGTAGCCCATATGACCCGGTTCAGAATCAAAATTCAGATGCATTGTCACCCCTATGGACTGCCTCGATTCCAACAAAAGGGGCTCCGGTTCTCTAACCGGTTATTGCCAAAGCAGTGTACACATCTAAAACGATTATATAATCCTATTAAAGACGTTAACAGTTGACCAGTTTGTTTAACAAAGCAATTACACGCCTAAGTTATGCTAATGGCATTGGTAGCATATTTTGTATTCAAGTATAGTTAAGCGAGGCAGCTATTAAACTATATATTTCCAATGTGATTCATTGATTTCCCTGAAGGCGAAAACTCTGTAAAACCTCGTCGCTTAATAAGTATGAAATGAATTATAATTGTGTTATGCGGGGTTTGCTGCCTCATTAATTATTCATGAGCTGTGCTCAGAACAATTTGAGCCAGATTACTAAAACTCGACGGCAGTGTAAGCATCGCAAATCCACTGATTTCAAATATTTATTTCAAGAGGAGATGAATATCTAAGCTTAACGTAAGTATAAAGTATATCATTTTAATCTGCTGCCGGCAGCAACAATAGGGGGCGGTACCTGTACCCACCCAGACTATCTGCTGTCACCTAGTGAACAAACTTACGTAATCTGTTTTGAAGTAAACATAAAATGATCAGATCAAAACCATTCTTTTGTTAGCAAACTTCGAGGGTGCACGAACATCTTCTCATTAGATTCTTCTTTAAACGGTTCGTGGAAGTCAACTGCTTGATCTAGATTTCTCTCGTTATAGGGAGGAGGATGTCACCAAGAATAAGTTTTTACTAAGTTTATTTATCAAGCAATCTTCTAAATTTTTAGTAAATCACAACTTAGTTAATGAATGACTATGGTTCACCACATAAAAGTGTCTACTACAGCCCATGGGCACCTGCAACCAACTATAAAGATTACAAATTCGTTGAAGCAGCTGGAGGTTGAGTTGGAATCATATAGTTCCTACATTTACACAGGCTCGGCATACCCTGCTAACAGGAACACTGTAGTGCATGCACTGTTCCTTGATGACAGATGGTATTCACCTACACGTGTCTGAATTTTTTTTATTATTAGACGAATAAAAGCATAATAAAAAAATGTGAGTCTTCCTTGTTTGAAAAGCACAAACCCGTCACCACTTCTCTTAACACCACAACAATAGGTAAGACACACCACAGTCTATAACACAACACGTGTTTCGCCTATAAACGAGGTGAATTAGACTCTGCAGTGTGTAACCGCTAGACTAGTGGGAGTTGTGGTGTTGGGATTAGTTATGTAAGTCGTGCGAGCAATAAGGAGACTAAAGAGGGCGGGAGATATACCCGCAATTAGGTACGACACATGATTTTAAATTTTTTACTACACTGATCATAGCTTAATTATTTTCAATATATTGAACATATAATGAAGTTCCGCCACGAAAAGCCTGTTTCTCCAATTTTTTATTAGTCTATTGTATTAAGAATCTCCAAGATATTTATAACAGTACCCCTCGTGCAGCGTAAAGTTAAGTCAAGGAGTGCTGTTTATATCCAAACAAATTACCTACAGTACCTAATCATACATATACTTTTTAACGCCTTAGGCATTATATTTAGGCACGACATGGACCATTCCTGTGTACAACCTGTAACAAGTAATATCACGATAGAATTAATTCTACTACAATTATTTGAATTTAACACCACATCGCCACAAAACTTGCTTGATAGGGAAGTTAATAAATAGCATCAAGTTACGAATGTGAAACAACACAACATTAGAAAAGTAACAAACTAACACACAGTCCACCTGATGTAAGTGGATGCTGTGGTCCATAAACATCTTTATCTATCCTCGATTAACAAAAAATGCATAATATGCTACTACGACTAAGATGAAATCGAGAGCGTAATCCTTCCCCGGTCGTGTCGATCCATTCGCTTCACCATGGCTCTACTACAGTCATTACAGTGATAATTTCTAAGTTATATATTACTACTACACCATGCTTTTTGCATCAGAAGCTGTATCTTCACGAGCCGTTTGTAATGCAGAAGCAATTGATATTTCATAGTAAAACCTATCAAACCTGAATGTTGATCTGTAACACGTTCGAACAGTAAGCAAGAGTGGCATACTACACATTACTTTTCGTAGTTTAGTGTTATGTATACTGTGTTTTTATTTTATTTGTGAAACGAGAAATTAAACGTGTACAACCTTTTGTTAAGTAAAAGAGAGATGTGAGTAATTTAAAGCGCCAGTAATTAAGGGCTGTTGAGCATTCCATCTTAACCAGAAAGAGGTGACAACGCATCCGTAGACTTCTTATTTTCATGTTGGTTTCGGATGTCCATCGGTTACAGTACCAAATAACACTATCTTACTATAATTACAGTTGCTTGCAGTAAGCTCTTTGGTGGAGCCACGTGTTTAAGGCTGCCGAAAATCTAGTTCCCCGGTCAAACCTCAAATCTATTACGCGAGATATTAACTAAAGTGGACTGTATATGCGATTGCTTCTACGTTTACGTTAAAAGCGACTACTATAGCATGCGGTACAATGCACTCGCTCTTCCCTAAACTAAACTATTACTTGTCGAATCGATGAAAGGAATCCTGCTTGACTAGGAAAAAAAAACACAGATTGGAGCGGGTTAAATTATTAGCAAGCAGGTATAATTAAGGAGTATTGACTCACCGGGGTTTCTTCTTCCTGTCGATCACTATAGCGGCGACTTCCGGAACCTCCGGAGAGAGGCGGTGCGCGACGATATCTCACACGAGGTGAGGCGGGTTCCTGGAGCTCGACTGCTTCCAGGCCAAAGCGGTTTCCACTAGTGAGGTGTTTCCAAACGAGCGCGCGGGAAGAGGAGGTTGTAGTTCAACGACGACTGCGGCGGGAGAAGAGAGCGCGCGTCGGTCGCGCGTGTCATATATCCTCGGGTCCGATGATTACGCGATGTTCTAGAATCGTCTTCTTTCCCCTCCCACCCCACCACCCCGATGTGTCGATAGGAGGGTACGAATGATATTGTTTCGGAAGGGAATAATGATTCGACAAGTTCCTACCGTCAAAAATAAAAAAAACGCGAATGGTTTTCCGCGCAACCATCTCCCCCGCCCTTGAAGGATTTCCTTCAAAAAAAATAACTAAACAACTAGAGCTAAGATCGACTAACAAATAACTAACTAACGCTAAGATTACCTAAATTAAACTACAATTTCAGTCTAAAAAGCTAATTTAAATTATGGAAGAGGCAAGGGGCACAAACGGATAACCGGACGTAGGTAAGACCCAACCGTGGTCTTAACGCGAGCTATCCTAATTACTCCGTCGGAACCGGGAAAGACCTCCTCGACGATTCCTAACGGCCAGTGGAGAGGCGGCGTATTCTCCTTAGTGAGCACAACTACGGTTCCTACAGCTAAAGGCTCTGTCGCTGTGTTCCATTTTTGCCGAGACTGCAAAGTATGCAAGTATTCCATCCTCCATCGTTTCCAAAACGATTGCACTAACCGATCTAATAATTTGTGGCGTGTGGAAATGCTAAGTCTGTTCTCATCCATATCCGCGGCGGGCAGATACCTTAGAGGCGTTAAAGTCAAAAAATGTGCTGGAGTTAGAGCCAGCGGTTCCGAGGGGTCACTAGATAACGTCCGACAAAGTGGGCGGCTATTCATTACGCATTCAATTTGAGCGAGCACCGTACTTAGCTCTTCGAAGGACAAAATTTGATCTCCTATTACTCGGTATAAGTGGCTCTTTAGACTTTTAATATTAGTCTCCCAATTGCCCCCAAAATGACTCGCGGCTGGGACGTTCAGAGACCACTCAATGCGGTTCTCGGCTAGAATGTGAGCGAACTCCGAATTATAATACTTGCTAGCTAAGAGCTCATGTAGTTCCGATAGAATACGTTTTGCACCGACGTAGTTCGTACCGTTATCCGAATATAATCTACTTACAGGGCCTCTGCGCGATAGAAATCTTTTAAATGCACCCATAAAGCCTGCTGTGCTTAGATCACCAACGAGTTCTATATGCACTGCTCGAGTAGTTAGACATACGAAAATGCAGACGTAAGCCTTTGTGGATCTTATACCACGCCCGCGAGTGAGCGTGACCTTAAACGGACCAGCAAAATCAGACCCGGTGTGCGTGAAGGGCTTTACCGATTGTATCACTCTACAAGATCTAAGTTCCGCCATTTCCGGAAATGACGGCTTGGGGCGTGCCCGAAAGCAAGCTATACATCTGTGCACCCGATTGCGTATTAAACTACGTGCAGAAAGAATCCAATAATTCTGGCGCAAGATCGACATCAATAAATCGGGGCCAGCGTGCGAGTTCAATTTATGATGATAATCGACTAATAAGTTCATGATATGGTCTTTACGCGGTAAAACTATAGGGTGCCGTTGGTCGAAACTCAACTGCGAGTTGGACAAGCGTCCACCTACCCTTACAATCCCATCCTGTAAAAATGGCTTAAGGCGTTGAAAGGCGCGACTACAAGCTCTATTCGATTGTAATCTTGTAATTTCTTCAGAAAAGTGTGCACGTTGAAGTTCACGTACTAGCGACTCGGCATAGTTGTAATCGGATGCTAAGACATACGAACGTCGCGGTAAAAGCTTCGCGAATCGACAAACGTAAATTACGCTACGCAATAATTTCGACCAAGAGGACAAGCGGTTCGCCAGAGCAATGATTGGAGAAACCTCGCTCGAAACGTTCGCCACTAGAGCGTGTCTCTTCTCTTCCGGCGGTTGTGACACTGACGAAGGTTCGAAATCGGTTATTGGCCATTGTGAGGGATCCAAGTGAACCCAAGAAGGTCCATGGAACCAAAGCGGGTGGTCCATTATTTGCATCGGGGTGAGTCCCCGGGATAGACAATCGGCAGGGTTTTCCTTACCGGACACGTGATAAAAGTTCCGCGTTTCTAACTCGTCTTGGATCTTGGCCACTCGGTTCGCGACAAACGTATCCCAACGGTGGGGTGAAGAATGAACCCAACATAAGGCGACGGTGGAGTCGGAAAAGGCAAATATTCTTTCTATGTGAACTCTATCCCTACATGCGCCGATAACTGTGGTAATAAGCTTGGTGAGTACTAATATTGCGCAAAAGCTCTAAGCGCGCCAGAGAGACAACCTTACGGGGGAGACTCTCGACTTAGAACTAATGAGGCTAATCGAATTTCTACCATTATTCTGGACATGGAAATATACAACGCCCCCGTAAGCCTTCTCGCTGGCGTCTGCAAATCCAACAACCGTTATGCTGCTATTTCTATCGACATTTATATGACGCGGTATTTTAATTTCTCTTAGTAAAGGAAGTTCCTCTCTAAAGCGCTGCCACAATCGAACAATGCTGTCAGGCGGCGAGTCATCCCAATCGCATTCAAATAACCAAAGTTGTTTAATCAAAAAGCTTAGCGTATAATACCACCGGAGCTACGAAACCCATGACGTCCCATAATCTAGCAACGCATGACAGTATTGTGCGCTTTGTGCATTTCTCTACGGGCGGATTTACCTTAAGGCTAAACACGTCGGACTCTGGTGACCAACACAGACCGAGCACCTTGTGTGTATCGGAATCGTCGAATTCCTTTATCGCCGAAAGACGGTGTGATAGTGGGATTGTATCTAAAACCGGACGCGAATTACTAGTCCACTTCACAAGATCGAATTGACCCGATTTCATGAGCCTTATAACCTCGGCGGTGGTTAGGGTGGCCTCCTCCACGCTATCGACCGAATACACAAAATCATCCATATATAATCCGCTCTCAATTGCCCTCTTAGCTTTAGGATAAGAGGGACCTTCATCGTGAGCGAGCTGTCTCACCGTGCGTAACGCATGAAATGGGCTCGACTTTAAACCAAAACAAACGCGGTTAAATTCTAACACCATTAGAGGTTCCTTTGGGTTGAAACGATATAAAATGCGCTGGAATCTACGGTCGCATTCACGGACCCCTATGCAAAGAAACATTTGGCGAATATCGGCGGATAGTGCTATACTAAACAAACGAAAATTGACTATTATATCAAATAAACTGCCCTGTAAATTTTGCCCACTATAGAGGATATCGTTAAGCGACAGGTGAGTGCTAGTTTTAGCACTAGCGTCGAGCACTACACGTAATTTAGATGTAAGTTTGTCCTCTCTAATGACTCCGTGGTGTGGTATAAAATACGACGGTGTGTCTTCGTAGTTATCTAATTTCGAAGCCACAAGTGATATGTAACCTTCTCTTATATATTCGTTAATGACGCCGTCGTAAGCTTCCTTTAACTGGGGCGAAGCGAGCATCCTACGCTCCAAGCTGTAGAAACGTTTTTCCGCCATTTGACGCGAATCGCCGAGAGATAAAACATCTCCCCTTAAAGGGTAGCGCTACACTATATCTACCGTCGCGATCACGAACGGTCGTGCGGACGTAAATTTCCTCGCATATCCTGTCAGCTGAACTAGCTATGGGTGGGACGTTCACCTCCTCCATCTCCCAAAATTTGCGGACTAACGACTCGAGCGGTTCGACAGCCATACCACAATAAGAGGAGGCTGCCGAAATACTATCTAGGATGGGGGCGGAGCCAAGGATCACATAGCCCAATACGGTTTCCAGTGCGTAAGGCGCGGTATGCGAGGAGTTGCTCCTGACCTTATTGTTTAACAAAAGATGAGGGAAAAGCGATGCCCCAATGAGCATGTCTATGTTTCCAGGAACGGCGTAAGTGTCGTCTGCTAGAGTCAAATTTTTTAAATTCAATCATTGCCGAGGTGTCAACCGAAACGGTTGGCAACCGTTCAGTGACCCTATCTACTACTAGTGCATTTATATCAAAGTTAACGTTACGATCTATCCGAGAATAAAATTTTAAATTTATATATCCCTGTGTCGCTTTACTAGTACCTCCGATGCCTTTAACTACAGGACATGAAAGTGACCTATTTATTACTAAGCCTAAGCGCTGACAACATTGTCGTGTTATAAAGCTATTTTGGGCTCCGCTGTCCAGCAGTGCACGGACGCTTTGTTTGTTTTCACGCGAATCCCTAACCAAAATACGCGCCGTACCCAGTAACACGGTTGAAGGAGGTTGTGCTCCCATATTTGCCAATGAGCACAGAGCGACATCATCAGGTCGACCGCTAGAATCGTTGACCTTAGTAGGGGTGAATTCCTTATTCGCCTTACTTGACGCCGCTATGTTGCTATTTTCAAAATGTAATAGCGTGTGATGTTTCCTGGCGCACTTGCTACATACGGAACTCGAATTGCATTTTGCAACTAAATGCTTATCGCTTAAGCAGTTCAAACATAGGTTGTTTGTTTTTACTAACTTATAACGTTCGCTTGGTGAATATTTACGAAAAGTCGCACAGTTATATAAGTTACCGTGTTTATCTTTACATACTATACAAGTATGCTGGAGTGATGTCGGCGTAGCGGTTACGTAAGTTAACGACCCTGCTATTTTAGATGGTTGAGTCTGTCTACGGTCGACGCACCTTTTAATCTCCTGTTTAACGTTCGGTGAGCGCTGCATCACCTTTATTTGATCTCGCACGAACGATGCTAATGAATGAAAGGAAGGCATCTCCGAGCTACGATGCTCCATTTCAAACGCACGCACGGTGTCGGAGTCTAATTTCTTTAATGCTATATGGAGAAACACCACGTCCATAAGGTCATCAAACTTCAAATTCTTAAGTGCAGCCACCGATGCCACAAATTTATCGAGAAACTGCTTAAAGCCGTTGATGTTCGCGGATGATATAGGTTTAAGATCGAATATCTGGTTCAAATATTCGGAAGCTAACATTCTCCTATCTTCATATTTAGTTTTAAGCGTTTCAAATATTAATACGTAATTGTTTGCTGTAGGTGTAAAACCCGAGCAGATCGACTGTGCTCTGCCACTAAGTTTGCTAATTAAGTAATATAATTTTTCAGCGTCCGATAACGATGGGTTGTTGTGTATATTGTTTTGAAAACTACTGAAGAAGAAGGGCCACGTCTTAATATCACCATTGAATACCGGAATATCTATTGGCGGTAACCTAATTGAGTCACGAGGGCGTACCTGCATTTCAGGCTTCGCTTCACCTTGAGATTGTAGCAATTTTGCGGTTCTCTTCACGCGACACAACATATCTTCGAATGCCAGCAGCGGTTGGTAGTTCACTATGTATTTCGGGTCGGTTTGTAGTTCCGAATGATTAATTTGGTCTAATATTCTTTCGTAATCTGTCCGCAAATTATCTATCGTTTCGATTTCATTTAAAAAGGCCTCCCGTACTGCCTCTATATGAATGTTCTTTATATAATCACTTATATTTTGCACACGCGAAAAGAGTATGTCCCTCTTGGCATAAAGCGTTTTAATTTTGATTTCACTTCCACTAACTGCCATTTTAAATTATTATAATAAAGTTATATTAATCACAATTAATCTCACACGCATAAACGACGTAGGATGAATACTCGGCGTGCTGTATTACGTAATCAGATCGAGCGCCCGATGCAGTCAAGGCTACGCGTCGTTTGCTAAACCTAATAATTTTATAAAATTGTGGGGTAAGCGTATCAAACGGTTGCTATCACGCCGTTTCAATTATTTAATAAGCTTTAAATTTAACCAAATACGAGCGCTATTAAATGAATAATTCTGTTTGCGAGTAACAAATCAAAATTTTAATTTAAACGAACACTATTTAAGTCTATTCCATAAGTTAGAGTGCGTTATCTAAACAATTAATTTAATAATTCGACCAGAAAATGGTTGGATAACCACTAAACACCAATCCAGATCCTGCCGAAGTGACCATAAAATGGTGGAGCCACGTGTTTAAGGCTGCCGAAAATCTAGTTCCCCGGTCAAACCTCAAACCTATTACGCGAGATATTAACTAAAGTGGACTGTATATGCGATTGCTTCTACGTTTACGTTAAAAGCGACTACTATAGCATGCGGTACAATGCACTCGCTCTTCCCTAAACTAAACTATTACTTGTCGAATCGATGAAAGGAATCCTGCTTGACTAGGAAAAAAAACACAGATTGGAGCGGGTTAAATTATTAGCAAGCAGGTATAATTAAGGAGTATTGACTCACCGGGGTTTCTTCTTCCTGTCGATCACTATAGCGGCGACTTCCGGAACCTCCGGAGAGAGGCGGTGCGCGACGATATCTCACACGAGGTGAGGCGGGTTCCTGGAGCTCGACTGCTTCCAGGCCAAAGCGGTTTCCACTAGTGAGGTGTTTCCAAACGAGCGCGCGGGAAGAGGAGGTTGTAGTTCAACGACGACTGCGGCGGGAGAAGAGAGCGCGCGTCGGTCGCGCGTGTCTTATATATCCTCGGGTCCGATGATTACGCGATGTTCTAGAATCGTCTTCTTTCCCCTCCCACCCCACCACCCCGATGTGTCGATAGGAGGGTACGAATGATATTGTTTCGGAAGGGAATAATGATTCGACAAGTTCCTACCGTCAAAAATAAAAAAAACGCGAATGGTTTTCCGCGCAACCACTCTTACTCAGGTGGTCTGTGAGTGCGTGTGTTACTTCAGCTTTAAAGAAAAAGTTAAAAATTTATTTTAAATTTGCTTTTTCGTAAGCTATTTCAAAAAATATTTCATAACTAAAAATATACCGACGACGTACATAAGCACGACTTAAAATAATTTCGTATATAAAACAAACTTTGCAGTGAAACCCGGAGTAGCAAATAAAGCTCTACATGACGCCCGCGAATGGAATTTTGAGAGATTAGTACGGTTTTAACGGAGTTCTCGTTGTTCGAATTAGCAGCAAACATGTCTTGATTCCAACATTACTTATGTTAATCTTTATTTGTTAATATCTTTACAAAAATCATTTTATTTCACTTTATCTAAAGTTGTTTCTATGAAAAAACAAATTACCGCTTGTACTGTTGTGTACGTCGTAAGACGGTATAATATTGGGCAACTTTTGACAAAAGCATATTTTCAAGTTCGATTAAGTTATATATAACACTCTCGTTTGTCACTCGGAGATTCAATATGACACAATCTTTACACACTTCTTTTGCCTCGCTTACATTCGTATCAAAAATGGAGCGGGGCGAAGCTAAAGAAAATACACGAAACACACCACCAAAATAAGAGCAATTATGAAAGTCACTAATGCATTGGACTATGCACAAAAGCTAAAGTAGAAATGGGCAGGCCATGTAGTGAGGCTTACAGACCAGAGATGGACTGTTGGATGTTTGATGGATTCCACAAGCGGTACGTAGACGAAACTTTCACAATTTTACCATCTGATAATTTAACTGCATTTTTAAACCACCTTAACTCTATAACCTCTAAAATACAATTCACAATGGAGTTAGGGGTAAATAATTCATGAATGTTTTAGTCATTCGAGAACCTGATAACACTATTGGTCACACTGTATATAGGAAAAAGACTCATACCAACCGATATTTAAATGGTGACCATAATCCTTCACCGTTAGCTACCGTGAGTAAATCTTTGTTTCAGAGAGCACGAGGGATCTGTGACAGAAAACATCTGGCCGCCGAGCTTCAGCATGTCAAGCAAGTATTTCAAGACAACTAACTTCGGTTCCCACACAGTTGAGCGTGTGCCTGCTGTACTACCGTATGTCAGAGGAGTCACAGAGAAGGCGAGTCACAAGGTGGCTGCATCTTGAAGCGAGCTTCAAAACATACCACAAGCCGCCGAAGAAGATTAGTAAATTTTTACCATCCGTCAAGTGCAATATTCCTATAAAGGATGCAGGAGTGTACAAGTTAGATTGTAAATATGGTCTCTCTTACATAGGTAGGTCAAAAAAAAAAAAAGATTCATAAAAACGCGCGTGAAAGAACATATAGCTGACGTGAAGCACCGATCCTCCGGGAAGTCTGCAGTCTGTGAACATGTTCAAGATGGTCCCCACCATTACAACAGATTTGGTAAACTACAAATCCTCGAAAAAGAACACCGATTCCTACCAAGGATGATACGCGAGGCTATTGAAATTAAAAGACATTCTAATTTCAATAGAGAAGATGGATGGGTGCTGCCATCTGCTTGGGAGCCTATAATTAACAAAATTAAACCCAAACCCAAGCATACCACTGCAAAACTTCAAGATACTGTAAGCTCGTCATGCGCAGATCGGACCGAAAATTAATATAAAAAAACTGGAGGTAGCATTTCAGACCAAAGATGGAAGGGGCTAACTATGACATTGGGATGTTAAAGCTCTTAGAGACCCCCCCCCCCCGCCCCGTGACCATGGGTGCTCTTCACATTTTTTATTCACGCCCACCGGGTAAAGCTACATGTAATCTAACTTAGTTAATTACTTTGAAATTAAACTATAGTGTATTTTTAAAATAAGAAGATATAATTTATAATGTATGGCCGCCTCAGTGGCGCCGATGAGGTAAGGAGGATAGTAGGGCGCTATCGACATTTAATCCGCCTTTGACGCTATGAGGCGCAGTGAGAACGCATTGTAATTTTGATTCCAGTTAGCCAGCGTAGAGTCTACTTCTTATCATAATGACTCTAATGGCAAAACGGGTGACATATTATCAACAGTAGAGTATGTTATGTTGTAGTGTTATGTCGCCTCTACACGTTGGCCAACACAGTGGCGAATGGAGTGGCGAATATATTGGCCGAGAGTTGGTGACGGCGTCCACACGTTGGAAGGTCGTTCAGTTTACTTCGGTTCGGGCCAATATGCGGACGAATTTATAAGCACCGTGGCGCAGTGGCTCAGCAATGAGTGGCTGCACCGGGCGCCGCGGGTTTGATCCCGCACGGAACAAGTATTTGTATGTCCTAAAAATAATTGTTTCGGGTCTGGATGTGTTTCCTTGTGCAATTTATGTTTGTAAACTGCCTGCGCGATACGGGAGAAAATCCTAGTGTGGGGTTAACGTTTTTATAAAAAAATTATAAAATAATAGTGGATATTAATGGGGTTGTAAATAGATATACGATATACGATTAGCTTTATTTATTCTTTACATGCATCATAAACTGGAATAAATACCATTAATAAGAACTTAACTTATTTTAAAGTTAAAGGAGTTATAATCGATTAGTCTATGTTTTAAAATTGGGTTTTGATTCTAAAGTTTAGCAAAATATGTACTTGCATTTCTATCAGACATTTGATGTATTAAAACACCTTATAATTTATTTGGTAATTTAATTATTTTTTGAGAAAGACAAAAACAATAGCAATAAATATAATTAACGCTGACTTAATAATAGGTACTAATTATAACTTAGAACATAATTGAAAAACTCATGACGAGCAAAGTGGCTCAGGACCATGCTTTGCGGCAGTCTGTGGAGGAAGATGTTCAGTAGTGGACTTGTGAAGAGCTGTAATGATGATGATGATTCGAAAACTTGCACGATTAAATTATAAGAAATCGACGCTTTTTTATATAGGATAGGGTGACAAACGAGCACACAATTCACCTGATGGTAAGTGGTTGCTGTGGCCCACAGACATCTACATCTATCTTCGATTATGAATCAAAATGCAGATGCGTTGTCACCCGTGAGAACTAAGATGAAATGCCTCGTTTTCTTTAAAAAGTGTCTCTGGTTCTCTACACTCACTATACGAAACACAGCATCATTAAGCTACTATTTTACATTGATATTCTGTGAGAGCGTGGTCCTTCCCCGGTCGAACCGACCCATTCGTGCTACAACTATACTTCTAATATAACTGCATGGTTCTACCACGTATAAACGACGTGCTTAATTTTTTTTTTTTTTTGATTTTAAAATTGTTCTCGTAATAATCTGATTGCAAATAAATGTTCATTATTTTTTTATAAATAGCTTATCGATTAAAACAAATGTTTGAAAATAATTAAATCGCGCGAATTAAAGTAGTAGGAATGTTTAAAGTGGAAATTGGCACTAAAAGGCTGGTAATTGGGTCATCCACCCTACAAAGCGTGAATATAAAATTTTAATCAGATGCGTGTAATCACTCTGGAAGCTTGTAGTAAACTAAACTCGCGGCCAACGTGTGGACGCGGCGACCAAACTCTGCCAACAATCCTTTGATCTTTTGTAAAAAACCGACACCACACGGATCTCGCGCCAACTTGCGGGCCATCGTTCCAATGCATACCAATGAAGCCCAAACACCCCGTCTACACGTTCGCCAATGCTATTGGCCACTACATTCGCCACTGTGTTGGCCAACGTGTAGAGGCGCCGTTAGGGATAGTGGTGGCAGTAATAATGCATTCAATAGGTGAGAGAGAGAGAGAGAAGGGGAGGTTCCTTTTGAACCTGGTAAGAACTATAATCATCGTTTTTTTACTCACGAGCTACAATTTAGATTTTTTTATGAGACTTGACCTGGATATTCTTACACCGCCACCACACGGTGCGCGTTTTTGCTTATACTAAACTATTTCAAGTGTTTATGAATTTGTGATAAACATGCATCTTTAACAGTGAGGTACTAAAAACACAAAACCTGTTATTATAACATAAAATACGTGTGATTTTCTACAACAGACTGTTTGTAGAAACAAAATAATATTGAATTTATTTCCATAAGAACATGATTTGCTTTAAAATTAAATTCACTGCTTTGATATTCACATGTTGCGAAAGCGAAGGAATTAATAAATCGACACCTTTGTAAAAACACCAATTATGGAATCAGAGGGAGCTGGGGAATGTTAAAATACTTCAAAACACGAACACACGCGTACCGTGAAGTACCACAATATGGTAGAATCATATTAAGACTGAAACAAGATCGTGAAAAACAATCGTGTGTTTATAAATTCAAAATTTTTATCGGAATTTTACTTGAATATTAAGATTCGTCTTGTTGATATAATAATGGTGACAGTTGAAACCACAGTCCACCTTTACGGTACGTGAATGCTGTGTCTAAGTCTATCCAAGATTAAGAATAAAAACGCAAATACGTTGTCGCCCCTTAGGACTAAGCTGGAATGTCTCGTTTGCAATTATTAGAGTTTACTCGTACCGGTCTCTACACTCACCATAATAACACAGTAGCATTTTATTGCTAATTTACGCTAGTAATTTGTGAGAGCGTAGTACTATCGCGGTCCATTCGAGCCTTCGTACTACAACTATAATATAACTGTAGCGTAGCTATACTACGTGTAAATAACTTCGTTTTATAACTCCGCGGTACTTTTCTTACGTGTGTTAACGCTTTGGTGGAGAGCGTACATGTAAACATGAGTCGTGAGTCTGCGATTCGAATATTGCTATAAACTTATATTCTTGCATCTACCATTGTTACTGCTTGTGACAATATACACGGTTATGACAGCCATGCTGTTCTCCAAGACTAGTCTGCGAGATTTTATTTTGGTATTATTCAATGTTATGTGTTGCTTTCCATTCATATTCATTCACAACCGTCTATTAAAACTCCACTGCTGAACGTAGGTCCACTCCTTAGATTGCCTCATTGAGGGAGAGCTTCCGTAGTTTCCGCGCTTAACAGGCAGTATTTTATTATTACTGAGTTGTTATTAGAATTTATTAGAAATTATTAGATGCTACTGCTAGTCTTTTGTTTCATTTCCCACTGTCCTACTTACCGAATTCGCGGGATGACATAAGAGATTCGCTTGTGCCTTTACTACTCTAGAATCAAAGGAAAAATAAACTAAGAATGCAGCCTCTTACACTACTAACTACAATGGCACCGTCCATTTTGCCTGTTTACTTAAGTAAGGGAGCTTTTTTATGTAAAAAGCTGGATTAACTAGCACTAGCAGATCTTTCCTCGGTTTAGAATGAAAATTCAGATGCGTTGAGTTACCCCTGAGGTCTAAGATGGAACGCCTCGATTCCAGTAAAAAGGCTCCGTTTCTTTCATTGGATATTGCGAAAGCAGTGTACACATCTAAAACGACGATAAATATAATCCTATTAAAGACATTATGCAGTTGACCAGTTTGCTTAACAAAGCAATTACACGCTAAGTTATGTCAATAACGTTGATAATATATTTTGTATTCAAGTATATTAAGAGAGGCAGCTATATATATATATATATTATGGTATATCCATTGTGGTTTGCCGATGTATGATCCGTGGAATAAATTAAAGACTGATAAACGCTCCTGGTGATCGTAATTTGCCTCAGATTATTGTCAACACTGGGTAGTGGCGATGTAATAATATTCACTAGCCCATATCGTCTTGTGGGTATCGTGACATGCGACAAGGGAAAACTGAAGTAGAAACTGCGGTTGCCAACCCACCGGCCAAGCGCTACAATTATCGGAGGCCTAAGTTCAGCAGTGAACTTTGATAGGCTGTAACAGTGACGGTGATATGGTAGTTCCGTTTAACCAGAAAAACTCATCCATGCCTCCATCTAATATAGACTAATAAAGATATTAATAGTTACGTTGCAACAGTTCGCTTAATTAAATTAAATAATGTGTCTTCCCTAGTTTGAAGAGCACCTAACGCCTCCCCCCCTCAATTGCGTGCACTAACCCCGTCACCACTAATCCCAGCACCACTACTCCCAATACCATTATTCTAAGAAAGACACACCATCGACGATAATACTACACGTGTTTCACCCTACACGAGGCATCTTCAGATGATGTTGACTCGACAGCTGCTGACCGCTAAGTCAGTCTGCTGACGGGATTAGTGCACGCAATTGAGGGAGGGCGGGAAGTGCTCTTTAAACTAGGGAAGACACATCAATTTATTTAATTCAGCGGATGGTTGCAAAGTAACAATTAACATCTTTATTATAATGGATTTCCGCAAAGTAATGCCTGATTCTATCAATTAATATAGACTATTCTAAATTGCTTATAGAGAGGATCCCTATTTGCCATATTTGTTAGAGAATAAGCATGACTCTCGATAAGTATTCTTGTTATTTAAATTGAATAGAAATGATTCTATTCTAATTATAATTGCCACGTTTAGCGGACGGGTTGGCAGCCGCAGGTTTTTTAAAATTATTTTGATTCGTTGTCAGGAAGATTCATTCCATTCCATTTATTGCTGTTTTACTTCCCTCTGTCACCTCTCACAACACCTACGGAATAATGTGGTTCAGTGATATTATTATATGGAAACTGCACGGATAAGTTAATGCGATTTTAATTATTATACCGACAAAATAATTTCTTATTTTGGTTACTGGCAGGAATCGCTGTCGCTAAGATTTGGAAATAATTTTTGAGTTTGTGTATTGTATTTAATAAATGAAAGATTATCTTTAAAATAAAAATTCCATTCCATTCTATTCCAATACTATAATATAATTTACTTTATTATTTTGAATAAAGGAAGCTAGCTAGGTGGGCGAAAGAGTATGCGAGCGTCTATATGCAAAATATTACAAAACGCTAGGTTTTTACTCCACGTGCTAACAATGATAAATGGCTCCTGTGGCTACTTTTAAAATATCGAGCTCAAGAGCCGAGTAGAAGTTTGTTGCCGTTGCAGCCTATTAAATTCCTCCGCTGCACATAGGCTGCCCACATAGATTGTCTCACTGAGGGATATTTGTTATAGTGCCACGTTTGGCAAGCGGGTTGGCAACCGCATTTCTTTTAAATTCTAGTCGTTAGTAGGAAGACGCTGCTGCCCACCTGGTTGGTTATTTCCCTCGGTCGTCTCTCACGACACTCACGGGATCATATTATGTGATGGTTTTACTTGCGCTTTACGACAACTACGGAAGAACATGATAGATTACCATACCCTTGCCTTCACCGCACAGCATCGAGAGAGCACTTTAAAGATGAAAAATAAAAGTTCACACAAAAAAATTCTATATTTTAAAGTGGAATGAAGCATTTACATCAAATATAGTGTAAAATTAGCACGTTAACTGTAAGGATTTGAGAGTATTAATAACAGTGATTTGTGTTTAATTTCCCCAAAGGCGGTAACTCTGTAAAACCTAATTCCTTAATAAGTATTAAATGGATCATAATTGTATCCCTTGGAGAGTGGTGCCCTGTTAATTATTCATGAGCTGTGCTCAGAACAATTTGTGCCAGATTACTGAAACACAACGGCAGTGTAAGCATCGCAAATCTACTGATTTCAAATATTAAATTTGAGAGGGGATTAATATTGTTACGCGCCTAAGTCGACGGCACTAGCGCCATCTAGTGTCAGAGACGAGAGCGAGGGGAGCTTTCCAGAAAATGACATCACTAATCTTTCAACCGACAGCGCCATCTAGTCTCGAACCGAAGAACTAAACTTCTAGAAGTTGAAACTCGAACTCTCGGTACCTTGCGCGTGTTTACTTGAATATTCTGGATATTTCGGTGCTAATTTATATTTATAGGCGCTGCAAGATGCGATCGGGAAAGTATTGGAGTTGGCGAGACAAGCGAAGCTTCGGAGTGGAATAAAGTGAATCAGTGTGATTAATTATTAGTGTTTTTAACTTTAATTAGTGTAAAGTGAATTAAAGTGTTAATTTAGGTAATTCTATAGGCAATTTTTATTGTCACGAACCTCAAGCTCGTAACAATTGGTGTCAGAAGTGGGATAAAATCATGCCGATTTTACCTAAGGACGAAATGGAGGGTGTCCGTACCCGAAGTCAACGTCAGCAGGAGACAGACTAGAGACGATTCGGTGGTGCAACGCCGCAGATGTCTGAGGGCCAGCCGTTGGCCACGGAAGCCGGCCCGTCAGCAGCTCCTACGTCTGTGGCACATGACTTAGGTGCTCTGATGGTGATGCTGTAGCAGCTGCAGCGCGGAGAGGAGGCACAGGCCCGCCGATTGGAAGAGCATCTGCGGGGCGGACAGGAGGAACAGGCGCGCTGGCAGGAGGAACAGGCCCGTCGTTTAGAAGAGCAACTCCAACGCGATAAGGAAGAGCAGATGCTCCTCATGAAGGACCTTCACGCTACCTTCGGAAAAGAGATACGGGAGGTGAAGGATAAGGTTGCTCAACATGACAACCACCTGTCGAAAGCTGAAACCCGAATCGGCCAAGTAAACAATCGGGTTGACAACGTAATGGCTGACGTGAAGAAAACGCTGGACGACCTCAAACTTGGGGATCGAACAACAGCTCCCGTAGTAGCTACAACACCTTCGCTACGTGGATTCAAATTGCCGCCGTTCGACGGGACTTCTTCCTGGTCGGCCTACAAAATCCAGTTCGAGGCCGTCATGAAGGCGAACGGCTGGAATAAAAGCCAAGCCATGACTGCACTCACCCTAGGCCTGCGCGACCAAGCCTTAACTGTGTTGGAAGCTCTCGGTAAGAAAGTGACCTACGAGCAGCTCCTTGAGGCGTTGGAGGCGAGATATGGCGACGCTCACCTGGAACAAGTCTTTCGCGCGCAGCTTAAAGATCGCGTGCAGCGCATCAACGAAAACCTGCAGCAGTGGGCTCTAGAGGTGGAGAAGCTGGTGCGAAAAGCATACTGGTCTGTACCTGCGCTCATTGAAGGGAACCTGGTGCAGACATTCATCGACGGCATCCGCGACCTGGAAGTCAGAGCTGCTGTGAGGTTCGGGCACCACGAGACGCTTAAGGACGCCTTGGCCCATGCACTGGAGGTGGAAGCCGTGCGGCAGGATCATCGGTCTCATCGCGTCAGGGAGGTTGCAGCAGCTACGGTACGCGACCGCAAAAAGGATTCAGCCCTAGGTACTATGGCTGTGGGGAAAAGGGCCATCTTCGATCCAGCTGCCCTAAGCGAACCCTAGATGGGGAAGTTGATCGATCTCCAGAGGGTAGTGCAGCTAACTGCACCGCCTGGCGGCGGCAGGATCATCGTTCCCCTCTCGCTAGGGAGGTCGCAGCAGTTACGGTTCGCGGCCACGATAAAGGATACAGCCCTAGGTGCTATGGCTGTGGGGAAAGGGGCCATCTTCGATCCAGCTGCCCTAAGCGAACCCTAGAAAGGGAAGGTGAACGATCTCAGAAGGGAAGGGCGGCTAACATCACCGCCCAGCAGCAGAAGGAATACGACTTAACTATCAGATATCGCAGCGGGAAATCTCATGGCAACGCAGATGCATTGTCAAGAAGACCTTGTCCTGAAGATTGCAAACATTGTACTAGGGAAGAGAGTAAAAAAGTGGTATCCGTGAGGATACTCAGGACAGACCACCTTAGCAACGAGTGGAAGGACAGCCTACGACATGCACAGCAGGAAGATCCGGACATCAAGCCGATTCTGGAATGGATGAAGGCCCGTGCTACCAAGCCTAAGTGGAGGGACGTCTCAGCGACGAGTTCAACCACGAAAAGCTATTGGACTCAATGGGACAGCTTGCTGATTCAGGATGGAATCCTGTGCCGTAAGTGGGACAATGGTCGAGGAGACAGCTGTCGTTTGAAAATAGTTGTCCCTGAAGCTAAAGTGCCGAATGTTCTACATCTGTGCCATAATGGTCATTCAAGAGTCCATCTGGGAGTTAAACGAACTCTACTGTAGGTCCGAGAACAGTTTTACTGGGTCCATTATCGTGACGATGTCGTGGATTGGTGTCGTACATGTACATGTTGTGCGGCTGTCAGGGGACCTCAGACACGTAGTAGAGGAGCATCGAAATTGTACAATGTTGGTGCACCACGGGATAGGACAGCCCTTGACATTGCGGAGCCGTTACAGAAAGGCGCAAGAGGGACTCCTAAGATCGTCCATGTGGATCGCTTGGCGCGTTATTATGGGTCCGATAATGCTCGGGACGAGCATATCTTAGGAGGGGCAGTGTTACGCGCCTAAGTCGATGGCACTAGCGCCATCTAGTGTCAGAGACGAGAGCGAGGGGAGCTTTCCAGAAAATGACATCACTAATCTTTCAACCATCTAGTCTCAAACCGAAGAACTAAACATCTAGAAGTTGAAACTCGAACTCTCGGTACCTTGCGCGTGTTTACTTGAATATTCTGGATATTTCGGTGCTAATTTATATTTATAGGCGCTGCAAGATGCGATCGGGGAAGTATTGGAGTTGGCGAGACAAGCGAAGGTTAGGAGTGGAATAAAGTGAATCAGTGTGATTAATTATTAGTGTTTTTAACTTTAATTAGTGTAAAGTCAATTAAAGTGTTAATTTAGGTAATTCTATCGGCAATTTTTATTGTCACGAACCTCAAGCTCGTAACAATATCTAAACTTATCGTATGTATAAAGTATTTATCATTTTTAAATCTGCTGCCAGTAGCCACAGTATGGGGGCGGTACCTGTACCCACTCAGACCATCTGCTGTCACTTAGTAAACAAAATCACTAAATCATATATCATCAATAAAATCATCAATAAAATAATCAGATCAAAAACATTTTTTGTTAGCAACCTCGAACGTGCACGCACATCTGCTCATTAGATTCTTCTTTAAACGGCCCATGAGAGACAACTGCTGAACCCAGAATTCTCTCGTTGTAGGGAGAAGGATGTCAACAAGAATAAGGTTTTACAAAGTTGATTTACTTATCAGGCAAACTTCTAAATTTTTAGTAAATAACAACTTAGTTAATGATTGACTACGGTTCACCATAAAAAAGTGTCTACTCCAGCCCATGGACACCTGCAACCAACTATAAATAGTACAAATTGGTTGAAGCACCTGGAGGTTGAGTTGGAATTATATAGTTCCTACATTCATACAGGCTCCGCACACCCTGCTAACACGAACACTGCAGTGCATGCGCTGATCCTTGATGACAGCAATAGATAAGTGGGTAGTATTTACCTACACGTGTCTGAATCAATTATTAATTTTATCAATAGACAAATGAAAGCATAATAAAAAATTAAAAATAAGGAGTCTTTCCTAGTTTAAAGAGCACCTCCCACCCTCCGTAAATTGCGTGCACTATCCCCGTTACCACTGTTCAATCAGGGAACACGAATAAAATAGGCGACTCACACGATAGGCAAATTGTTTATTTAAATAATCAAAATGTAAACTAATTTGGTGGTGATCGGGTCGCGAGCTATCGGCGAGTGACGGTCTTAGGCGCGGTGGTGAGAAAAAACCCCCGCGCTTCTCGTACTCCCGGCCAACACCGTCGGTGCTGTCGTAACGGCGCCGACAACCACTAGTCCTAACACCACAACACTAGAAAAGACACACCACAGTCTATAACACAAGACGTGTTTTGCCTATAAACGAGGTGAATTAGACTCTGCGGTGTCTAACCGCTAGGACTAGTGGAAGTAGTGGTGTTGGCATTAGTGGTGTAGATAGTGCGAGCAATAGAGAGAGATTATAGATGGCGCGAGATGCACCTCAAATTAGGTGCGACACATGTTTTTATATTTTTGTACTACACGGATCTTAGTTAATTAATTTTTGACATCTTTTACATATTATAATAACATTCCGCAAAGCAACGCCTGTTTCTAAAATTTTTATTAGTCTATTGTATTAAGAATCTCCAAGATATTTATAATAGTACTCCATATGCAGCATAAAACTAAGTCAAGCAGTGGTGTTTTTATCGAAATAAATTACCTACAGTGCCTAATCATACATATATCCTATAACACTTTATGTCGCCTCTATACGTTGGTCAACACAGTGGCGAATGTAGTGGCGAATATATTGGCCGAGAGTTGGTGACGGCGTCCACACGTTGGAACGTCGTTCAATTTACTTCGGTTCGGGCCAATGTGCGGAGAATTTATTTTATTTTAGACGACGGCTCCGTGGCGCAGTGGCTTGGCAATGAGTGACTGTGCCAGGGGTCGCGGGTTTGAATCCCGCACTGAACAAGTATTTGTATATCCTACAAATAATTGTTTCGGGTCTGGATGTGTGTCCTTATGCAATTTATGTTTGTAAGTTGCCTCCGCGATACAGGAGAAAATCCAAGTGTGGGGAGTAACGTTTTTATAAAATAATTATAAAAGAATAGTGAATATTAATGGGCTGTAAATAGTTATGCGATTAGCTTTATTTATTCTTTACATGCATCAGAAACTGGAATAAATACCATTAATTAGAAATAAACTTATTTTAAAGTTAAGGGAGTTATAATCGATAAGACTATGTTTCAAAATTGGGTTTTGTTTTTAAAGTTTAGCAAAACATGTACTTGCTTTTCTATCAGACATTTGGTGTATATAAAAAACACCTTATAATTTATTGGTAATTTAATTATTTTTTGAGAAAGACAAAAACAATAGCAATAAATATAATTAACACTGACTTAATAATAGGTACTAATTACAACTTAGAACATAAATGAAAAACTCATGACAAGGAAAGTGGCTCAGGACCATGCTTTGCGGCTTTCTTTGGAGGAGGATGTTCAGTAGTGGACTTGTTAAGAGCTGTAACGATGATGATGATTCGAAAACTTGCACGATTCAATTATAAGAAATCGACGCTTTTTTATATAGGATAGGGTGACAAACGAGCACAAAGTTCACCTGATGGTAAGTGGTTGCTGTGTCCCACAGACATCTACATCTATCCTCAATTACGAATCAAAATGCAGAGGCGTTGTCACCCGTGAGGACTAAGATGAAATGCCTCGTTTCATTTAAAAAGCGTCTCTGGTTCTCTACACTCACTGTACGAAACACACAATCATTAAGCTACTATTTTACATTGATATTCTGTGAGAGCGTGGTCCTTCCCCGGTCGAACCGACCCATTCGTGCTACAACTATACTTCTAATATAACTGCATGGTTCTACCACGTATAAACGACGTGCTTCATTTTTTTTTCATTTTAAAATTGTTCTCGTAATAATCTGATTGTAAATAAATGTTCATTATTTTTTTATAAATAGCTTATCGATTAATTCAAGTGTTTAAAAATAATTGAATCGCGCTAATTAAAGTAGTAGGAATGTTTAAAGTTGAAATTGGCACTAAAAAGCTGCTAATTAGGCCATCCACCCTACAAAGCGTGAATATAAAATTTTAATCAGATGCGTGTAATCACTCTGGGAGCTTGTAGCAAACTAAACTCGCGGCCAACTTGTGGACGCGGCGACCAAACTCTGCCAACAATCCTTTGATCTTTTGTAAAAAACAGACACTACATGGATGTCGCGCCAACTTGTGGGCCATCGTTCCAATACATACCAATGAAGCCCAAACACCCCGTCTACACGTTGGTCAATGCTATTGGACACTACATTCGCCACTGTGTTGGCCAACGTGTAGAGGCGCCGTTAAGCATTATATTTAGATAGGTATATATACTTTGAAGGTCTTTTATCACAAATATGAATCGTTCCTACGTACAACTTGTAACCAGTAATTTCACGATTGAATAAATTCTACTACAATTATTTGAATTCAACAGCACATCAAAAATTGCTTGATAGGAAAGTTATTAAATAGCATCAAATCACGAATTTTGATATGATTTTTTAGTAAGTGTATTTAAGATGCTAACCTATTGCCATAAAACTACTAGAATTAATAAAATGGTATCTCAAGGGCTGAAGGCTTTTTTATTATTTTTTATTTATTTACATTCATATACCTACGCAAACACGCTCGTCGGTTATGGTTACTCTTAATATGACCCATCTTCAATATATCGCCAGTTGGTTGATGAATTTTCGTCTATGGCGTCTCATCCGATTCTGCCGTTCACTTATGTAATATAAATTTGCTATGCCACTTTTTCCTTATTCTTTCTACATGACCAAGCCACCGAAGCCACGCTGCAGCTAGGAGTAAATTATGGTTGCAGCATAAATGGGTCGGCTCAACCGGGTTGCTCTCACAGTGTAACCAGCGTACAATAGCAGCTTAATGCTTTGTTTGCGTATGGTGAGTGTAGAGAAACCGAGACCCTTTTTATTAGAAATTAACAATTTATCTTAGACTACAGGGGTGAAAATGCACCTTTCACATCAATTTATATCTATGGGTTGCAGAATTTATTTACCATCAGGTGAACTAAATAAAAAAATCCATCACCCATCACCTTTAAGGCAAGGTTGTACGGTGTAAAGGTAACTTGAGGAAAATAGTAAATAAATGAATGAAACATCACCATAAGTATACACTAAAAAAGGTAAGAGAACAACAAATTATTTAAAGGTACAATTGGCGGCCTTTTCGCTTAGAAGCGATCTCAACCAGGCAACCACCTTGCAGAGGATATAATGACCTATGAGAGAGGGTATATTAATATTCTATATAGGGTATTTGTATATTCAATATATACATACATAATATAACAAATAAATAAATTTCAATAATTAAAATATATAAATACATAATACAAGAGCAGAAAGGAATAAACAAGTATGTGAAATAAAATGCCTTAGGCCTCAAGCGTAAGAAAAAATACGTAGAATTTTTAAATGAATGATGTCAAGGTGAAAGGAAAGAAGTGTGCGTTTTACAAGTTTTTCAAATATCTTAATACAGTAGAAGTCCATTAGTCCGGCATCCAACAGTCCGGAATGCCCGATAGACCGACATCGCTCTTTGGTTTTCGGTTTTCACCAAAACACAAAGCTCAATCAAATGCGTGGATGACTGCCGCCCTCTTTAAAGACTTGTTTTTTCACCACTTTGTACCTGCGGTTAAGGAATCCTTCAAAAGCCTTGGTCTACCAGAAGATACTAAAGCCATCCTTCTTTTGGACAATTGCAAAGCCCACCCGCCAGTAGATGTGTTATTTTCTGGAAATATTGTTGCTACTCTGCTCCCACCTAACGTAATAATATCTTTGATTCAACCCATGGACCAGGGGGGTTATTTAAAATTTTAAATGCTTTTATAGAAGGTCTTTTATTCAAGGCCCGTTAAATGCCGACTGTGACGTGACTGATTTTCAAAAAAGTATAAGTAAAAAATACCGTCTATGCTATTGCACTGTCTTGGAACCAGGTAAAAAATACAACACTCCAAAAATGCTGGAGAAAACTTTGGCCAGCTGCAAACCCTGCATCTGACCTAACTCTAGAGACTGATGAGGAAGAAAACCATCAAAACGCTCTGACCTAAGTTTTGGACGTCGTTAGAAGTGCTGACAATCCCTTAAAAACCCTGACTTAAAGATGAAGTAGAGGAGTGGTTTCTAATCGACGAGAATGAGCCTGTTGAATAAGAACTAACCGATGAGGACATTATCAACATTGTAGTAAACCCTAAGCCTACTCAAACGACTCAGATGCCGAAACGGAAGAAAAGGAAAAAATCAGCTGGGGAGAAGCTGCAGAATCACTAAATAAGTTTATCTCTTTTGCTGAGGCTAGTACCAGCTACAGTGCTTCAGAAATTATTGATTTCCATATCATTAGAAATAAATTTTATACTAAACGCCAAAAGTCAAGAAAACAAAAAGAAATTCGTGACTTTTTTAAATATAAGTGAAATATGTTTTACAGACGTGTACATATATTATGTATATGAAATGTAAAAGGGTTATTTCGTCTTTTGACTCGGAAAGCATTAAGTGTAAACAAGTAACACCCAAGCACTTATTAAGTATATGTACGGAAGCTCTTGTAGACTTTGGTGATGCTACGTTAAGAGTGGGTCAGTGTCACATCTGCCTTTAGATTAAAATTGACAACGCGCCAGGCAACGCGCCTTTCAAAATGTGTCATGCAATCGTCTTTGTGATGCAATGTGACATGTATGAAGCAATCAGAAACATTAACAGAAACAAACTTTTTTATTCAATAAAGATTATAAAAAATATTTATTGAAACTCTATTTTCTTACTTACCACTTGTGACGGCCCAATATTATTATTAATAATTAAATTCAATATAAAGGGGCATCAAAAATAGTCATAAAAGATATATATTAAAATTGCATTAATAACCATAAAGTTAATATAAACACATTTCAGACATTAGACCAATAACATAGTAAATTAAAGGCAAAATATTGTCAGCCATAATAAATAAATTTATTAAAAACTTAAAAAAATATTTAAAATAAGATAAATAATAGAAATACAAGTCGAAAATATTATAAAAATAAAGATAAATAACATTATAATATAAAAGTAAAAAGTAAAAGTCATGTATAAAAAAAACATTTTTTAGGGAGAGGTGGGACCTGCAGTTGTACATATATATGGGGTGGTCGGGAGCCCGACTGCCTGAAGTACTGTAGCACAATGACTAGTCCTATATTAGGGACTTATGATATTAAACTCAATGATACAAAAGCAATACTATAGAAGGTCTCCATGATGAATTTGCATTACAATAGTAGGGTCGTGGGTTCGAACCCTATATATTAATGACTTATGAAAGTAAGGTCTATGATACAAAAGCAATACTATAGAAGGTCTACATGATGAATATGCATTACAATAGTAGGGTCGTGGGTTCGAACCCTATATATGAATGACTTATGAAAGTAAGGTCTATGATACAAAAGCATTATTATTGAAGGTCTCCTTGATGCATGAGCATCGTATGGGGTGGTCAGGTGACCGACTGCTCCTAGTACTGTAGCAAAATGACTAGTCCTTATTACTGACTTGAAAAGGAATATAATGGTGGCGTGTATGCTGCTTCACGAGCAATTGGTCCGAGGTAAACTTGGACTCGCTAACCGATGTGTCCTAGACATATCATCTTAGTGCTGGTGGTAAGCGGGTTTGTTGTAGCAAGACGGCTTTCCCGTGGACATCGCACACCCATACCGTTTGTGGGCGACGTCGTAGCGCATAGCGATGCGTCGTCTATCTCTCGGATTGGGATGATGAGTGTGTTTGGTAGCACTTTTAAGCGTAACAGGCATACTCAACTTCATGTCTTAGTGCATTAGCGCTATGATACGTGGAGTTTTGTTCATTGGCGTCTTAGTAGCGTGCTACTATGATACGTTGGTGATATTTTTCATATAACAACAATAAAAACTTTCTTACCAAAATCGATAGGGATCATGTGGGTGTGTTGTGAGGGGGCGCCATCCGTATGATAGTTGCATTGATGCTTACTGCTACTTGCGGTATTACGTCTTGTGATGGATCTGCGGGTGTGCTGCGCCTGATTCGACGCGCTCTTATGGTTCTGGTCGATGGAGGTATGCGGGTGGTGATGTCTGCTGGGATGTATGGGGGACCTTGGGATGGTGTAAGCCCGACGATAGTCGTATTGATGCTTGTTGCGTTCTGCAGCGTTGCGTCTTTGCGATGGTTGTTTGGTGGGACGCTATTCTCAATGGCGCTCTCTGCGTCTTGGTTTTACTCACACCTGAGTAGCTTTGCCCAAGTCGGGTCCCTTCACTACGGGGCTGCAGACTGCCTGCCCTCCACGATGTTTTATATAACAACATAATATTATATCTCTGTAACTTTCCCACCTTTGAATGATTGAAGGCAACTTGTTGGTGGGTGAGACAAACATGATCGAAAATGCATTTACTC
This sequence comes from Parnassius apollo, assembly GCA_907164705.1. Classification (NCBI taxonomy): domain Eukaryota; kingdom Metazoa; phylum Arthropoda; class Insecta; order Lepidoptera; family Papilionidae; genus Parnassius; species Parnassius apollo. The sequence continues at coordinate 876,304 of CAJQZP010001271.1, forward strand.
AACGTCAGTGACACAAACCCTTTCTGATGGCGAATTATTACTCTTATCTTATAACTGCCTTTTGGCTATATCTGCCGTTGTATTGGTTGGTGGAGCATATGTGTCGACCTCATGCGGGTGGTAGCTGGCGGGAGGATCTGAGGAGACTCTCAAGGCTGCGGCCGAAAGCCGCACAACGTGGGACCCCATTCCCTTGAGGTGAGCGGTAGACTCATGACACGCTCTGCGGCTAGTAGCCGTGCTGATCATGCAATTGGTGGTGATGCCATACACTTACATCACGTCTGCAGGAGCGGCGGTCTGGCAGGTGGTGGCGCTCACGGAGGGTTTACGGCCAGTGTGCCTATTTGCCTAAGCCGTGTGACGTACATTCACTATGGCTGGACTCGTTCGTATTCTGTTCGGCGTTTACACCCATTGACAACCGCGACTTTGGTCGATGTTTGTGCTTACGCACTAACAAGGGGCCTCCTCTACCTCTTTTACTGGTTCGCCAGTTATTTTGCTGTGAACTACGGTTCAGTTCCCGAATTAGCGTTCCCTTCGGGGGGAGTGCACCAAAATGGTTTGCGCTCACCGTGCACGGCGTGTGAGGAGCCGTGTGCCTCCCCTACATTTTTTAATAAATGTAAGAGAGCGAAGCCCTTGTATCGGGTATTTTGTATAAATATATTTTGAGCCTTTTCCGAGCGGGAAGGGATAAATAATATTAAATTAATAATGTAAACCTAATACAAGTGGAATTGGGACGTTTTATGTCTTAAGGCTTTACCTCTAGCGAACGACCTTGAGCGTTTGGCCTGCCGACGCTCTCGCTACAATATATCGCGTAGAAATCTGCAAGACGCCACCTACTGGTACGAACGTAGTATTAATTTATCAATGTCAATGAACTATTTTATGGAAATAGACACGGCAGACAATGATATGTGTATTTTAATTTTTTTTTGTTCGGTATATTAGTTGCATTATTTTAGAATTATGTATTCTCATATATTATCTAATTAATGAAAATGACTATTTTGATTATTTTTAACTATATACCATACTGCTAATATTGAATTAGCTTTTTATAGAGTAAATTATAATATTTGTCGAGATGTTAATTATGGATTTGAACTTTACATGCTAATGGTGCTTCATTTTTGTTATTTTCATTTACTTACATATTGAAAATATACTTGAAGGTATTATTATTTTATTATATTTTTGTAGGTATTATGTTTTACCTTAGGTCAAATATTTGAGGAGCAATAGTTATTACCTACTAATCTTTTATCTGCTATTCCTTATTTAGGAACAATATTAGTAAATTGGAGTTTGAGGGAGATGTACTGTTTATAATGCTACATTTATTATTTTAATATTTACCTACTGGGTAGGTAATTATTAAAATAATAAATACAACATTTAAATAGATATTTTTTACCCAATTACAATAACTAATGAGGTATTGTGATTATTTGTGATTAGTAATACTGGGTGGGTATTAATAAATAGAACAAAATAAAATATAAAGTCAATTTTATTATCTTGAATGTAAGAAATTGATTACAATTTTTTTAATTTCCTTAAATTATAAACAAACAGCTGCAGCTATTAATGACCATATGTGCATACATACGCCCAAAAAGTAATATATATATATATATATATATATATATATATATATATATATATATATATATTGTATTAATCCTGGGGTATCCATATAATTTTCTCATCTGGTTCGTTTCTATAAATATTTAAATACTTATATAAAAATTATAAATTAAAATGAAAAGATAAATATCACCAATTCAAAAAAAAACCTCTATAAATATAATATAATGAAAAGATAAATATATATAAATATCAATAACATAAAATAAATATTAAAATACATATATAAATAAAAGCCCAACCAGATGGAGGCCCTCGGCAGGGGAGACCAAACGGCCGAGTTTATTATTGTTATTATTATTATTATAAGTTGTGGTTCGGTAAAGCTGCAACCTAATGGACCATGATTTGAAATTTTTATGAAAAGAAGTGGCTGACGCCAATTATTATTCTTCTTGTTATTTTTTCATTACTGCCTTTTCAACTTCACAAGATATTTGTAACTGCAAAAAAGAAAACTACGTATAAGTAAGTAAATCAGTAATATTGTGTTATGTATGATTCAGACTAAATAAAGGTTCCTAAAAATAGACGTAGATAAAGAAATTGCATAAAAAAAATTACTCAAATAGAAATGCAATAAACTTGTTAATTTTATAGGTAGTAACATATTAAAATAATAAGTTTTTTTAGGATATTTATGAAAAACATAAAGGTTATATTATGTTCTAACTACGTTCGCGCTTGCGCATATAAAACCGCGGAATTTCACTAGTTTTATTATCAAAATAATAATTGACAACCCTACCCTAAGTTTGCCTCGATTTTACCAACTCGAACTCGTTTTAGGAGATCAAAACATAGAAAGAAAGATAGGAGACTATTTTTTATTTAATATGGTTCAACAAATCCGTAAAAATTGTTTAAAATACTCACACAATAAAATTTTGAAGTGCAGGTAAAATATCTGCGACCAACATTTGCACAATTCTGACGTTCACACACGTTTCACAACTTTTTGCCAGAACCAAAAGTAAGCGCTGGCATGCGACAAAAATTCTGCCATAAATAAAATAAAGTCTCTAGCTCGAGAGGAGCGGAGCCGTGGTAGCACAGATGGTTAGCGCTTACTGAAATTTTCACAGTGCGCGAGCAAACCGGGTTCGATCCCCACCGGCACCAATGAAATTGTAATTGCAATTTTAAGTGTTGATTTACCACGTGCTCAGTGGTGAAGGAACATATTGTGAGGAAACCTGCATGTCTGAGAAATAAGAAAAAAAATATTTCGAAGACATGCGAAGTTCGCCAACACGCATTGGGATAGCCCGATGGACAATTCCTTTCCTAGGACCCTATCAGAAAATATAATAGAAATAAAAAAATAATAAATCTAAACTTCATTTAAAACCAAACATATAAATTGTAAAGTAGCTGCAGGTATCTATAACCAAGTAAAGATAATACTAATTTTTACGGAATTTGAAAATTCCGTAAAAATTAGTATTATTTCAATGTGTAGTGTTCGCGTAAATATAAGAAATCATTATGTAAACCAGTACGGACTGGTAATTGCAAATAAAATACGCCGATTAGAAGATCTAAAGACTAAGCGCGCAAGATATCTTACAGCCTTAAATTTCTTGAAGAGATGCCGAGACCATAATCTCATTCCTACGTGTGTCAAAATATCCACCAAAAAGGACATTCGAGGAAGCGCTAAGATCTTAAATCAGGCAAGTAAAAAAGTTGTTACGGGCGGTAATCCAACAAAAACGCTCCGACGCGATAAATTCCGTAAAAATTAGTATTATTTCAATGTGTAGTGTTCGCGTAAATATAAGAAATCATCAAGTAAAAGATATTCTTTTACTCCAACTTGTCCATGTTTCCCAAAACAATTTTTAATTAGCTTTATATTATAATGCGGGTTTTTTTATACTTAAAATTTTAATAATAAAGCATTTCGTACGTCTCAGCCGAGGCGCAAATATTTTTCGGCCGCAAATTTATAAGACCGATTTGTTATTCAAACATAAACATGGTTTTAAATCTACCAATAAAAAAACGACACGCATTTTTATTGAACACTTCCTATTCAATTCACAAAGTACCTATTATATATTTGTTTATATAAAAAAGTATATTTAAGTACAACTATAAAACTAAATGGAAACACAAAGTAGGCAAATGCATTGGGTTATACAACACATAAATCAAAGGGCAAATGTAAAAATACTGGAGGCAGGCAGCCCTATCGCATGTTTACGTACCGCACGGCTGTAGGATTTATTTCAAAGATACGGCCGAGTTACAATATTGTATAAATAATATTACCGTGACGTAAGCGCATCGGTTGGTAGGTACCTACCTACTTAAATAATATTATGTTTGCAGCGAAATACGGAAATTCGACGATGGCGACGAGGGACACGGGCATCTCGTACGGACGCATACAGCGTAATGCCGCCCGCACTCTGCGCACGCCCCTTTATCATAGAAGTCACACAATTTTCGGAATTATTTCAATTAAAAGAGAAAAAAGAACTTAAAAATGTAATTAAAACGCGGAGAGTATTGATTTTTTAATTATCTATCCATTAGTGTAATCCTCAAATGTTTAGAGCGTTGCGTTTAGCAACAGATGCATGTAATCAAGAATTTTGGTCATTATTTAAAAGTTGATTTTAAGTGTATTTATAGCACATAAAAATAAATTAGAATGTGGAATGTGATGATAAGATATGGAACATTATAAAGTACTTTTAGATTAAGTTTATTTTTCATAACTAATGAGATAATAGAGTCTGAAAAATGCACTTTCGCAACATTTTGGTCAGGGATACCCCTTAACCTTTCTCGAGCCCTGTCTTCGTGAACGGGGTTCACTTAGCTTATAAGGCACTACCAACAGCTTTCAATTGCTCTAGCGAATATTCATTCTTCCAAAAGACACCTAAAAGAACTAAGTTACTAAACAAATACAACGTAAATAAGGGTCCTAACCAAGTCGATCACGCCAAAATATTACAAACGGCCTATTATTAAACCTTTAGAAAGATCATTTAGAAAGATCATAACATATATCAAAACATATTTTATTAATTGGTCACAAATATATATAATTATTATGTAAAGGGGAATATAATACATTTAGTATTTAATACATATTTATTATTATGAGAGGGGGAAGCGTTACACAATGATTCCGGGAAAACTTCTGTCCTGAGAAGAACTAGCGAGAAAACCAGCGGGTTCTTCCAAGCCCCAAATCTTTAAGAAGAGTCTTTGACATATTTACTTTTTTGTAATCGTTTTTTAAAATTTTAAATAACTTTTAAATAACTGAACACAGGATTCGCAAAATCTTGCATGAATGTAATTTTAATTGTCTAAAATATACGCACTGACTTTATTTAAATTAATCGGAATGTCCATATTGCAGCAAGACATCAGTTCTATGCATTATAAAGATTGTTTAAAAAATAAACTTGTAAAAAAACAAATTAACGTCATTGCTTTAATTTGCCATTACCTATTCTCTATAAAGGTAATAAAGGTAAAAAATATACAGACGAATAGATAATTCTTCCCCGTTTTTGAAGTCACTTAAACACAACGCTATTTTTAAACATTTCGTTAGTAAATAATCAAGTCTCAAAATACTGATATTTTTTGCTTTACTTATTGCATATAATTTCAAAGTTGGTTGCTAAATTTTCTTAGAATACTACCGTCGACACTGTACGTAAAAATTAGATAATATGTCATATTTCCTTTGACTTGCATGCAAAAAGCTTTTAGTGACATCTACGAGTATACAGTAGCAACACATTAGAATCCGGAAGTTCCGTTTCAACGCTAACTACTTATGTCTCGGTGCTTTAGCTAATTGTAGGAATACTTCACAACTTCCGACTACTCACTATTGCCATAATTATCAAACATTGACTTAAAATTAAAACATTCTATATAGGAATATTTTTTAATAAAGTCGTTGGTGTAAGAATGTCCACTAACCTATACATCCCGTGGGTGTTGCATAAAGCGACAGAGGAAAAATGAAACAGAAGATGGGCAGCAGCATCTTCCTAATAACAGCTAAAGAAAAAAAAATTGCGGGTACCTACCATACTTGGCAGTTTCTATTGAGCGGTGGACATTTTATAGGTTAATAAAAAGTACTTACTGACACAGTTTATTGATTTTGAGATGTCAAAGTACTAGTCACGCACAACTGGCGTAACCACAGTTTAGTCAATCACAGTTCTTTTAAATAATTATTTATTTATTATTTATTCAAAGAAACTTACAGCTCTTATATTACATTTGAATGTAATTGATTGTAATTTATATTACTTTGCAGTATAAACGATGGTTAATAAAAAATAAACCCAACTCATGACAATTTTTCTTCACTTTACTAAACATAAAACCACAAAAATATAATACACTATCATTTTAATTTCTAACAGTTGTTAGCAAACTATTAGCGCTGTCATACAGTTACTTAACTCCACTCGCCAGTACGGTTGTCATGAAACTACTTTTAACATGTTCAACAATTTCAAAAATTGTTATCATATATTTATTTATTAGTTTCGCGATTACTCGTTGAACGTTAAGTCTCATGTTGTGTATGATTTCATACAAGTTACCGATATTATAGAACTCAAGCCTGTCACCCAGAGGGATGGACTGAGACTACGTACTTCCATTTCGCATGATTCTGACACACCTCTCTGGCCTCCTTTACATAAAACGTCGTTGGTTAGAGGTACTTTTAATGTGACCTGTCTTCCATATATCGCCAATTTGGTCAATAAACTTTCCCAGGGGGTCCCTTCTCGACTCTGCCGCTCACTTCTGCAATATAGATTTGCTTTGTCGGTCTTTCCCTGTTATTATTTCTTTTTGACCAAACTAACGAAGCATTTTTTTCTTGATCTTTGTCAAAACATCATCTTGCAATTCACACCTTTCTCTTATCAGGCAATTTCTCTCCATGTCTTTCAGATTCAGCTCTAAAATACTCTATGCTATCTTGATGCATTTCTATACCATTTATTCTACTCTCGTGCTTATTCAGCCACACCTAGTTTTCACTATCATACATTAAGGTAGGGACTAACACAGCATTGTGAATTGACATAATAATGTGCTTTTTGAAATATTCTCACTTCCCACAATAGAGCGTAGATCCACATTTACTCTATTTTCTGCGTTCACACGTCTTTCTTTATCTTTATCATATGTACCATACCTACTAAATACACATCCGAAACACACAAACTTAAGCACTTGCTCAAACAAACCATTTAATTCTTATTTCAAACATCGTTTTACTTTCTTCTCTTTCCAAAAACCATTGACTTTCATTCCCTTTTTCTTTTAATGAACTGTTTATCAACGTAGCCATCATTTGCAACTCGGCATGCGACGACACAAATACGACTTTGAGATCGGCGTACAAAATATATTTGACGACTAACTCAGCTATTCTTGACCCACATTCTTCAACTTCCAAAGTTTCCAAAAACCTGGCATAAATAGATTGAACAGCCACGGGAAAGCTACACAATACTATCTATATTGGACTGATTTAGCATTCATAAAGGTGTCACCTTTATGAATGCTAAATCAGTCCAAGTAAGCCTCGTTGATCCTGGCACAAGCATATACTAGAGCACTTATAAAGAGAATTAAATATCTGTATTAACCATCGCTAAACTCAAATTAGTTAAGTGATTGCCATAATACATTTTGCCCACTCTGTCATATTCATTTTCCAAGTTCATTAACGCACAAAATACTTTCTGGTTTTGGGGCAACTTCTCCGCGATCCTGCACATAGAAAAGCCTTTATCCGTACACCCCATTCCCTTTATATATCAAGCTTTCATATTTCAATTTTTTGTATCAGTTGCTTTTGTTATTCTTTCAATGAACACCTTGCTAAGCAGGCTGATACCACGGTAGTTTTTACAGTCCAGCTGCGACCCTTTTCCATCAATTTCGCATCAATCTTTCGGTACCTGCCTTAATTTCCAACTTAAATTTAATAAGGTGTACAGCAGGCTTACCACCACTCCTTCTCTAGCCCTTAGTATTTCGAGTGTTCATTTGTCGAATTCAGCTGCGTTACTTGTTTTCGTGCTGTTAATTACTGTCATTGTTTCACTTATACTTATCTTCTTACTTTTTTTTTTCTCTTTTGGAATTTCTAGTTCATTTAATTCTATCGTCACCTCACGCTTTCAAATTCTTCATCTCTTTAAACTCGAAACTTAGTCATTCAGGATACAGCCATACTCGTTTCGTATACCATTCATTCTAGGGTGTTTTGAATTTCCCCTGACAGTTCTTTTGCCTGAAAGTTATCAGATATTCTTCTAACGTTCTTATCCGTTCTTTCTTGCTTTTTGTTTACAACTACTTCTCTTAATTTTTGTTTATAACTACTTCAGACGGCTCCGTGGCGCAGTGGCTTAGCAATGAGTTACAGCGCTTAGCGCCGCGGTTTCGAATTCTGCACGGAACAAGTATTTGTATGGCCTACAAGTAATTGTTCCGGGTCTGGATATTGGATATGGATGGATATATTTTTGTAAACTGCCCCTACAATACAGGAGACAATCCTAGTGTGGAGGTAACATTTAAAAAAAAATACTTTCTCACTTTCTTATTTAGACGTCTAAAGATTAAAAAGAAAATTTTTTCCAATCTAATCACTCGTACCGCTAGAATTACCAGTCTTAGTAATCAGGCTTTCTCCTTTGCTTCAACATTCATCTGTATCTCTTTATCCTACCAAAACGTTCTGTTACTTATACCAAATACTTTGGTTGCTGCATCCACCAAACTTTTCTTTATATTATTCCACACAGTCTCCAAGTCTAAATAATCCATACACAATCCATCCAAACCACTAATATTTTCCCTCGCATATACTTCAATCCACCTTGTAAACTCTCTATTCTTATACGCTGTAACGTAGTATTAAATACAGGTGTCCAATACCGCTAATATCTGTAGAGAACATTAGTTTGGCATAATACCAAGTAATGCCCGTCCCCTAAAGTCGTATCTACTACCACGCTCCTCAATATTTCATCCAAAATTATGAAAATTATCATGCTTCTGTCATTACCTGTTTACCAAATATTCATGTAAATCTTCTTATGACAAAAGAATGTTTCCATCACAAAAATATTATTTTAAACACATATGGTGCGGAGGTGAGTCTTTCACCATTCTCATTTATAATTTCTCACCAAATATTCTCAATATCCTTTTATAATAGTATATTGTACCTTTAGTAATCAGTAAGATACGAAAGGTTATACGGATTTACGGTTTTTTTTTTGTATTTTTTATATAGTAAAGCGTAGTCCCAAAAGCATGAAAGACGGCTTTCGTCCACTCCATCCCTAAAAAGGCGACCGCTCAGACCCGTCCAAATACTAGCTTATCGCCATCACCTCCTTGTACTCCAAAACAATGGAGTCCATTGTCAACTGCCAGCTCATGAGGTACCTTGAGGATCACCAGCGATTTAGTGATCGCCAATACGGTTTTCATCGTGGTTGATCAGCTGGTGATCTTCTGGTCTACCTAACTCATAGATGGGCGGAGGCAGTAGAGTCCAAGGGGAAGCATTGGCCGTTAGTTTGGACATTGCGAAAGCCTTCGATCGGGTTTGGCACAAAGCGCTTCTTTCGAAGCTCCCTTCCTATGGGCTTCCCGAAAAATTGTGCAAATGAATCACCAGCTTTCTTGCAGATCGGAGCATCAAGGTCGTTGTAAACGGTGCAAACTCCGATTACAAGCCTATTAATGCTGGTGTTCCACAAGGCTGCGTGCTATCGCCAACGCTGTTTCTTCTGCATATCAATGGTAATATGTTGCAAACCCGTAACATTCATTGCTATGCAGATGACAGCACTGGTGATGCTCTATACACCAAGCCGTGCCAATATTTCTCGGGAAAACGTCTCCCAGTGCCGGGACAAACTTGTGTCTGAAGTCGAGTCTTTGCCAAACAGAGTCTCGGATTGGGGGCGACTAAATCTAGTCCAGTTTATTCCTCAGAAGACACAAGTTTGCGCGTTAACCGCTATAAAGAACCCCTTTGTCGTATATCCTCCTCTTGTTGCCTCAGCCAGTATCGGAATCCTCGGCGTTGACATATCGAATGACGTGCAGTTTCGTGGTCACTTGGAAGAGAAGGCCAAATTGGTCTCTTAAAAGCTTGGCGTGCTCAGCAGAGCGGGACAGTATTTCATGCCGGCACACCACCTGCAACTTTACAAGGCGCAGGTTCGGCCGCACATGGAATACTGTTCCCATCTCTGGGCTGGAGCTCCCCAGTACCAACGCCTTCCACTTGACTGCATCCAGCGCAGAGCAGCTCGAATCGTCGACGACCGAGTGCTTTTCGATCGGCTCGATTCACTGGCGCTGCGAAGAGATGTTGCATCTCTTTGCATTTTCTTTCGCATATACCATGGGGAGTGCTCTGAGAATTGTTCGGATTAATCCCAGCCGCCAAATTTCGTGAACGCACTACGCGGCAAACGTCCCGATACCGTCCACACCATCAGGATGCTTGGAGGTCCACCACTATATAATTCACAAGGAGTTTTCTTCCGCGTACGACCTCTCTGTGGAATAGTTTACCACCGGCGATTTTACCGGTCCGATACGACCTGGGGACCTTCAAGAAAAGAGCTTACACCTTTCTAAAGGGCCGGCAACGCACCTGCAATTCCCCTAGTGTTGCGGTTGATCGTGGGCAGCGGTACTTAACATCAGGTGAGCCGCATGCTCATTTGCCTCCTCTTCTACAAAAAAAATTAATAAGGGTGAAAAATGAGTAAAGAGCCTAAGTAATGGTAAGTGAATGCTGTGCTTAGTTCGCTGTAGCTTATAGAAATCTACATTTATCTTCACTTAAGAACCAAAATGCAGATGCGTTGTCACCAGTTTCCATTTTATTTTATTTTATTTGGAAGACCAACAGCTATCATAATTAGGATAGATAGTATTAATAACAACAGTAAGCCAATTAAGGATCCTCACTAATAGATCCAAAGGTGAATTTAACAACAGTGATAAATACGATTTAACACTCGAAAGTATCCAATACAACATATTTATACCAAATGAGAGCTAAACTTGTATTATACATATAAAGGATAATCAACTCATACTTAGGACAGTCAATAACACTACAAGCTATTTTAAGAGAAAAATAAACACAAATACAAAAGTAAATCATAGTTGTGTAGCAACCCATCAATATCTCACTTAGAGCTACCAAGAAATCCATTGTTAAGTATGCGCCTAGCTGACGCAGCACTAGTGTTAAACAAATCGAAGTTAAACTCATTGGCAAGCTTATTGAAATTATTGCTCGCTCGCCATATAAATGTATTTTGCCTATAATTTGTAGATGAAAACGGGAGACTTAAAATTTTGTTGTATCTAAGAGGTTTCGCAGGACAGCTAACATGTAGTTGAGATAAAAGCTCAGGACAGTCAATAGCACTACAAGCTATTTTTAACAGAAAAGTGAGGTCAGCAATCTCACGACGCATAGCAAGAGGAAGGTGATGTTTTTTACAATAACTAATACAATTATCTGAGGTATAGCTATTGTCATTGGTTCTATAACAGAGGTAACGCAAAATAATAATAATAATAATAATAATTTCTTTATTTGCTTAAAACATGGTGTTTGTAGGTGGTACAGTAAAATAAGTTCACATGTTTTGCTTATAATTAGCATGCAAATTTAAGATTATATTCAGGTAACATTTATTTCAAAGGGGTCAAATATATTCATTAAAGCAATGTCAACAAATCAATAATTATTAAAGCTTAATGTCAATAAATTTTTCAATGTCGTACACTTTGAGTTCAATAAGCCACTTATAGAGTCTCGATTTGAATAAATTCATTTTGAGGTTTTTGATGTCCTTGGGGATCTTATTATACACCTTAACACACATTGCTAAACAACTTTTTCTGAATTTAGCAGATCTTGGAATGACCCTTAATACTAATCGCTCCGGATTTCTTTTCCATCGTGAGTTTATATCTCTGGCTTTCTGAAAGAGCTCAGTATGGCGTTTTACAAAACAACTCATTTCAAAGATGTACAGTGCTGGCAAAGGAAGTAAGCCCAGGCTCCAAAACGCTGCTCTACAGGACTCGCCCGGTGGAATCCCACATACGGCTCTGATGCATTTTTTTTGCGCTATAAATACCCTTTGTCTCTCAGTACTATTGCCCCATATCATCACACCATAACGTAGAATGGAGGCTACATACGCGTGGTAAGTGTTAATGGCTGTTTGCAAGTTAGTTACGCTCCTTGTTTTATAAAGAGCATAAACAAAGCTGTTATTACGCTTGCATAAGGCCTCAATGTGTAATTTCCAGTTAAGATCTTGGTCTATCGTTATACCTAAGAACTTAGTATGTGTAATTTCTTTAATCTATTCAATATCAATGTTAAAATTGTATTTATCATATTTGGATTTATTAAATTGAATGAAATTTGATTTATCTAAATTTAATTTTAGATTATTTTCCTCTAGCCATTTAATAATGTTGTCAATAGTATTATTAATCTCAATTTCGTGGTCATGTATTGAATTGCATTTATTTTTTTCTGATGTCACAATTATTGATATGTCATCGGCAAACAAGATACATTTATGACCAGTACCTTTGGTTATGTCATTTATGTACAATATAAACATAAGTGGACCTAGGACACTTCCCTGAGGGATACCACACGAGTTATTTTTTAGGGTATAAGAACATGTCAACAGTTCGCTATTTATGATTTTGTTAACAGTGACGCGCTGACATCGATTCTTTAAGTAGGATGATAGCCACTGTAGTGTAGGTCCTCTCATACCAATCGTTTCAGGTTTATTTAATAAGAGGTCTTGGTCTACAAAATCAAATGCCTTGGACAAGTCAAAAAATAGACATGTTGTTAGATAACCTTCATTCAATTTTGTGAGTGTTGTTTTTACAAGAGTAAATGTTGCTAAAGTTGTCGACTTATCTTTTTGGAAACCGAATTGATCCTTACTAATGATGTTGTATGTGTTGCAATAATTAAGTATTCTCAGGTGCATACATTTCTCAAACACCTTCGATAGAATAGGTATAAGAGTAATTGGGCGATAATTGTTGACGTCATTTTTTTACCCTTTTTGTACAATGGTTTGACGACTGATTGTTTTAATGCTTCCGGAAACGTACCAGATGAAAATGATAGATTAATTAAATACGTCAATAGGCACTAGTTCATCAATACACATTTTAATTATTCTGGTACTGATTCCATCAAAGCCTTCTGAGTTGGTGTTGTTCAAACCCATAATTTCTTTTTTTACTTCTTCTTTTGAAGTCGGAAGAAGAAACATCGTGTTTGGTATAAGTTTGCTTTTAGCAGTTGTTTTTTGTATATTATCTGTCGTCAGGTTTTTTGTATTTGTCAATTCAATAAAATTTTCATTAAAAGCTGAGGCTATGTCAAAAGGATTTGTCAATTGTTTTTTTATTTAAACTTATTTCACTTATAATATTGTCACATTTTAAACCACCAATTTCCTTTTTTATTACATTCCATGTCGCTTTGCATTTGTTTTTACTTTTATATATATATTTTATGTGTGAATTCCTTTTGGAGGTATTAATACATTTTTTTAATACTTTCGAGTAATTTATATATTTGATTTTATTGATTGCTGTTTTATTTTTATAATATTTATACCTTAGTGACCGTTTAGTTTTACAGCTTGTTCTTAGGCCTTTGGTAATCCAATTTTGTGTGTTCCTATGATTGTTGTTAACTTTAATTTTAATTAAAGGAAAACACAGATTATAAAACATGCACAGTAGTTCATGAAACTTGTTGAAGGCAGAGTTTAGACTCATATCTGCGTATATATCAGACCAAGTTATGCTTTTTAGGCACTCCCTGAATTTGAAATATTTTCGCAACTGTAGTCCTTTCTAAGTACTGTGTATGTTTTTGGTTTTTCATTTTTTCTTTACACAGGGAAACACAATAATTGAGCTGTATCGTGGTCGGATAAGTATAAAGGTAATACCGTAGCGTTAGCGTCTATAATGTTACTTAGCATGTGGTCTATGTATGAGTTTTTGCGTGTTGGTACCTTAATATGTATTTTTAGGTTATGATTTAGACATATATCTTGGAGGTAATTTGATATTTTTCCTTTTTTTCAGCGTATCGATGTTAAAATCGCCCGTCACAACAACTTTTGTATCAGACTTACGGTTTCTTAATAATTCATGCAATAGTAGGTCTAATTTGTTTAAAAAAATATTTGGATCAGATGTAGGTATTCTATAAACGCATACAACCACTAATTTATGTAGAGACATCTCTATTCCACAGACTTCAAAGCTCTTTTTGTGTTGCGTACTTTTTTAGTTTTGACATTTCTTTGTAGGTACTATTTTGTTTGGCTAAGATACAGATTCCTCCCCTCAGTTTATCTCGACAAAACGTTGTTGCTAACTCATAATTATGAATATCTACCAGCTTGCAGAAAAGTTTCAGACAAACATATTAGATCTGGTTCATTCTTCATTTTTTTCAGTTCTTGTAATGTTATTTCTAGTAATTCCTGCTTTGCCATGACACTTGCAATGTTTTGGTGCAAAATTTTAAAAGTTTTATTAATGTGAGTCACAAAAAAAATGGCTTATCTATTTTTTTTTAAATAACGCAGTAAGGTACTTTGAGTTAAACGCATTGGCCTATTGGCATTAGATCCACTAATAGAGGTATTAGCCCCCCGATCGAGTCCTGGAAAAATAGTATGGGATTGTTCCCTTTGGATACTGTACCATTTTAGAGGGAACTTTTTCAGGCGCTGGCTTACTACGTGCTATTATTTTTTTCAATTGTTTGGGATTGAGATATTCATTTTCGTAGTCAATGCAATCTGTTACATAATTAATCGAATTACATATTTGAAAAGGATTCCTGTGTTTACACTCCACGAAATGACATTTTTGATTTTCATTACAAATTCTCTTTAAAGTTTTATTTATGTCAGTCACACTTAGGTACATATTTGTCAATAAATTTAATACAATTATGTCATTATCAGGAAAATATTTAAGAGACCGTCGTAGCTGTGATGATAGTATTTTAATATCATAGTCGTTTTCGCCAATGCAGATTATAACTTTGTCTTTTGGTTTTACATTTACGTTTTGAATATTTATGATAAAATCTGAAGACGGTGCATATGGTTTTGTTATTGCTGTGATAGCGTATTTCACGTATGGCGTGTTCGCTCGAGACTGAATTAGGGCGGAGGCGAGACCGGTACAGCGCTGGGTTCCTATGATGTATAACCGGTTCTCGTCCTCTCTATTTTTTAGCGCATACTAAGCTCGTGGATTTAGTCTGTAAAGTCATTTGTGTGTTGTCTAAGGCTGTTGTCAATTTCTGTTCCAGAGTATTTATATATTTTTTTAGACATATTACCAGGTTTTCAGTATATTTAAGCTGTTTCTCTAAGTCTTTAATTTTTAGTTGGTGTGCCATGGGTGTGGTGTTTGTATGAGCTGTTTTTTATATGCCGGAGAAACAAAACCAGTGTGAGAGTGAGAAGTGAGAGAAGAAGATAATACTGACTGTAGTTTGGCTCATCTATTTCGTTTTTCGGAGCTCTGGCTTGTTTGGCTAACGTTATGTGAAGATTGGCATAAGGCTGTCAACGTCTTATTTTCCTTTGTCAATTTGATTATTTTCTGTCGGAGATTGTTATTTTCTAATGTTATGTTATCTAATTCATTCTGTGGTATGTTATATTCCGTTCGGAGTCGGTTCATTGTGTCCTTCATTTCCTGTATTGCAATAGAGTCGGTTATAGTTTGGTCCAAACTTTTTGAAAGTGGTTTACGAAAGGAAACCAAAAGCTCACTCAGATCGTGGGAGGTAGTCAGCACATGTGAGTCATTAGGTTCGTTGGAATCGTGGGATAAAGTTAGTACTTGTGAGTCGTCTATTTGATTTATTGGTGAGGCATTCAGTTGAGCAATGCTTGTATGCATTGTTTGTGAATCGTCCAGATGTACTAACACACTTGCAGGCGCCATTTCTGAAGGTTCCGTCTCAGTCGGCATAAAAATTGCACTAGAAGTAGAAGGGCTTTCGTAGGATTTCTTAGCTATTTTATATTTCCTTGTGGTTACGTGGGATAAAGAGGAGTAAGGTGTCAAAGTCTCTTTTGATTTTTGGCTACAGTCTTTGCACTTTCATTTACTTTTAGCTGCTGCATCTTTTAAGCGGTATAGTCTCTCCGAGTATCCGATGCAATCAAATTCAAAGTTATTCCTGCATAGCGAGCATAACATTGTATTTTTTGGGTCAACCTTGCGCTTACATTTGGAAAATGTAACTTGTAGTGTCATCTTACGGTCATTATCTGTATTTTTTAAATTGGGTTTTGTCATTTTGTCAATGAGAATCTATACAATGCGTTTAATTCAGTAATGTATTACTAGATGTCGTTACTATATCAGGGGCGACAGACAGTTGACGCTTATTCAGGGTATTTCTTGTATGGAAAGCAGCGGCAGCTAGTGACGAGTAGACATGTTTTTTTTTTTTTTTTTTTTTTTTGCGCCCGAAGCAATTAAAGGGCTACCCTGTACGTAGGGGAGGCGGAAAATGCATTACGCATACCACGATAGCCGCTCTATCGTGGTTATGGGGGACTCACTGTCCTACCGGGGACCCTAAGTGATACCCCCTAAAAACCGCCTTTAGGGACAGGCAACCGGCTGATTAAGCTCTATTGTGCCTTATCATGAGCGACCCTCTTTTGGGAAAAGAGGGCGCAGGCGGCTAAGTGCCGCTGAGGGAGTGCCTACGAAGGCAAATTAATGTCAGATATTACAATAATTTTATTCAATTAGAGTTGGCCTGAGCCGCCAGAAGACAGTTCAGGTCGTTTGAAAGTTTATTAGGCGGGTCCGAGAGAGAGGTTCTCGGCCTGCGGACACGATAGCGAGAGGGGGGTGGGGCTGCATAAGAAGCTGCCTCACGAATTAAATGGTTTGGGTGCGACTCTGAGGCTTTGAAGAAGTTCCCAGAGAGTTTTTTAAGAAATTGTTGAATTGTTGGGAGCTCTAAGTCCCGATGAAGGTCGGCGTTACGAACGTACCACGGTGCGTTCGCAGCTCGACGACAGAATAGGTTCTGAACTATTTGGAGTTCATTTAAAATGTTAGGGTTTGCGTGGGCAAAGACGGGGCCCGCGTAGGACATGACTGGTCGTATACATACCTTGTAGAGTGTACGCTTGTTTCGAAGGGACATTTTACTGTGTCGGCCCAACATACTGTTGAGCCTACTCAGATAAAATCGTGCGTGACGGGTTACTCTTTTGACGTGGGGCTTGAAAGTAAGCCCTGTGTCTAGAGTGACACCTAAATATTTGGCGGACGTATGCCAGGGGACAGGGGTCCCTAGCATACGTATTGGAGGAGTGTTTTTGAGACGGCGTCGTTTATAATCGAAGTGAACGGCGGAGCTCTTCTCCGGGTTCACATCGATGCGCCATTTTTTGAACCAAGCTCCTAGGTCATCAACTGACTTTTGGATCTTGTTCCGTATGAAGGGTAGTGAGACACCTTTGCAGTAGATGGCAGTGTCGTCTGCAAAGAGGGAGAGTTGAACACCTTTCGACGGGATGGGAATGTCGTTGGTGAACAGGATGTACAGCAGAGGAGCAAGTACTGAGCCCTGGGGGACACCAGCCTTGATAGTTCGCTGTGAAGAGAGCGTGCCTTCGTGTCTGAAACGAAAGGTACGATGTTTTAAATAGGAGGCCACGAGACGAACTAGACGATCGGGGAGACCTATTTTATAGAGCTTGTAGATGAGGCCTGTGTGCCAGACTCTATCGAATGCTTTGGCTATATCGAAAAAGACCGCGATGGTCTTATGACGACGAGGATAGAAACCGCTGAGGATATATTCCACAATGCGGTGAACTTGTTGGGGACATGAGTGTTTGGCTCGGAAGCCGAATTGATGGGGAATGATAAGAGGGTCGCCGTCTGTGGGAAACAGGTAGCGCCTCATTCGACTTTGGATGACTCTTTCGAAGAGCTTGCCCATTGCCTTGAGGAGGCTAATGGGGCGATGGCTGGAGGGGGAGGTTGAGAGGCTTGCCTGGCTTGGGAATTCCAATCACAGTAGCCTCTTTCCACGTAGTGGGAAAATAACTAAGGTTGAAGCAGGCGTTGAAGATAATAGATAAAAATTTAGGGCTTGGTTGGAGATGCCATCCGCGCCCGGAGCCTTTTAGGCTTAAGTCCTTTGATGAGGGATGAGATCTCATCATTGGACACAGAGATAGGTTCGGAGGCCGTGGGGGGTGAGCTCCGGCGGTGGACCTCATCCTCCACTGCCTGGACGTGTGAGGGGTCGACGGGTTGAGAACTGGGAGAGCATTGAGCGGCAATGCTATCTGCAAAGCACTCAGCCTTTTCCTCGTCCTCGAAAGCAACCGTGCCGTCGGGACGGGAGAGAGGGGGAGTGTGGGTGATAGCGTCTATGCGGAGGGCTCTAGCCATCTGATAGTACGCTGTGTGAGATGGAGAGATATTCTCCATGAGCTTACTCTTTTCGAGGTCTCGAAATACAGAGAGGCGGAAGCGGAGTTCTCGTTGAAGACGATTGGCCGCGCGCCTATATTCGGGGGTGGGATATTTTGCTGCTCTCCGGAAAGCAGCTTTTTTGGCTTTTATTAGGTTGCTAATATGTAGGGGAAGCCCACTATTGTTAGCAACCGGGACGACCCTTTCGTTCTCCTTAAGGGAGGATTTAATAAGGGTGGAGAGTGAGTCGACCGCAGTGTCGATTTTTTCGGGACTATCTAAGTCCGATGGTAGGGAGATGGTAGAGTCCTGTGAGTCCAAAGCTTTAGCTAGGGACTCCTTGAATCCCTTCCAGTTAGTGAAGGTTTTCGTGTGTGTTGGGGGAGGTGGCTGATGGCCAAGAATGAGGGAGACCGGTCGGTGATCTGATCCTAGATCGTCTAGTGTCTCGATTGCTTCGAGGTTGAGAGAAACTCCTTGGAGTAACGCAAAATCTAACACATCGGGGGGCGTGATCGGTGTTATCGGGAAAGTGAGTAACACCGAGAGGACTATGGACGGTAATATCAAGAGACTGCGTGATATCGAGCAGTATCTTGCCACTAGGGGGACGTAGTGCGGCATGTCCATTCAGTATGCTTGGAGTTAAAATCTCCAAACATAATGACTGAATTGCCTAAAGATAAAATGGCCTCAAAATCCTTTTTAAGGGGATAGGTTCCTGAAGGGATGTAACAGGAGGCTATGAGGATGGACTGATGTCCAGTCATAGCTAGCCTGCATACCGTGGCTTCCATGTTGGTAAGCTGCGGAGTAGAAATGGGCGAGCAATGAAGTGTCTTCTTGTAATAGATGGCCGTTCCGCCGCCTCGGCGGTCGGGTCTGTCGTTACGAAGAAGAGAGAAGTTTTTAATAGAAAGGCCTCTAGTGTCCTTATCTTTGAGATTGGTTTCCTGTAGGAGGAGGAAATCGACTTCACGATTCCGAAGAAAGAACTTGAGCTCTGGGAGGTTATTTCGCAAGCCGCGAATATTAAATGATACAAGCGATAAACCCTTAGGTTTGATACGACCGTGAGATCTAGGTAGGTTAGTTTGCTCAGGCATTGGAGTTAAGTTAATTACGCTAACTTAACTTACAACGCTAGTAGAAGATCGTTATGTTCGGCAAGAGCGAGTAGACGCTCTTGGGGGGACTTCGCCGCGCGCAGTTTGCGTGCTATTACTGTAATCTCTCTAACATCTATATTCCTAATCGCGGAGTATAGCGTGTTGTAGTCGTCTGTTGTGGGCTCTGCCTCGTGTGCGTACGAGGTTGTGCGCGGAGGGTCTGCCTTTTTGGGCCCCCAGGAAAAGACTGGAGGCTGCATTGGCTTTGAGAAGCCCGGAGGGGGCCGAATTATGCCCTGAGGGGGGCCTAGGGGGACCCTGAGGGGGCCTAGGGGGACCCTGAGGGGGCCTAGGGGGACCTTGAGAGGGTCGAGAGAAGCCCTGGATAGGCTGAGAGGGGCCCTGACGGAGCCGTTGATGGAGGGCCGGGAAAGTGCGGTCATTCACCGGCGGTGGAGCTTTCCTACTGGGGCGAGGTTGAGGTGCGCGTGGGCAACCCTTGTAGTTCGCCGGGTGTCCTGTCTGGTTGCACAGGACACAGGCGGGCGGGGATTCGGCGTCTTTGGGCCGGGGACACTCTTTAGTGTTGTGTGGCTCCAGGCACTTCACGCACCTGGGTGGGGCGGAGCAGTTGGCCGCCGCGTGACCATAAAGTTGGCAGCGGTGGCATTGCGCCGGGAAACCGGGCCTATGTGGGGGCTCTACCTTCACCCTTGACAGGCCGCACACTGTGCGCACCTGCCGGAAGATGGCTTTAGCCTCCGGCACGTTGGACAAGATTACTAGGGCAAGGTTGTATCTCTTGCCCGTACGGTTGTGCATTTTGTGCACTGCTTCCACTGGGAAACCTTGGGACTTAAGGTCCTCGAGGATTTCCTCGTTGGAGAACTCAAAGGGAACGCCTCGGATGACGGCCCTGACTTTACGCTCTTCAGGGAGAGCGTAAGTGTGGTATGAGATGCGCTCGGCTGTGAATAGCCGGGTGATTGCGCGGAAGTCCTCGATCGAGGTAGGGATTATTTTGATTGCCTCCTCGAGGTTGACTGCATGATCGTATTTGATGCCTGCGTCGTAGCAGGTCTTAGACAGTTGAGTGAACTTTGCCTTGTCTCTTAGGAAGACAGGGGCGGGACTTGCTTCTTCGCCAGCACTGGAGCACAACGAGAGGCTGGTTTAGATGGAGTGGGGATGTCTAGTGACATCAGTGGGACGGGTGCAGCGTCAAGGGCTGCGGAGGTTGAAGGAGCGGCAGGGTGCGTTTCAACGCGGCGCGCTTTCCGTTGCGCTTGGAGGTGACGGTGGTGAAGTTTGACTCACCGGTTCCGTCGGAGTCAGAGGACTCCGATGAACCGGAGCCGGAGGTAGTGGCGCGCCTCTTCCGGGAGGACGGCGCCGAGGACTCGGAGTATGCGTACTCCATTTCTAGGGGGGCAGATTCGAGTGAGGCAAAAGAGTTCCTCGTTTCGAGGTAAGATGCGATTACCGGCGGCGGATTGTGTGCCTGAGGGGCAGGGAGGGAAGCCTGGGCGGCGATGGTGGCGATGGCGGCGAGGACCGTCTCATTGCCATTTAAACCGAAGTGGTTAATGAGGGCGGCGAGGGACTCAGTGAAACTGGGTTGTGGCCATTTTGGGTCAGTAAGCAAGCTGAGCTATGTATAAATAAAGATGAGGGCGGGTCCCTGCTCTCGGTAGAACAGGGACTAGATCGCGAGACGTACTACGACACACTATACACGTAATACAAGAACACAAGAAAATAAAGGAGACAGTAAAAAAAAAAAAAAAAAAAAAAAAAAAAAAAAAAAATTGATAATGAAAATGAAATGAAATGACAAGTGAAAAAGAAAAGCGGAAGTCAGTCAGACCTCCCTGCCCGAAGACAGGGGGCAAGAGCTGTAGCGAAAAAGTGACTCACCAGCAGCCTCGACGCTGTTCCGCGTGAGCAGGACAGCGGAGGCGCGTGAGAGCGCGACAGCACTACCGTACTGTACGGGAGCGCGGACCACCAGGAGGCGACCGTCCGAGAGCGGTGCCGCCGGCGGACTGAGCACTGCGTCAGCGCTGTACAGCGCGAGCGGGACAGCGGGGGCGCGAGAGCGGGGGAGCACTACCGTACAGGAACGAAAGCGCGGACTACCTGGATGCAACCGCTCGGAAGCGATGCCACAGGTGGAATGAGTAGACATGTTACTTAAGACGTACTTATATATGTCCGTAAACATGAATCACTTTCTTCAATAATTAACTAGATGGCGCTTATTAATGCAATTGTTTATATGGAAAGTAGCGACGTCTAGTGATTAGTAGTAGTGAGATTAGATATGAACGTTATGATGATTCAACAGCTGATCTTTATTTATATCAAGTTTGAATTTATAACGTCCGAATAATTAGAAAATTTAATTGTGTTGTCTTTTATACAGTCACTCACCGAGTCAAAATGAAGTAAATTCGTGTTTATTTATATTATCGTCCATTGTTCAAGCACTCACACTTATATTGTCGAATTTTTATTCTGTTTATACACACAATGAAAATTTCACATAAACACATTTATTTTTAACGTTTTCACGTAAATAACGTTTGTGGCACTTTCTCTTCAAACCATAGTTTTAATTTAGTTTACTGTGTAAATTTGATGTAATTCTATTTATTTTATAAAATTTACTACGGAGGCGATGTGAACCGTGGTGACACTAACACCATCTCCCTAAATATTAATACCACTAAATATAAATACCACAAATATTAATACCACCCCCCATAAACTTACTTTGGATATTTTCAAGTCGGGTAATAAATGTTACATACCTGGGGTTCTAGATTTGAGATGCGTACTCCAAATTACTTCTTACAAGAGAACAATATAGGATCTTTAGAGTTTTAGATTTAGTGAAGTCACTAGAGGTACGCATCAAAAATTCAAGAGCTTTCGTAGATTTGGTTATAATGCTTCCTAAATGAACGTCAAATATCAATTTGGAATCATGAAGAACACCGAGATCTCTAACAATGGAATCCCTTTTAAGATTTTCACCTTTCAATTTATAGTTAAAGACAATCGGTTTATATTTGCGACTATAGGACATAAAGCTACATTTCGAAGCGTTCAAATCTAAGAAGCTTAGGTGGCAATAACGCTCTAGATTTGTTAGATCTTCTTGTAGAGCCTCAGCATCCTCGATTGATGTTATTTTCAGAAATAGCTTCATATCATCGGCAAAACATAATAAGTGAGCTTTCTTCAGGTAATAGGTAATGTCATTAATATAAATAACAAATAATAACGGACCCAGCAGTGAGCCCTGTGGCACCCCACTTGGAACAGTTACCCATCCTGATATGTAGTTGCTAACGACAACAGCTTGTGATCGATTATTTATACAAGACGTAAACCACCGAAGAAGATCGCCGTTTATACCGATCTGGGACAGTTTTGCATGCAATTATGATGTATTCTGTCAAAGGCTTTACTATAATCAGTGTAAACGACATCTACCTGGTGGCGATTGTCCATTGCCTCAGTCAAATATTCATTAAAGAGCGCAAGATTTGAAACAGTAGAGCGTCCTCTTAAAAAACCATGTTGAGTCGGATTGAATGAATGCTTTAGGGCCGCATATAATTGATTATATATAATTCGTTCGAACACTTTAGATACAATACATAACTTGGAAATCGGTCGATAATTAGTAACTTCGGTCTTTGAACCCTTTTTATGTACAGGCGTGATAAATGCACGCTTCCAGATGGTAGGAACAATACCTGTACTAAGGGACTTTTTAAACAAAATAGTCAAGGGAACACAAATTGAAATTCACAGTTAAGGGTAAGAAAGTGAGCTGAAATGTTATCGGGACCAGCATATTTCTTTGGATCCAACGTTTTAAGCAGGTTTTTGACTGTATTTTCGTTTATATCAATTGAGGTGAAATCTACACTCGACTGAGGCAACACTAGAGAATCATTATAATTATTTTTAGACAGCTGAGTATTACTATCACCCGAAACCAAAAATATTGAACGAAAATAGTTTGAAAAAGCATTAGAGATAAGTTCGCCAGAGTTAATTAGAGAACCTTCAAATTTGAGATTCCATTAGAAAGAGTTTCCGGTTCTCTTTACTCACCATATGATACACAACAGCATTATGTGTTAGCTGCTATTCAACGCTGATATTCTGTGAAAGTGTGGTCCTAACCCGGTAGAGCCGACCCATTCGTGCTGCACCATAAAATAGCTGCAGCGTGGTTTTACAACAGTATAACTTCATATGGTACGTATATTTGCTCTTTATTAATATAGGAAAAAAATCGTATGCTTTGTATTTGTGGCATAAATTAAAACTGAATCTTCACTGGGGCTCGTAACGTCGAGGTCACAACACAAATAACAACGTTTCGTCTGCGTCCCCACTTTGAGACGACACTTTATGTCTTTTGCACGAAGACAGATTAGCCGCATTTTTGTCGAGAAATTAGAGAAAGAAATATTGTATAAAGGTCACCGAGAAAATAATTTTATGGTTTTCTGTTGATCTGAGAATAACTGCACAATTAAAAAAAACTTCATCGATCAGAATTATTTTTCATTCTTTCTCCAGAAACACCACCACCATTTTCATATTTTCTTTTTTACCTTATAGGCTTTTTACACATAAGTGAGCACACATTGCTCACTTATGTGTAAAAAGCCTATAATATATATAACATATATCAGGTGCTGTGAAATGGTGGAGTAAGATAATAAATCATCAGTTCTTACCATCCGTCAAGTGTAATATTACAAGATGCCTTATATAGGACAACAAAAAGCTTGATAACAAACCAGCGTAAAAGAATAAATAGCTGACATAAAGCACAAATACTCCGGAAAGTGCATTTTGTGATTTGAAGGCATTAGAAAAAATTTCATAGATCGCAAATCCTCGCAAAGCAACATCGATTCCTATCAAGGATGCTACTTGAGGCTATTGAAATTAAAAACATTCTAATTTCAAAAGAGGAGGAATCTGGGTACTACTACCTGCAATTAATAAAATTAAAACTAAACTCAAGCATACCAATGCAAGACTTCAAGAAACAGTAAGCTTATTCTGCATCGATTGCCTCAGTTCCCACGTGACTGTGGGTGCTGCAAAACATTCGAAACGTTGAGAATTAAAAGAATTAGTAAAATTAAACTTGACCAAATATATAAATATAGTTTTATTCAATAGTATACAATATGTTGCGACCAATGATTGTTAAAGAAAAAGATGGGTTCTTTTTCTGCCCAGCAATCCGTCTGAGGTGGTCTCCTTCCCCCCCTTTTTTAGACAGCTCACCCATCCCTTTCCTGTGTAATATTTAATTAAGGAGTCAGTAGGTATGGCTGGAAGGCATTTCAAATCAAAAAAAAATACAAATCGTAATTCTACAATGGAATATTAACATTATGTCAAAATATGTGATGTAAACTTAGCACTAAAACGTAGTAACATAATATTTTGAATGCCAATTAATTTGAATTGTATTCTGAATGAATACAATTGTTCAAAGCTTCATTCATGCTCACGCTGTGATATTTACATCAATGACGTCAACAGTCGGGAGGTTGCGCCGCAGCGGACGCGGATGACGCTCTCAAAATAATTCGCTGCATTAGCGACAAAACCCTATCCGTTAAACAATAAATTATCTTTTATATTTCGGATACAATTACAGTGGGTACAATTCGTTGTGTATCATTTTCAAACTCGTCGTAACGAACGTACAGTATTTATGTATTTGAATTAAACCGGAATTATAGACTTTATACAATTACTGTTAACTAAATATCAATGAGTTGTAGTATGATAGATTACATTATATTATTAAATACACAGATAATGTATATTATATACTCGTATAAATGTAAGTTTTTAATAACTGTGTAAAATTAACGCTATAGAACATAATGTTGTTCTAAAGGCCTTACTTCCCTTTTAGACCCCATTTACTTTTATACCACTTATTTTTAGCCGAGTTCAAGAAGATTTTCAATGCGACTTTTAATGTTTTATTTTTGTATGTGTGTGATGCGATAAGTTCGTCAAATGTGAACCGAATTTGATTATTTTTTTCTTCACTAAACAGGCTATACCTTAGACGTAATATCATATAAATTTACAAAGATTTTCAAAAATTAAAGACAAAATTTACCCATTTTGTACGTAAACCATGCATAGCATTTTATAGTAATATGAAGTTAGTTAAAACATGTTTCAAGTCGGTTTCTGACGGACATTATTTATGCACATAAATATTACAAATCTAGTGGTTGAAATAAATATTTTTAAAATTATTATCAAGTTTTACTGCAAGCAATATCAGGAACAATATCAACAACAAGACAAAAAAATACACTCAAAAACCTTTACATGCACACAAGAGCCTGTACATGATGATATTTTTAATTTAACCATTTATACGTGATTGAAATTGGATGGAATATCATTCCTCAGGCAATTCAAAATTTTTAATAAAAAACTTTTAATAAAAATAAAAGCTAACTTTAAATAACGAAAAAGAATTGAATGATTTCCATCCCTCAAAACCACTATATACTTACTTACTTTCTTTTTACATTCTAAAATCGTGGCTTGAGTTGTTCTTTATAATATATCTTAGCAACAACGTTGGCTGCGTTTCCCTGGACTGTATTATTTACGGTTCTGTTAAAATGCCGTACGTGTACACTGCGCAAGAATATGCGAACATGCGTATTATATACGGTGAAGGCCATTGTAACACTTTCTACCGCAGCCAGATTGTATTGGGAGAGATGTGTGCAACAATGTAATAGATATATAATATAGAGAGAATACAAGTGAAATTGAAAGTGACATTGGAAATCCGAAAACTATTTTTCATCGAATTTTAAAGCGATACGAATAGTACTCGTACCATGTGCAACGAGTACAAGCTACCTACACGTATATGATAGCGTCCAACACGCATTGGGGCAGCGCGGCGGACACTTCCTTGCCCTTAAACCCTCTCAGAAATAAGGGGAGGCCTGTGCCCAGCAGTGGGACGCATATAGGCTGTAACTTTACTTTTTATTTATTTAATAAATTCGTAATTTTTATTTTAAAAATTAGATGTTATATTAAGCATCTTTAAAGCACCGCTCACAGAAGAGGTCGAGAAAACAGGAAACACTTTATACTGTAGTAGTCTCGTCTCGTCTTAGCTACGGGACATGACACTTCGCATAACATAGAAGAGTTCAATTCTTCACTCGGTTCTCATCGTGTGGCTTGACATTGATCGCGCGCCATATTTCATTATCTCAACTATGCGTCCAAATAACATGCTATAAACAGCAAGGTTTATCTTCATCAACTTGTCTTAATAATGAAATAACTTTCGTTCTTAAGGATTATGTGGCACGCCTAATAATAACGGTCATATATCACTTTTAAATTTTCAATATTTCTTTGGCACAAAATATGTTATTGTGGCATATGTATAAGAAATGGGCCTATGACATTGCGGACTTTTATTTAGATGGTAAAAGTATTTATATTTTTATAGAAAATTGTATTGTTAGTACTTCATATTGATTACTAACTCCTTTCATTATATCTGCTTAGAAAATGTTTTGTCACAGTTTAGTTTAGACCGTAGAGCTTATATTATGTATGTATATATATGTTGATTTTTCTTTAAGACATTATACAACATGATTATTCTCGAATGGAATAAAAAACATATTAAATCATTTACTATCAGTGCCATATTTTACCGGGTTGTTTACGTACAATGAAAGCACACACACACACACACATTTTAATTAAATATAAAATCCTCCAATCCGTACAGATAATGAGGAGCTACGGGAAATATGATTATTGTTAAAATAAATGCTCCACTTTGTTTTTATGTCGGAATAAAAATATGTTTTGAGCGAACAGCTATCGTATTTCATCATTTTATTAATATAAAGCTGTGCTGGAGGATAAACATTGCGAAATAACTATGATACGGTTGTAATCGCATTTCTTTTAGAGTTTTATTTCGGTGTTTATGTGTAATCTTATTTCTTTTTATGCGACTTCAAAAAGGAAGAGGTTTACAATTCGACTGTACTGTTTAAGT
Source organism: Parnassius apollo (assembly GCA_907164705.1). Lineage (NCBI taxonomy): Eukaryota > Metazoa > Arthropoda > Insecta > Lepidoptera > Papilionidae > Parnassius > Parnassius apollo. The sequence continues at coordinate 903,817 of CAJQZP010001271.1, forward strand.
ATGTACTTTACACGATATGTTTGTCAACTATGAACCGATTGGGATGCTTATTTTTTTTTTAATTTAAAAGATATTCACAGCGATATTTTTTTGAAAATTAGTTTTTGGGGTTTTCTGTCAGGATATGCTCAGTGGCAGACCAAAGTCAAGATGTTAGCGGTGTTTCACCTGTGCCGGTGTGCCTTCGAAAGCACTTAAAGCCGTCGGATAAATAGCTGTGGAACAGTTGTACAATTGCGTTTAGCTTGGAGTTTTATTTCAGAGTTTATGTGTACTTCAGTAAAAAGGGTCTCCAGTTCTGTACATTCACCATACGAAACACAGCAATATTAAGCCGCTATTTTACTTTGAAATTCAGTGAGAAAGTGGTCCATCCCCGGTCGAGCCGACCCATTCGCGTTACAACCACAGTATAGCTGTAGCATGGCTCTACCACGTATAAAAACTTTGTGTCGATATCGCTACACTTGCTGACAGGATATCAACCCTAATATTTAACCCTATTATCATGTATTTTTAACTATCAACCCAGAATTCCCTAATTCACTTGATTAGGATTTATTAATGCCACGTTCATGGTTCGCTAGAAGGTATGCATTGACTTTCTAAAGTATTCAGGTCAACTGCCAGAAGGCAGTTTGAGATGGCTCGATATCTTCCAGCAGATTATCACACTCATCATGTCTGAATTTGGCAATGCGCTGTTTTACCTCGTTTTGGAGATTGCGCAGTCGAAATTTGTTGTTTATTGTAGCGATAGTTTCGATACTGTATTAGGGCCGCGTACTGTATTAGGATCGTGTCTAAATACTGGCAGGTCGTAAATTCGGAAGAAGCTTACGATTATTTTGGTCTGGAGGTCTGCGGGCTGGCCTAGCTGCATTAGGACTGTTTTATGGTACGAGTTGAGTTTTAAAAATGTTTCGATCGATGTTTTTGACAAATTGATATCTTCGAGTGTTGTTCGATCTCATGGAGCGACAAGAAATTTATATTTTTTGTCGCTCCGTGAGATCGAACAATACTTTACTATTGGGATTGCTTGTAAGCGAGTTTCAGAAGGAATGTTTACTGTTGTGGTCTCCAGCTATTATAACACTGTGGCTTAGGTTCGGTGATTCTAAAATGTCTGAATCAATAATACGTTTTAGGGGCGGTTGATACGCCGAAAAGATGGTAAGTGGTGGATTTCCAGACAGAGCTAACTTACATTTTTTTATAGAATAAGGGTGACAAACGAGCACAGAGTCCACCTGATGATAAGTGGATGCTGTGGCCCATAGACATCTAGACTACACCTACACTTGAGAACAAAGATGTAATGCCTCGTTTCCAGTAAAAAAGAGTCTCCGGATCTCTACACTCACCATACAAAACAAAGATTATTAAGCTGCTATTTTACGCTAGTATTCTGTGAGAGCGTGGTCCTACCCTTCGTGCTACAATACTACAATGCTAATCTAGCTGCAGCATGGTTCTACTAAGTATGAAATTACATTTAGAAACTTCTTGTTAGTTAACGAGAGAGCGTCGATCGGTACGCAGTACAAGGACCTTTTGTTCAAGGTGCCGCCTCTGCGGCTGGTCTACCCATCATTTCTAATTAAGGTGTAATTTTCGATTTTGGGATCGCGATGGCTAGACTTTAAGAAAGTCTCTTGCACTAATATAAAGTCTACATCAAGGTTGCGCCGACAGAGCGCGATCTCTTCTTTTCGGTCTCTGAGGCCATTTGCGTTAAAGAACGCCACAGTCGGACAGCATGGTTTCGTTCTAACTAATTGTTGTACTACTATTATAGTATTTAAGAAAAGTGTTCGATCGCATTAGAAAGACCAGACTGCGTCGATTACTCCTATATGCTGAATCGTGGCGTTGAGCTTGTCCTGAGTCGTGGTGGCTCCACGGAGTTTGTGGGCCTACGAAGATAATTTAGCAACGTTAATGTTGCTAATAAGCCGCAGGCTAGAGAGAAGAGTGGGTAAGAAAGACGAGCCTTTAGGAGCGGGCTTGGGTTTCGGGGCCTGGCCAATGCCTTTGCCACCTGCAAAGGCCGTGAAGCGACAAGTACCGGCGGTTTCACCCAAGCGTTGGGTTTTGGCATGAGAGGCGGGGAAAGACTTGCACCTTGCGTCATGACACCGGTGATGGAGGCGGTCTGGGTATTAGTCTGAGGTGAGGAAGAGGGCAAGGAGAATAGTGCCGGTTTGGGGGCAGGCAACCGAGAGCGTGACGTGGTGACTTAGCCCGCGTGTCTGGGATGGCTTTTACCTCTGCGACGTTTTTCTTGCGATGCTTTGCAACATCCGTGATAGTTCGCTGGGTACCCCTCTTCGCGGCAATTGACATAGCTTGGAGGTTCTTACTTCTCAGGCAAGCGGATGCAGTCAGTCGTGCCATGGCACCTAGGCCTGGCATAATAGTCTTCGGTCGTATTTCGTTTGGCAAACACAGGTCCAGAATGACAAGGCACAGGTCTAAGAATTGCTTTTTATCGGTCTTGTGGTGCATTATGTGCACTTCCCGGCCCAAGAGATATTGGGATCGTCAAGAATGTGGACGGTCTCGAGCTCCTTGAGAAATCCTTAGATGACCACACGAAGGTTACGCTCCTCTAGGAGGGCTTGGGTGTGGAAGCTTATTTCCTGGGCGCAGGTGATTCGTGACACTGCGGAATTCCTCGGTTGAGTTGACGAGCATTCATATGCTCGTCAACCGATTCTGCACCTTTAGGCAGTAAATTTGTTTGCATTTAATCAATTGGATAGATTATTACATTTGGTTCTGTCTTGAATGACGATGGGAGGTGGCGGATTGTCGGTGGATTGGCAGTGACGAACATTTCGCTGCGAACTTAGCCGCGGGGTTGGAGGTTTGAGCGCGCGCCGTGGAGTTTTACTTTTTAGCCGGCATGGCGCTTTTGGGACGAGAGGGCCGAGTTAGTCTCGGCTGCTTTTTTAGGGGTGGCGCGTTTGCACATTTTGCCCTAAACGAGGGTGAAGCCTTCGTTTTCGTGCTTGGACGGGGCAAGCGTACGATCTTCGTGTTGGAGCCTAAGTCGGCAACTGAGAAGACCGGTGAGGGACCGCGACCGGGAGGAGAAGAGAAACACTCTTTGCACCACAAAAAGCCTCCCATACACTTCACAATAAGACTGCTGTGTCCCGGGACAGCGTACTTCGCGTACCGCTATGAGAGCACCAATGCGGTCACCAAGCACAGAGCACCAAGCAGTAGGCGAAGTATTTTAATAAAATAATTTGTGCGCATGAGCAAAGAGATATAGATATAGTCTTTATGGCAGAATCGCTGGAGGACCTTAGCATTATGCTCAATGACCTCAATGGTGTCTCCCAACGAATAGGTCTTAAGATGAACATGGACAAAACAAAGATCATGTTTAATGTCCATGTCACACCTATGCCGGTAGTTGTTGGGAGCACTATGCTCGAAGTTGTTAACGAGTACGTTTACCTGGTACAAATAGTCCGACTAGGTAAGTCCAACTTCGACCGAGAGGTCAATCGACGGATTCAACTCGGCTGGGCAGCGTTCGGGAAATTACGACACATCTTCTCGTCAGGTATACCTCAATCTCTGAAAACTAAAGTGTATAACCAGTGCGTGTTGCCAGTGATGACTTACGGATCTGAGACGTGGTCCTTCACCGCTGGCCGTATGAGGACGCTCAAGGTCGCTCAGCGAGCTATGGAGAGGGCTATGCTCGGAGTTTCACTGCGTGATAGACTCAGAAATGAGGATATCCGCAGTAAAACAAGAGTGACCGACATAGCCCAACGGATTAGTAAGCTGAAGTGGCAATGGGCCGGCCATATAGCTCGAAGAACCGATAACCGATGGGGAAGAAAGGTTCTCAAGTGGCAGCCTCATACCGGTAGGCGTAGTGGGCGACCCCCCACTAGATGAAGTGACGACCTGGTAAGACATGCAGGAAGCCGATGGATGCAGGTGACTCAGGACCGTGTTTTGTGGCATTACTTGGGGGAGGCCTATGTTCAGCAGTGGACTGTAATGATGATGATGATGAATGATGATGATGATGAGCAAAGAGAGTGGAGTAACGGGAAGTGAACTCAAAAGACTCGTCCGAAGTCTATAGAGCCCAAGCCCAGAATGTATTTGAGTTTTAATTTTGAGTTATGTGTGTACTGCGCATTATATTCTCCTTGTCCGAGACGGCTTTACAACTTGTAGTAAACATTCATGCTAATGCCATCTACCTTCTCGGACAAGGAGCTTCGTGCTTATGGTCAAATTTCTCTTATGGCAAGTACGTTTAGCCATTTAAATTATCCATTACAGCTTATAAAAGTCCACTGCTGTGTATAGGCCTCCCTCATAGACTGCGTCATAGGCGGACGTGGATTTTACCATAGTTGCCACGCTTGGCAAGCGGGTCATGTGATTAGGTAACAATAGCGGTTGGTAAAACTTAGGTGTAATCGATTGATGATTGGGGTCTCTTACGTCGCTTCCTACGATACCTAGGTAATGAGGTAATGAGGTGGAGCATGGCTTATTCCACTTACATAGAGTAACAATAGTAAATAATCAATCTCAATATATAAATAATACTATAATACATCATTGTCATTATATTTATTTACTAGAAACCCAGCTCAGCTTCGTCCGGTGTTATTTAGATTTAAGTTAATTAAATAATTGAGGGTTTTTAAGCAGAATACGTGACGTCATTTTAATTTCGATATTATAGCGGATACCTGATTCTAGCGTCCCTTGTTTTAAAAACATTTTTTTTAATACAGTTGCTCAAAAAGTGGCGTATTGCAGGGACGTATAGTATTCATTTTCATTTGTGGGCTATTACATACTCGAGCTTTTTCTTTACTTTTTCCGAACTTGTGCGTTCTCTTTCCCAACTGTTAAAATAATATCTATTTTAAAGAAAAAAACCAACCACGAAGTTTTTACTAAAAAAAATTCATAGAAGTTTTTATGATTCATGCAAATATTTCTAAAAAGAAGGTAATAATTTGTTTCAATATCATATTTAATGATTTGATTCAATGAGTTAGATTAGGTTTCATTTCATTTCATCTCACAAAATTTCATTTTCATTTCATATCAGTAAAAAAATTCTACTGAACACTTGGCTGTCAAAGAAATCAAAAGAAAATCTCTCAAATTCTTTTATGGTTGGAGCCATTTTCCAAAAATGGTCTTTGCGAGTTTAGTTGTTTATTGCACAAAATTAGTAATTTAGACGATATTTTATTTGAATTAACACCACCGGGACTCAGTACAATTGCACAAAATGCTTCCAAGAACATTTTACCTAAAAAGTCCAAAAAGTCGCTACATATCTACATACGACGAATTTATTGCTTGGAAAGAAGAGAAAAAAGCAAAATTAAATAGTTTTTCAAAAAATGTTATGTTGTCATACTTCTCCGAACTCTCAGCAAAATTAAAACCTTCTACGTTATGGTCATTGAGCTATTATGTACTACGTACTAGAGGCGACACTGCATTCAGCTACTATGTTCCACTCAACTGCGGTGCATACACCTCACTTTAATCAGTCACTAGCTAGACGCTTGAAGAGTTGTCACGTGATGTGTTGATTTAAAAAAAATCTCTTGATAAAAATACGCCGTCGTGTGTACTTAGATATTGCACAAATAATTCAAGAAATGTCAGTAAAAATCAAGGAATTACTTTTCATCGGTTAAAAAGATACTTTAATCAATAAAAAAGTATTATCGAAATTAATAATAAGACAGATTATTCCTAAGACGCCATCTCGTGTCAGGGAATAAACATTATGAAATTAATATGTTCAGATGCGACATTTCTGTGGGTACTTAAGTATAGGACGAATATATTATTATACACATTTTTTTTGTAGAAACATATATAAGATTATAATTAGGCAATTTTTCATGTTAATATCTGCTTATTATTTTTTATTTTATTTTTAGGTTTCCACTTCAAAGTCAAAGTGAAATAAATTCGTTCATATTTAACTCTCGTGTACCCAGCATTTATGAACGCCTCTTATTCTAATTTAAATAAATATATATCATTAAAATGTAATTGTGATATAATATTATGTAATATTATATCAAATAATATCAAATAATAAATGAGCAAATATAATATACAAAATAAATGACAAAATTTAAATATTGTTCTCGATATAATTTACCTATTTAACAATACAATCTACTATTACCTACGGATCATTCTACCTATTGTGACGGCACAATATTATTATTAATAATTAAATTCAATATAAAGGGGCGTCAAAAATAGTCTTAAAAGATATATATTAAGCAATAAAATTACATTAATAAGCATAAAGTTAATATAAATACATTTCATACATTAGTAAATTAAAGGCAAAATATTGGATTTCATAAAAATAAATTTATTATAAAAACTTGTAAAAATATTTAAAACATGATAAACAATAGAAATACAAGTCGAAAATATTACAAAAATAAAGATAAATAACGTTTATAAGATAATTAGAAAATTTGTTATAAATTGTCTAAGTTGTGGAAGGAGTTCACGTAAAGAAAATTTTCCTAAGTTATGGAAGGTGTTCATGTATAGATTGTCTTATAGTATATAGGAGCTGCCGGAGATACATACCTGCAGTTGTACATATATATGTCGGGCAGTCGGGCTCCCGACCACCCCGGTCGGGAGCCCGACTGCCTGAAGTACTGTAGCACAATGACTAGTCCTATATTAGGGACTTACGATAATAAACTCAATGATCCAAAAGCAATACTATAGAAGGTCTCTATGATGAATATGTATTACAATAGTAGGGTTGTGGGTTCGAACCCTATATATTAATAACTTATGAAAGTAAGGTCTATGATACAAAAGCAATACTATAGAAGGTCTCCTAGATGCATAAGCATTGTATGGGGTGGTCGGGTGACCGACTGCTCCTAGTAATGTAGTGAAATGACTAGTCCTTATTAGGGACTTGAAAAGGAATATTATGGTGGCGTCTGTGCTGCTTCACGAGCAATTGGTCCGAGGTAAACTTGGACTCGCTAACCGATGTGTCCTAGACATATCATCTTAGTGCGTGTGGTGGTAAGCGGGTTTGTTGTAGCAATACGGCTTTCCCGTGGACATCGCACACTCACACCGTTTGTGGGCGACGTCGTAGCGCATAGCGGTGCGTCGTCTATCTCTCGGATTGGGATGATGAGTGTGTTTGGTAGCACTTTTAAGTGTAACAGGCATACTCAACTTCATATCTTAGTGCATTAGCGCTATGATACGTGGAGTTTTGCTCATTGGCGTCTTAGTAGCGTGCTACTATGATACGTTGGCGATATTTTTTATATAACAACAATATAAACTTTGTTAACAAAATCGATAGGGGTCATGTGGGTGTGTGGTGCGGGGGCGCCATCCGTATGATAGTTGCATTGATGCTTAGTGCTACTTGCGGTATTGCGTCTTGTGATGGACCTGCGGGTGTGCTGCACCTGATTCGACGCATTCCTGTGGTTCTGGTCGATGGAGGTATGCAATTAACATCTTAGTGACGGTGGTAAGCGGGTTTGTTGTAGCAATACGGCTTTCCCGTGGACATCGCACACCCATACCATTTGTGGGCGACGTCGTAGCGCATAGCGATGCGTCGTCTATCTCTCGGATTGGGATGATGAGTGTGTTTGGTAGCACTTTTAAGTGTAACAGGCATACTCAACTTCATGTCTTAGTGCATTAGCGCTATGATACGTGGAGTTTTGTTCATTGGCGTCTTAGTAGCGTGCTACTATGGTACGGTGGTGATATTTTTTATATAACAACAATAACAACTTTGTTACCAAAATCGATAGGGGTCATGTGGGTGTGTTGTGAGGGGGCGCCATCCGTATGATAATTGCATTGATGCTTACTGCTACTTGCGGTATTGCGTCTTGTGATGGATCTGCGGGTGTGCTGCGCCTGATTCGACGCATTCCTGTGGTTCTGGTCGATGGAGGTATACAATTAACATCTTAGTGACGGTGGTAAGCGGGTTTGTTGTAGCAATACAGCTTTCCCGTGGACATCGCACACCCATACCATTTGTGGGCGACGTCGTAGCGCATAGCGATGCGTTGTCTATATTTCGGATTGGGATGATGAGTGTGTTTGGTAGCACTTTTAAGTGTAACAGGCATACTCAACATCATGTCTTAGTGCATTAGCGCTATGATACGTGGAGTTTTGTTTATTGACGTCTTAGTACAGTGCTGCTATGGTACGGTGGTGATATTTTTTATATAACAACAATAGCAACTTTGTTACCAAAATCGATAGGTGTCATGTGGGTGTGTTGTGAGGGGGCGCCATCCGAATGATAGTTGCATTGATGCTTACTGCTACTTGCGGTATTGCGTCTTTTGATGGATCTGCGCGTGTGCTGCGCCTGATTCGACGTACTCTTGTGGTTCTGGTCGATGGAGGTATGCAGGTGGTGATGTCTGCTGGGATGTATGGGGACCTTGAGATGGTGTAAGCCCGACGATAGTCGTATTGATGCTTGTTGCGTTCTGCGGCATTGCGTCTCTGCGATGGTTGTTTGTTGGGACGCTATTCTCAATGGCGCTCTCTGCGTCTTGGTTTGACTCATGCCTAAGTAGCTTTGCCCAAGTCGGGTCCCTTCATTACGGGGCTGCAGACTGTCTGCCCTCCATGATGTTTTATATAACAACATAATAATATATCTCTGTAATTTTCCCACCTTTGGATGATTGAAAGCAACTTGTTGTTGGGTGAGACAAACATGATCGAAAATGCATTTACTCAACGTATGATGAAACCGGCACCACGACTCAAACCCCCCCCCCCCCTGCGGCTAGTAACCGTGCTGATCATGCAATTGGTGGTGATGCCACACTTACATCACGTCTGCAGGAGCAGCGGTCTGGCAGGTCGTGGCGCTCACGGAGGGTTTACGGCCAGTGTGCCTATTTGCCTAAACCATGTGACGTACATTCACTGTGACTGGATTCGTTCGTATTTTGTATAGCGTTTACATGCATTGACATGCGCGACTTCGGTCGATGTTTGTGCTTACGCACTATCAAGGGGCCAAGCCTCTTTTACTGGTTCGCCAGTTATTTTGCTGTGGACTACGGCCCAGTTCCCGAATTAACGTTCCCTTCGGGGGGGAGTGCATCAAAGTGGTTGGCGCTCACCGTGCACGGCGTGTGTGGAGCGCGTGTACCACCCCTACATTTTTTTTTAAATAAATGTAGGAGAGCAAAGCCCTTGTATCGGGTATTTTGTATAAATATATTTTGAGCCTTTTTCCGAGCGGGAAGGTATAAATAATAATAAATTAATAATGTAAACCTGATACAAGTGGTATGGGGACGTTTTAAGTTCTTAACCTTTCTCGAGCCCTGTCTTCGTGAACGTGGTTCACTTAGCTTATAAGGCACTACCAACAGCTTTTCCAAAAGACACCTAAAGAACTAAGTTACTAAACAAACACAACGTAAAAAAGGGTCCTAACTAAGACGATCACGCCAAAATATTACAAACGGCCTATTATTAAATCTTTAGAAAGATCATTTAGAAAGATCAAAACATATCTTATTTAACTTGGTCACAAATATATAATTTTTATTATAAAGGGGAAAATAAAATATTTAATATCATACATTTTTATTTTTATATAGAGGGGGGGAGCGTTACACTATGTTTATTCTATGATAAAAAAACCAACCGCGCGAACACAGCTACTCCGTGCACATATTTTGTTTGAGATAGCTGTACTAGTACGTAAGTACATATTACTTCAATGGTTATGGTCGAGGTTTTCGATGATAACAAGTATGCTGAAAATAAGGAACAACGTGGATACGTAAGTGAATACCCAAAACTAAATGCTTCCTTAAAATGAAAATCAGATGGTTTTACAACTACAAAGTCGAAAATATTAACAATGAATGAAGTGGAAAGGTTTTTGAACGAAGCTCCCGATGATCGTTATTTAGACACAAGGGTAATTTATTAATAAATACTTAAATTTTTCTTTAGTATTCAGTTTACGAAATCGCAAAATACAGTCAATATATTTTTTTAAATAATATTAATCAAATCCTTTTTTTTGTAGATTGCGCAGATTTTTGGCGTTGTTGGAGCTTGCCGCAAAGAGGAGTTAGCCAATATTACTTCAAAAGATATTGAAGGCCATGGAAAATGCTATTAATCAAGAATCCGAATACAAAAAATAAGATACCGAGACGCTTTGTTAATGAAGGTGATTTTCTTAGAATAGTGCAAAAATATATGAATCAGCGGTCCCAAAAAAGCAAAAACCGACTGTTTTTTTTCCAAAATTATCAAAAAAGGAAGTGTACAGCTAAAGCAATCGGGACAAACAAATTTGGTAATATGCCAAAAGAAATAGCTACGTTTCTTGGTCTGCTGGATGTTGAGTATTATACTGGGCACAGCTTCAGGAGGACCTCTGCTACATTATTCGACGTTTCGGGTGCTTTCCAGTACCCATGGTCACGGGGGACTGAGGTGATTGACGTCCCGATGTCAAAGTTAACCCGGAGTACCTTCAGCTTGTTAATTATTGTCTTTGGTCTTCTATTATTCTGCGTAGATCGGGCCAAAGAAAATAATTAAAAAAGCTGAAGGTACTCCGGGTTAACTTTGACATCGGGACGTCAGTCACCTCAGTCCCCCGTGACCATGGGTACTGGAAAGCACCCGAATCGTCGGGTATTAAAATTAAATAAAACGCGATAAAATCCATAAAAGTAGTTTTAATCAATATAAATATAGTTTTTTATCTATATAGTTAAATTACTATATGCACAATATAAACAACTCCCTTGTTAAAATAGAATAACAATTGAAATACAAATAACACAATTAATTTATTTACTCTGCTCTTTCAACAACTGAGCAAAAAAGTTTAATGATGCTCATGAAAAAGAGAGATCTTTACATTCAATTTAATGTAGTTGAAGCGTAGAATTCGGATATAATGGTTTAAATAAGGTTACTCAAATTATCGTTTAAACTTTTTATTTTGGACCTCTTTTTTTTCTTTATCGAACACAAATTGTAGAATAAAAGAAACGAATAGTATCAGGCGTCACTTTGCCGAAATCCATTATATGAAAGGTATTAAAATTAATCAGCAAAGATCTACGCAATAAAATTGGTATTAGCATATTATGTAAGACACATCGTTTTATTTTATTACGCGGATTTTAGTTCAATAATTTTTTATTTATTTATTATTACAAAATTGAATTCAAAAACATAAGTAAAATAGCATCTTTAATCCGTAAAGGTTTGTAAATAAAGATCTACATCGATATTTTAAGTTCGATAAAGAAAAATAGAATGTATGTAATGTTACATTGTTAGTTTACAATTGCATCGAAATTCACAGAAAGATTGCTACAGATGTGATGTAACCTCTTAAGACTAAGATGGAATGCTTCACAACCTCCTCTGAGGATGGTTTAGAATGCCTTACTACTTGTATTTCCTCTATTAATGATTGGGATTTTTTAGGATAGGGTGACAAATGAGTACACAATCCACCTGATGGTAAATTGTTGCTGTGGCCCAAAGACATCAACACCTATCCTCAAAATGCAGATGCGTAGTCACCCGTGAGGACTAAGATGGACTGCCTCGATTTCAGTAAAAAGGGTCTCCGGTTCTCTACACTCACCATACGATACACAGCAGCATTAATGTGCTATTTTACGCTGGTATTCTGTGAGAACGTGGTCCTTCCCCGGTCGAGCCGACCCATTCGTGCTACAACTATACTACTACCAACTACTACTATAACTGCAGCATGGCTCTACCACGTATACAGTGATGGGTTTACTAACGTCGTTGACTTGACTGCCTCGTTGGTATAGTTATCGTAAACGTAATTGATAATCGTGATATCTCGGGTTCGAATGTCGGGTCGGGGCATTATCAGTTCAGTTACTATGTTTTTGTTTTGAGAAATTCTCAGTAGCTGCCCGATGTCAGGCAGTGAGCAGTGCTTTACCCACGTGCCTCGAAAGAACGTAAAGGAGTAGGTCCTGCGCCTGCGCTCTCTCCTGATTACAGTTCCATCGGACAACGAGAGTAAGGGACTGGAGAGTGCACCTGTGCTTACGCATTTACTCGGGTACTATAATCGTGTCCATATGCAGTGCAGATGTCTATTCTCCGTTGACACTGACCGCCGTGATCGAAATTCAGTCTGGAGAACATTATTATTATTCTTAAATCACCATGATATTGGTTCGAATGTCGGGTCGGGGCAATATCAGTTCAGTTTTTGTTTTGAGAAATCCTCAGTAGCAGCCCGGAGTCAGGCGGTGGGCAGTGCTTCATCCGCGTACCTCGAAAAGCACGTAAAGGAGTAGGTCCTGCGTCTGCGCTCTCTCAGGATTGCCGGCACAACATCAGACCAGCCTTGTGGGTGCCTCTTAGTTCATTGCGGGTGACCAAGCCACGGCTACTAACCCCATGACAAAGTGAGAATCCGTGCGGGGGGGGGGGACCTAACCTAACCTGTCTTAAGTTATTTTGTGGAATTTATTTTCTACTTTGTTTTGTTTTTACTTATTACTTTGTTTTTAGTTTTAAAGTCAACTTTTAAATATTCAAAATTATTTAACTTTTACCTTTACCTTTTTAAAATTACCATCCATTATAATAACCTTAACGTAATAACTTTAACGTCGACTAAATAGTTAAATTGAAATGTTATCCACTATTTCTTGCTATTGACATTATCTTGATGTGATTGAATATTTCCTATGTATATCGTAAACCTAATCCTATAATATATAATTATAAATTACACCATACTCTTCTAAATAGAACTAGGTACAATCGCGTTTATGATATTGTTAAAAAGGCTAACAAAGCGCTAGGTTTTAAATTAAGATTATCGGCAGATTTTAAAAGCATAAAAACTTTCAAAATTCTTTATTGCGCTTTTGTACGCAGCCACTTGGAAATTGCCTCTAAAATTTGGAATCCTAAATATAATGTATACGTTGATAGGATAGAGCGCATACAAAAAAGATTTTTGCGTTTTCTTCATTAAATCAAAAAAGTTTATCAAACTATACTCTTCGATGTAAAAAATTTCATGCCTTACCTTTATATGTGCGAAGAAATATTGCAGATCTCTCTTTCCTCTTTAAAATTGTTAATGGTGTTGTTGATTGCCCTGAACTAACTGGGTAAAATAGGTTTACGTACCTCATCATCTAACTTGCGGAAACCTACAGGTTTATCGGTACCATGCGTAAAAAGTAGTTATAGACAAAACTCTTTTATTATTCGATCATGAAAATCTATCGCGATGCGATCATATAAATCATGCTACAGCACATATTCACAACGTGGATATTGACTTATTTCGTTCCAGCGTTCTCCAACTTAGGCGTTCACTTTCTAACAATTTCTTTTCTTTTCGATAGTGTACTGTTACTTTCCATATACTTATACATATCTCTTTTGACACAATCTTGTTTATTATATAGTATTATATAAGTGAAAACTTGTAAATGGCCTTTATTGTTGTTATAATTATATTACAATTGTAAATTAGCTGTAAGTTTTCCAAGTAAATATAAAATAAAAAATAAAATAAAATATTAAATACTTCTTATATATGTTACACAACTCTTATATATATTACACACACACACATATATGTATATATATATATATATATATACACACATATATATATACATATATATATATATATATATATATATATATATATATATATATATATATAGCACCCATGAACACTGGGGGACTGAAATGTTTGTCGTCCCAATGCCATAGTTAGCCCAACTACTTTCAGTTTTTGAATACTAATTTTCTTCCAATCTACGCAGAACGAGCTTACAGTATCTCGAATTCTTGCAGTGGTATGCTTGGGTTTGTATTTAATTTTAATTATAGGGCCCCAAACAGACGGTAGCAACCAGTCATCTTCTGTTTTGAAATTAAGATGTTTTTAATTTCAATAGCCTCGCGAATAATCCTTGATAGGTATCCGTGTTCTTTTGCGAGAATTTGTGTTCTACCAAATCTGATATAATGGTTGGGATGATCTTGAACATGTTGATATACTGCAGACTTCCCACAGCGTCGGTGCTCACATCGGCAATATGCCCTATTACGCGGGTTTTATGGATATTTTTCCTTGTCCTATGTAAGAGAGACCACATTCACAATCAAGCTTGTAAACTCCTAGAGGAACATTACACTTGACGGATGGTAAGAACTGACTAATCTTCTTCGGCGGCTTATAGTATGTTCTTATGGAAGCCCACTTCAACATGTAGCCAATCTTGTCCGTGTCTTCTCTGACATATGGTAGTAAAGCAGAGAGTAGAATGTGGCCGGTTTCACTCAGTCACTGCGACGGAAGCGCGCGACCCGAAGATTGTTGTCGTGCAGAACCTTCTTGACGTGCTGAAGCTCTGCGGTCTGGTGTTTGCTATCACAGATCCCTCTTTCTCTATGTAATAAAAATTTGAAGGATGAAGAGTGAAGGAACAATTAACAAATTAATTACATCAATCGGGCAAACACGGATCTTGTGTAAGAAATGCTACTGGCTAGATGTGTATCTTTGCGGAAAAGTGGAATTTTTTTATAAAAATAAACTTTTTCGCAATAAATATCGTTAAATAATGAAAAAATTCATATTTTTGTGGCGGATCGCGTGGAATATCCGTCATATATCCTCGATGGCCCCGAACATTACATCATATTTGATAGACCACAAATCCTCGCGAAAAACATCGATTCCTACCAAGGATGATACGTGAGGTTAATGAAATTAAAAAATATCCTGATTTGAATAGAAAAGGAGGCTGGGTACTAACACTTGCTTGTGAGCCTTTAATTAATAAAATTAAAAGTCAACCCAATCATACCACTGCAAGACTACAAGACACAGACCATATTTAAATAATAATTAAAAAGCTGAAGGTACTCTGGATTAATTCAAACATTGGGACGTTAGTCACCTCAGTCTCCCGTGACCATGGGTGCTGGAGAGCACCCGAAACGTCGGAAATAAAAAATAATATAAATTAAACTTGATAAAATCCATAAAAGTAGTTTTAATCAATTTAATTGATTAGGCCAAACATCGAAATATAAATATTTGTATTTTAGCTAAAAAAGTGGAATAATTATTGGAGTACTTTTATTTATCGGCATAATATGTATGTTAAGCCGTGGTAGCTCAGAGGATTAGCACTCGCTGTTATTTCACAGTACGTGAATAACCCGGGTTCGATCCCTGCGTCACTCATGAAATTAGAAGGAAAGAAAGATTTATTGCAGCACGCCACAAACATCAGTAGACACTTAAATTTTAACATTTATGGACACATCAATTATAAACATTATAACAAACAAAAACAAGAAAAAAGAAGGAAACAAAACAACAATTTGACGGATAAAACAATTTAAAAGTATTAATACTTATAGATTATAATAAAAAAAAACAGAAAGACAAAAAATAATTTTTCATATTGTACGAGTATGTTGTGGCGCGTCATACAAACGGACCTCACTGAGCTTATGCGGTCGCCGGAGCAACAGCGCTAGTTTTCAGTGGGCCCGATTAAAAACTTCGTTCTCTATTTTACCGCCCTTGGGGATAGAATTTTTTCTCCAAATTTATACGGGATCTATTTAATATTTTTTTAGAATAAGGTTGCCAAACGTGCACACAATCCACCTGATCTCAATAAAGATTCACGATGCAGATGCGTTGTCACCCCTAAGTTCGAATTCCTCTTTTTCAGTAGACTTTTTACGCAAGCGGGTTTTTAATACTGTTTTAAACAACGTTCTTTTTATCCTATAAAATCTGAAAAATATATAACAGTGTTCTAACAAAATCGAAATCAATATGACCGATATATTTCAATCAATATTCATTTGTTTATTTTACATACGGTGAAAAAATTTTTACATACTTATGGCTTTTGTTTTATGTAAGAGAAATTAACATATTTCTTAATTTAAAAGTTTTAACTGTATTGAATAAAACTAAATTTACGGATTCTATCGCGTTTATTTCACTGATTTTACTTATTTTTAATTCCCGACGTTTCGGGTGCTTTACAGCAACCATGGTCAGTGGGGCGGGGGACTGAGATGTCTGACGTCCCAATGTCGTTGTTAGCCCGGCTACCTTCAGTTTTTGAATATTAATTTTTGGTCCGATTTACGCAAAACGAACTTACAGTATCTTGAAGTCTTGCAGTGGTATGCTTGGGTTTGGGTTTAATTTTGTTAATTATATGATCCCAAGCAGATGGCAGCACCCAACCATCTTCTCTATTGAAATTAGGATGTTTTTTAATTTCAATGGCCTCGCGTATCATCCAAAAATTGGTAGGAATCGGTGTTCTTTTGCGAGAATTTGTGGTTTATCAAATCTGATGTAATGGTTCTTTCACGCGGGTTTTATTTACGCTTATTTCTTTATTCACGCTTAACACGCTTAAAGTAACTTGCGATTTAATAAAGAAATACTCCGAAAAATTAAATCTCGACGTGAATTCGCTAATACTATCATGTAACAAACCACCAAGGTTGTATGGGTTACCGAAGATACACAAACCAAACGCTCCACTACGTCCTATAGTGAGCCAGATGGATTCACCAACTTATAAGCTGGCACAGCACTTGGCAAAAGTACTGTCACCACTGAGAGGACATACCAGAGCACACACAAAGGATTCATACCATTTTGTTAGTGAGATAAAAGACCCACATCTCGCTGACAATGAAACTATGGTCAGTTTTGATGTTCAGTCACTATTCACATGCTTACCTATTGAAGACTGCATCTCAATTGTAACTAGGAAGCTAGAAGATAACAACATGCCTGCTGAATATGCAGTCAAACATTGCCTCATATCTGGCTATCTATTGTGGAAGGAAGAGTTCTACAGGCAAGTAGATGGTGTGGCGATGGGCTCACCTGTATCTCCCATAGTCGTCGACATATTTACGGAGGACTTCGAGGAGAAAGCCCTTCTTACTGCTCCTGTAAATCCAAGATTCTACAAGCGGTACGTAGACGACACCTTCACAATTTTACCATCTGACAAAGTAACTGCATTTTTTAAACCACCTTAACTCTATAAACTCTAATACAATTCACAATGGAGTTAGAGGCAAATAATTCATTAGCTTTCCTAGATGTTTTAGTCATTCAAAATCCTGATAACACTATTGGTCACACTGTGTATAGAAAAAAGACCCATGTAAACCGATATTTAAATGGTGAATCTCACCATCATCCTTCACAGTTAGCTACCGTGGGTAAATCTTTGTTTCAGAGAGCACGAGGGATCTGTGACAGACAACATCTGGCCGCCGAGCTGCAGCATGTCAAGCAAGTGTTGCAAGACAACAAGCTTCGGATCCCGCGCCTACGTCACAGTGACCGAGTGAAGCCGGCCACAGTCGAGCGTGTGCCCGCTGTACTACCATATGTCAGAGGAGTCACAGACAAGGTTGGCTATATCTTAAAGTGAGCTTCCATTAAAACATACTACAAGCCGCCGAAGAAGATTAGTCAATTTTTACCATCCGTCAAGTGTAATATCCCTCTACAAGATGCAGGAGTGTACAAGTTAGATTGTGAATGTGGTCTCTCTGACATAGGTCAAACAAAAAGATCCATAAAAATCCACGTGAAAGAACATATAGCTGATGTGAAGCACCGACTCTCCGGGAAGTCTGCAGCTGTGAACATGTTCAAGATCGTCCCCACCATTACATCAGATTTGATAAACCACAAATCCTCGCAAAAGAACACCGATTCCTACCAAGGATGATACGCAAGGCTATTGAAATTAAAAAACATCCTAATTTCAATAGAGAAGATGGTTGGGTGCTGCCATCTGCTTGGGATCCTATAATTAACAAAATTAAACCAAACCCAAGCATACCACTGCAAGACTTCAAGATACTGTAAGTTCGTTTTGCGTAAATCGGACCAAAAATTAATATTCAAAATCTGAAGGTAGCCGGGCTAACAACGACATTGGGACGTCAGACATCTCAGCCCCCCCCCGTGACCATGGTTGCTGCAAAGCACCCGAAATGTCGGGAATTAAAAATAAGTAAAATCAGTTAAATAAACGCGATAGAATCCGTAAATTTAGTTGTATTCAATGTGTAGTGTTCGCGTAAATTTAAGAAATCATTATAGTTTTAACTGTAGCTTTATTAGGTTTAAAAACTTCAATTTAAAACATTATACCTAAAAGATCGTATTGACCGATTCTACTATCATAAAAACGTTTCATTTCTGATAGTTGTTAAATATGAACTGTCAAATTGGCGTCAATAAAGCAGCAACCTTCTGACCTTTTATTATTTTATCATAGAGCCATCTATTCTTATTAGTTTATAAGTAGTTTTTGAGTTTTTTTTATTTTATTTTTTTGTTATATTAAAATGACGTAGACTCGCTTAGGATATTGTTATTTATGTTAATGATGCGGCACTCAACATCCACAACCTGTAACATTAAATCTTGAAGTCTCAGTAGCTCAATGTTTAAGGGGTGGACTGAAATCTGAAAGGTTGTAGGATCAATAACCTGGGTGACATTAGTCTCATGGGATCACTCTTAAGACTATCATGGAACATATTTTTAGCACAAGTATTACGCTTATTTCTAGGGGAAAGGGAATATTCGTCATGTAATAATAATTTTCTTTATTTAAAAAACTTGATTCTTAAAGTTTTTGAAAAAACTTTAGAACTTGTTTGTCGTTACTGGTTGAAAATTTATTGTAAAATACCCTTTCCTTATTGTAAGACATCCTTGATAATTTAGGGGCTACTCAATAGCCCCAAAATTATCTGGCAGACCATGCTTTGCTAGGAATCCTCCAGTTATATTTTGCCTTACTTGTTATACGCCCGGAAGTGATTTTCACTTCGGTATAAGTCTAAAAATGTAATGCTAGAAGTAGATGCACTGAAACCTGTTGTATTATCCTACACAAGAGGCTAATTAAAGTATATTGTTGCTCACATTCTAACGATATCTCCAAATAACTTGGGTCAGGTAATTGTTGATTGTTATTTGAACAACAGCCAGTTCATGGTCTTGACTTGTACCTCTATGGTAACTACCATCTGCTAAGAGACTGATAGAGGTGAGTATCTATAAAAATATTAAGATAAGTTAGCGACATGTATTAATTGCAAATACACGATGTGTTTTTGCACAAGGTGGTTGTAACAGATGCTTTCCCTAATATGCACTGGGTAGAATTATTAGGCTTTATAGTCTCATGGAGTTCTTTACATAAATGCAAAACACAATCTTTGTGCATCCGAGACCAGTATAAAAATTCGACGTCGGGGAATTCACGCATCCACTACCGATGTAATTTTCCTCCTTGTTTTTCAATTTCTGATGCGAAAATGGAGTTGCAGTAGGCTCAAGACATCTTTTTGTACTAAAATGGTTTGAAGGTAAACTTAAAACTACGTCCAATGTACTAGGATACAATTGTCCCTATTGTTGTCGGGTGGTCCCCCCGGAGAAAGAGGAAACCTGCATGTCCGAGGAATAAGAAAAATAAAATATTTCGAAGACGTGTAAAGTTCGCCAACACGCATTGGGGCTGCGGGGCGAACACTAGCTTGCCCTAAAACCCTCTCAGAAATGAGGGGAGGCCTGTGCCCAGCAGTAGTACATATATAGGCTGCTTGATATAATCGGGGGATAAAATGTTTGTCCCCAGCCCACTGCAGGGGAATAGCAGGTGTGTAGTTGGCCTTTTAGGAAGGAGCAGTTTTAGGATAAGTTAATATTTAAATTGAACTAAGACGACTGGAATCAATAAAAGATGTTTTTTTTTTTTTAATAATGCATGGGATACTACAAGTTATAAGCCCCCTTTATGATTTAAATAAGAAAAAAGATTCTAATTATTTTAATGAAAAGGGGGCAAACAAAGACAACTTGACAGTTCCATGGCGCAGTGGTTTAGCAATAAGTTGCAGTGTTAAGGGACGCGGGTTCAAATCCCGCACAGAACAATTATATGTATGACCTATAAATAATGGTTTCGGGTGTGGATGTATGTTCTTGTAAAATTTATGTATGTAAACAGCCCCCAGGATAAGGGAGAAAATCTTGTGTTGAGGTAACTTTTTTAAATAAAAAAAAAAACTTCAACATCAGGGCAATTGCAGGTGCGTCACTGACCTTTTATGTCGTTTAATGCATTTAGAAATAAACGTAAGAAGCACATAATAGAAAACATGATCCATATATTTTTATTAACACATGACTTGGGCGTAGGGTAAATAATTCTTCTAATAAAAGTAACCTAATGTTTAATAACGTTTCAAGGATTTCTCTTCTATAAAAGTCAATAAAAACGTAACTTTTACATCCTGAGGGACCTTCAGTACCTTATTGAGACATGATGTCTGGCCTTATTGTGGAAAAATCCTTTCAAGAGATAAACTTTTGCAGTTCGTGTATTTCTGCAGACTATTTTAGAAATATTTTCTAAAAATAATAAATATTTTCTACATGTTCAAATATAATCAGTAAGTTAACCTTGTATTGGCGGTGTCAGAATATCCACTGTCCCATATCGCCACGTGGGTGTCGTAAGAGGCGACAGAGCGGAATTAAAATAGAAGATAGAGAACAGCTTCTTACTTCTTTGTGAGCACAACTCAAACTAATAAAAACTGCGGATGCCAACCCGCTCCCTTAGCGTGGAGAATATGGCGAAATCCTCCCGATGAGGCAATATGGGAGGGAAGGGGCCTCGGTTCAGCGGTGGACTTGTACAGGCTGTAATTGTAATGGCAAGCTAAAGTGGCAACGGAACGGAAAGAAAAAAGCTTCTCGGGTAGTGGCCTCGAACCAGTAAACGGATTATAGAACACTCCCTCACTAGATAGTGATGACCTGGTAAAATATTCAGGAAGTCCATGACGCAGGTGGTTCACGACCGCGTTTTGTAGAATTCCCTTGGGGAAGGTGCATGTTTAATTTGTGTAGGACTGCTATAATGATGATTAAGCATGTTTATCATGATTAATATTAATCGTCATTATCTAATAAAATATAATGTCAACCAAGTCAAATCAAATTTCGGCGGCGGTCAGTTTTATCTGAGACTAACCAGCTGCGTATAACAGGATCATAATGCCCAAGTGTGTCACAAGCACAGTGCACACTCTATTTTCTCACCACCATAGTTCGATGGAACGGCAATCCAACATGACCGGGGAGGAATAAGATACATCCTTATAGAGGCACAGGGATTAAACCACTAACTTCCTGCATCCGGGCTGCTGCTGATCAGTTCTTTGACAGAATAGTCCAAAAACTGTTTTTATCCGACCTAGGTTTCGAACGAGGGACTACATGATCAGATGTCGGGCTTACGGCTACAAAACCAAATAGGCAAAAGCTGTTAAATAAAATTCAGAATTACTTTTCAACAAATTCAGTCTTATTTAATAAATTAATCAACTTTAATACAAAAAATCATGGTGGCTTGTCTCGGAGCTTTTGCGATCGAGGTGTTCAGTGAGTTTAATTTGATATGTAATGTTCGTGTAAACATAATAAATCAAATCTTTGAAGTTATTTACGCCTGTTGGTGCAATCTTCAAAACACCTAAATTTAAAATATATTTTTGAAGTAAACAGAAGTTAACCCTAATAAGTATTAACCGGTATGTTATAAATAGTATATAACCTGTTTGTACATAAAATTAATTTATTACTCTTTAATTTAATTTTAATTTTTGTATTTGACGGCCTCTTTTATGTTTAAAATTTCAAAAGTATAATATTTTCCCTGACGTACAAAGTAATTTTGTTTTGTAATATTCAGAAGAAATGAATAGCTATAAAAGGAACGAAACTGGATATTATTGCTCCCTTTTTATAATATCAGCAACATATTTTGTGATTACGAAGTTATAATATAATCATAGCGACATATTAAATTTAGTATATAATAATAATAATTAATAAAAAATCTTTTTTCTCAGAAAAGCATGAAACAAAATTTTCCATATTAAGTACAATTACACGCATCAATATACTAGTAACATACCAGTAGGATATGGTAGATCGTTAGCGGCTGTACTAGTTTTATCTTGAAAACTATATTACAGACGCTAGCGCCTTCCACCGGACATTATAGGAAACAATTAGAGCAATGCTCTGTTTAGTACTACATAATATTGAATCCGCTACATATGGAGACAAGCCCAACAGTTTAGTAAGCTGAAGTGGCAATGCGATGGGCCGAACATACGAGTGTAGCTCGAGGAACCGACAACCGATGGTTAAGAAACTTTCTCGATTTGCAACCTCGTACCGGTAAGCCAAGTGTAAGGCAGCCCCCTTCTAGATAAAGTGGGTCAAGACCATGCTTTGTGACATTTCTTGGTGGATGCCTATTTTCAGCAGTGGACTTGTGAAGTTCTGTAATAAATGAATGAACTCTCGAACGTTGCTTGCCGTTGTACAAAAAAGCACAAATACACACGCACGCACACTAATAATTAACTAGTTACGTTTATTTTCTTGTTTGTGAAACTGATGTTTTACAAAGTCGGTATCGGTACGGTAGAGCAGAATTTCATGCCCCCAGTGTTGCAGTGGCTACTAGGGCTATTTAAACCTAAAAGAAATGAATAATATTTTATTTTCACATAGATAGTGTTGATAACATATTCCAAGGAAAAAAAGTTTACAAAAATTAATTCTATGTACTCCGATATGAAAACCAATTAGAGGCGTTCACAATATTTTCCTCACAATGTTTTCTCTTTATTTTCATTGAGTTTACTGATCCAATGGGTAGTGTTGCCATCAACGGTGTAACGACATCGGGACCTGTGATGAAGGTGGGTTACCCTCAGGGATTGTTATTTGGTCCTTTTCTGTGTTTGGTCTACATAAATTATATTAGGAACAGAACAACTATTGAGTGACACTTAGAAGTGATAACGAATAAAGAATAAGAATACAATGTCTACAAAATTTGTGTGTTCAAATAAAAACTTGTAGACATTTACAGAAGGTAACCTATGGTTAGACGGGATTTCGTTTGCAGGATTGAGCATTTCAAGTACAGACATCAGAAAACCTTAAAATACTATGTCATCAAAAAAATAGACAGTGGTATTTTTTCATAATATAGTACAGCAATATTTACTAGTTTCTACCGTAAATCTATGAAATAAAGCTAGAGCAGAGAGATGTGAATGTCGTTTTACATTGAACACATATTTGGCACTCTCGGTGATACCCATCATCATGATTGCAATATATATAATGAATTTTATCCCCTTAAATTCTTCATCAGGCTTCGTTTTGAGGGGTAAATGATAAACTAGATTTAGTAAAAATGTAATTATTTTAATTACACGTCTTTCTTTTCGTAACTATGCACTGAGCATGCTAGACATCTGAAAATGAAACTTAAACAAAACCTTTGTGACAAACAGATAGATTTTTTTAAAATTGTTAATAATTTTGTGGGAATAATGGAGCATCGCAAGCTATCTGAGGTCACTCAAGCATGTTGACCTCAACTAGCTGACTTTAACGGATAGTTATTTAATGTAATTGATTATTTGCAGCTCAAAAGAAAATCAGCCCACTCACTTTTATTAACTGCTAACTTTACGCACTAATACAGCTTTTTTTCCTAATTGTATTGTTATGCAAGTAAAATAAAAATAAAACTTACGATTTAACTGTCTTGTCGTTTTGAGAGTAGTAATGTAATATATCGTAATTAAGCAGATGATCATGAGTTGTGTTCGTTTTTGTAGATTAAGATGGACAAACGAGTCCACTTGACGATAAATGGATGCTGTACCACATAGACACCTGTACTCTATACCCGATTAAGGATCAATTCTGACGGGTTGTCATACCTAAAGACTAAGATGGAATTGATTAAAACTACTCTTACGGATTTTATGGCGTTTATTTTACGTTTCGGGCGCTTTCCAGCACCCATGGTCAGGGGGGACTGAGATGACTGACGTCCCGATGTCATTGTTAAACCCGGAGTACCTTCAGCTTTTTTAATTATTGTTTATGGTGGTATTGTTAAAAAAAACGTCGGGAATTAACAATAAAAGTAATTAAAAGTAAAATAAACGCGATAAAATCCGTAAAAGTAGTTTTAATCAATGTGTAGTGTTCACGTAAATATAAGAAATCACTAAGATGGAATGCTTGGTTTGGTTTGTTAATAAGATGGCATGGGTCTCAGATTCTCTACACACAGCATACGAAACACAGCGGAATTACAGGAGGTTATTTCGGAGTTTTAGTTGGAATTTTGTGAGATCGTGGTTTTTGCCTAACAGAGCCACCCCATTCAAACTGCTAGCATTAATACTAGTTTTTACGGAATTTATCGCGTATATTTAACTTTTTAAATACCCGACGTTTCGAACGCTTTACAGCACTCATGGTCACGGGCGGGACTGAGATGTTCATCGTCCATATGTCATAGTTAACCGCGGTTACCATAGGTTAAAATTTTTAACTTTTGTTCCGATCTATGCAGTATGAACTTATGGTATCTTGAAGTCTTGCAGTTGTATGCTTGGGTTGGGATTTAGTTTTATTTATTATGGGATCCCAAGCAGATGGTAGCACCCAGCCATCTTCTCTATTGAAATTAGGATGTTTTTTGATTTCAATAGCCTCGCGAATCATCCTTGGAAGGAATTGGTGTTCTTTAGCGAGGATTTGCGTTCTATCAAATCTGATGTAGTGACGGGGGCCATCCTGTACGTGTTCACAGACTGCAGACTTCCCGGAGCGTCGATTTTTCACATCAGCTATATGTTCTTTAACGCGAGTTTTTATTGATCTTTTAGTTTGTCCTATGTAGGAAAGACCACATTCACAATCAAGCTTGTACACTCCTGCATCTTGTAGAGGGACATTACACTTGACTGATGGTAAAAACTGACCAATCTTCTTCAGCGGCTTGAAGTATGTTTTGATGGAAGCGCGCTTCAAGATGTAGCCAATCTTGTAAGTGACTCCTCTAACATATGGCAGTACAGCAGGTACACGCTCGACTGTGGCCGGCTTCACTCGTTCACTGTGACGTAGGCGCGGGATTCAAAGCGTTGTCATGCAAAACTTGCTTGACATGGTGGAGCTCGGCAGCCAGGTGTTTACTGTCACAGATCCCTCGTGCTCTCTGAAACAAAGATTTACCCACGGTAAATTTGGTTCACGAGGTTCTCGTCATACGGAATGGTAATGTCGACCAAAAATATCCTTGACTGTGCCCGGTCCATCAGCACAATATCAGGCTTATTCGCAAGAATAGTCCTGTCTGTGATGATGGCCCGGTCCCAATAGAGCCTGGCGCGATCATTTTCGAGCACGGCTTCCGGCAAGTACTTGTAATACGGCAATTTCCGATCCACGAGACCGTATTTCAGAGCGAGCTCCTGGTGTAGAATTCTGGCTACTAGGTTGTGCCTGTGCAAGTACTCAGAGTTAGAAAGCGCCGAACAACCGGAGATAACATGCCTAAGTGACTCACCGGGATGGCGACAAGCTCGACAGATGTCGACGGTGCCATCCTTTAGGATGTATCTCCGATAGTTGTTGGTCTTAATAACCTGATCCTGTATTGCACAGACAAAAACCTCGGTTTCCCCGAAGAGATCACCAAAGCGTAGCCAGTGGAGGGAGGCTACTGTGTCTACGAAAGGCTCATGTAGAGCCTTGTAGAACCTCCCGTGGAGCTCCTTCTCCTTCCATACGGTCTCCCGGTCGGAAATGCTCTGCACTCTGCTTATTATTATGTGTGGGGTATCTATATAGTTTTCTCATCTGGTTGGGATGTATAAATATATAATTATAAACGAAAATGAAAGGATAAATATACATAAATATCAATAAAATAAAATAAATACAAAAATACATAAATAAATAAAAGCCCAACCAGATGGAAGCCCTCGGCAGGGGAGACCAAACGGCCAAGGGTTAGGAAGAAAGGGAAAGAAACCGGCGGACGATGCGGGCAGTATCAAGGAGCACCGCCTTCTGCATTTGAGCCCGGAGCGGTCCGTCACGGAGTCCCAGTCGCCTCAGATGACCAGAGAGGCTAACTGGGATTAGCCCATTCGCAGAGACGACTACAGGAATAATTTCGGCCGGCAGACCACCCCACATGTCCGTCACCTCGTGAGCCAGGTCCAGATATTTTGATTGCTTATCTGTTTCGGCTCTCACGAGGTTCTCGTCATACGGGATGGTAATATCGACCAAAAATATCCTTGACTGTGCCCGGTCCATCAGCACAATATCAGGCTTATTCGCAAGAATAGTCCTGTCTGTGATGATGGCCCGGTCCCAGTAGAGTCTGGCGCGGTCATTTTCGAGCACGGCTTCCGGCAAGTACTTGTAATACGGCAATTTCCGGTCCACGAGACCGTATTTCAGAGCGAGCTCCTGGTGTAGAATTCTGGCTACTAGGTTGTGCCTGTGCAAGTACTCAGAGTTAGAAAGCGCCGAACAACCGGAGATGACATGCCTAAGTGACTCCCCGGGATGGCGACACGCTCGCTTATTATTATTATTATTATTATAGCAAAGTTGAGGCCTTTGGATAAAACCCTAATTGTTGCATCATTCAGTGTTTGTTTTGACAGATTATAGAGCGCGATTAATCTATGATCTGTGTTTGTCAATGGTTGCTTTTGGTTCTGGCATTGATTCAGATGTTTGACATTTGAGTTGTTAATTAATTTTTGATATTTTTCTATATGTTTGTTTTTGCATTCGTTATATTTACTAATTTCGCGTTTATTTAATGTTTCCATGCAAAAATTATAATCAAACGTCGTTAAAACTTTCTTTAATTCACTGGATGATGTATCTATGGATTTATTTATGTCATATAGATCGGAGCGTTTTTGTTGGATTACCGTCCGTAACAACTTTTTACTCGCCTGATTTAAGATCTTAGCGCTTCCTCGAATGTCCTTTTTGGTTGATATTTTGACACACGTAGGAATGAGATTATGGTCTCGGCATCTCTTCAAAAAATTTAAGGCTGTTAGATATCTTGCGCGCTTGGTCTTTAGATCTTCTAATCGGCGTATTTTATTTGCAATTACCAGTCCGTACTGGTTTACATAATGATTTCTTATATTTACGCGAACACTACACATTGATATTATACTAGTTTTTAAGGAATTTATCGCGTATATTAACTTTTTAAATACCCGACGGTTCACGGTCACGGTTGAACATCTCAGTCTCGCCCGTGACCATGAGTGCTGTAAAGCGTTCAAAACGTCGGGTATTTAAAAAGTTAAATATACGCGATAAATTCCCTAAAAAACTAGTATTATTTCAATGTGTAGTGTTCGCGTAAATATAAGAAATCATTATAGCATTAACATAGCTGAAAGTTTTTTAACACTATATACTTATAAATAATCCACTTTCGGGTTGAGCCCTCTCTTTATTTTATCTATTTATTTATTATACTGTACACCTTGTAATAACTGATGTAAAATGCTGACTTATGACCTATGGCTGAAACATTGTTAAAAATATTTTATCATGAAAAAGCAAAAGAATACGTCGTCAACGAACATGAAGGATTGAATCCTATTTGTTACAAGCATTTTTTATGCATACAACATAATTTGCCCAATGACACAATGATTGTTCCCGGTCTAAATGTTTGTTGTTGTGCAGTTAACGCATGTAGAATGTCTCCACGATATAGGAGAAGTTACTACTAATGGTGTAACGTGTTTTTAATATTAATTAATAGCTATAGTGCTTTTTTAACACACATATATATATACTATTTACGTGTATAATTTACACGTGGTAGAGCCACGCTGCAGCTATTATGGTTGTAGATGATTGGGTCGGCTCGACTGGGGAAGGACCACGTTCTCACAGAATAACGGCGTAAAATAGCAGCTTAATATCGCTGTGTTTCGTATGGTGAGTGTAGAGAACCGGAGACCCTTTTCACCGTACCCGAGGCATTTCATCTTAGTCCTCACGGGTGACAACGCATCTGCATTTTGATCCGTAATCGAGAATAGATGTAGATGTCTATAGGCCACAGCAACCACTTACCATCAAATAAAAAAACCTATACGTTATATAAGTAAAGTAACCTGCATACGTCCCAATGCTGGGCATAGGCCTCCTATTATTTCTGAGAGGGTTTTAGGACAAAGAAATGTCCGCCGCGCTGCCCCGATACGTTTTGGCAAACTTCACATCATGTTGATTAAAACTACTTTTACGGATTTTATCGCGTTTTATTTATTTTTAATACCCGACGTTTCGGGTGCTTTCCAGCACCCATGGTCACGGGGGACTGAGGTGATGAGGTGGTGAGGTGAGGAGCTGGAAAGCACCCGAAACGTCGGGTATTAAAAATAAATAAAACGCGATAAAATCCGTAAAAGTAGTTTTAATCAATGTATAGTGTTCGCGTAAATATAAGAAATCATTTATGTCTTCGATTATTATTCTTATTTCTCAGACATGCAGGCTAACTGCTGCTGAATGTAAGGAATCTTCTCTTTTGTGATTGATTTTAAAATTAAATTACAGAGTGGAAAAATAACAGAACCATCGCTAACTGAAGTATAGACTATGATTATGATTTATTATATTATTATACACATTTAATAAAACTACATTTACGGAGTTTATTGCGTTTAATTTGTTTCGCTACCCATGGTGCTTTGCATCAGTGCTCCTTGCCGGCCCGCAAAGTAAACGAAACGTCGTGTATTAAAAATAAGAAGAATGAAACGCGATGAATCCATAAATGTAGTTTAATTAAAAATATTCTATGACGTATTAAAAAGGTGATAAATATTTTGGAGCTTGTCAGCGTACTGGGAAGCCCAGCATGCCATCCGCCCCAAACAGCGTTCATACTTATGACGCATGTGGCAGCCATCGCCCTCCTGGTATATAAATATTAAAGGGATGTGGACGACACACCTCTCAAAGCCAAAGGACATTGCTAGCGTGTGTTGTGTTTAAACTACAACACAGATTTTCAGCGAAGACAGAAGAAAATCTTGGAATATAAAATAATAGCAGAAAATTGTCGTTTCTTACCTTATTAGGTAGCTATACTAATTTTTTTGTATAATTTTAATATTTTTATCACTTTGAATAAAAGTTCGTTTGTTTTAAATGTTTTTAATAAATTAAATTTTACTTTCATGTGTATCACAAAGGAACAGGAATTGAAATCTTGAGTTTCTCATTTAATTACACACAAAAGATTGTTGAAGGAATCTGTCGACATAATTTCGGACACTTGACTTGAGCAGTTATGCGACTATGATTGCATCAGAGAGTTTTTTTGCTGAATCAAGAACTCTGGTCTGGTCCCGTGACCTTTGTCTTTTTACGTGACCATGGATGCTGTAAAGCTCCCGAAACGTCAGGAAATAAAAAAAGTTAAAATAAGTTATTAAACGTGATAAAATACGTAAATATAGTTTTATTCAACATACTTTGTTTTTAGCCTAAAACTTGCAATAGGTTATGAACCCATTTACAAAATGAAACAGAATCTTGAGAACTTGTACTTAATTTAATTTGAAATTATTTGGAACAATAGGTAAATTAAAAATCCATAAACTGCTAACATTGAGGCAAATGTAAATTTAATTCACTTTGTTTTAAGTTAGTTTGTATCGTTACATCAATAGATGGCGTTGGTAGTCTTTTATAAATCGATTTGGTTTTATACCAATACCAATTATAGATTCTAGACTAAATTGCGAAATTGCGCGCCCTCCTTTCTGCCAAGGAGGGTCGCGTTGTGTACGGCTTAGAGATCTCTCGTCGGATCGGTAAGCCAATCCATAAAGGTGAGGTTTAGTGGATAAAAGTCTCCACATAACCACACAGCCAGCTGCGTGGTATGCTATGAGCATTCCTCACCTCCCTCCCCCGCTTTCCGCAGGGTTGCCCATATCGGGCGCAAAAAAAAAGCTGAAAACATGCAGTGAACATAAAAACAAAAAAAACATAAACACTCACGCCTGTCACTCAGAGGGGTAGGCAGAGACTACAGACTTCCATTTAGCGTCACAACGCATACATGCTAGTGGGTTAAGGGTACTCTTAATTTGGCCCATTTTTAGTATATCGCCAATTTGGTCGACAAACTTCCGCCTAGGACGTCCCTTTCCGACTCTTCCATTCACTTCTGCAACGTATATTTGCTTTGTCAGTCTTTCCGCATTCATTCTTTCTACGCGACCAAACCACCGAAGCATTCCTTTCTTAATCCTGGTCACCGCATCATCTTGCAAACCACACTCTTCTTTTATCACACAGTTTCTCACCCTGTCACTCAGATTCAGCCCTAACATACTCCTTAGAGACCGCATTTCTACTGCATTTATTCTACTCTCGTGTTTCTTCTGCCACACCCAACTTTCGCTAACATACGTTAAAGTAGGGACTAATACAGCATTGTGAATTGCCATACGTGCCTTTTTTGACACATTCTGACTTTTCACAATAGAGTGTAGAGCCCCATTTACTTTATTTCCTGCATTCACTCGTCGTTCAATATCCTTATGATATCTCCCATCCCTGCTGAATACACATCCCAAATATACGAACTCATACACTTGCTCAATTAACTCTCTTACTATTCTTATTTCACATACCGTTTTGCTTTCTTCTCTTTCGAAAACCATCACTTTCGTCTTACTTGCGTTCACTTTCATTCCCCTTTCTTTTAATGACCTGTTTATTAATGTAACCTTTTTTTTCTTTTTACTATGTATTTTTTATGTTTATGGTTTAAATGTACATGTGGCGTATTTGAGCAATTTTCTTTCTTTCTTTCTTTCTTTCTAACCATCATTTGCAACTCGGCCGCCGACGAAGCAAGAATGACTTGATCATCGGCGTACAAAAGGCATTTGATTGTTAACTCACCCATTTTTCTTTCTTTACTTTCAAATTTTCCAAACAACTGTCCATAAATAGGTTGAATAGCCACGGGGAAGCTACACAGCCCTGTCTGACACCTTTATGGATGCCAAACCAGTCCGAGTAGACCCCGTCGATTCTAACACAAGCACTCGAGTCCCTATACACAGACTTTAATGCCTGTATCAAACCAGCGCTCAACCTAAACACGTTCAGCGTTTGCCATAACATATCCCTGTCCACTCTGTCATAAGCCTTTTCCAAGTCCATGAACGCACAAAAAACTTTTTGGTTTTTCGCCAAAAACTTCTCCGCGATAATGCGCATGAAAAAACTTGATCTGTACACCCCATTCCCTTTCTAAATCCCGCTTGCACATCCCAAATTTTTTGTGAACATGTTAACACACAATTCGGGGTTATTGAATATTTAATACGATGGCGAGTTTCGTCGTAATTTTTTTAAGTTTGCGTCGTCATTAGCTAAGGCTTAGATAAGGTTAGTATATTATAACCTAACCCTAAATAAGCTGAAATTTAATACTAAATATTTGTTAGGTATAGGTTAAGGTATTACATATCGATCCCGTACTACGTAGTACTATTATTTATTCTGTGCCTGTACCAATATAGTATTGTATTGCCTGGGATTCAATATGAAACCACAGAATACATAATGATGAAACTACACTTTAAATTTATAAGGCATTTGGATATTTAAAAATAACTAGATTTTATCAGTAAACGTATAAATAAATTGTTATTTGTGTATTTATAAAATATATAAAAGAATTATGAAATAAAACAATAGAAAAATATCTGGGATCACAAAAAGTTATGTCGAGACTGGGGTTCGAACCCACACCACTCCGTCCACTACAAAATGACCGTCACCGATAACTTTTATAAGATGTTGACAAAGATAATTCAGAAGTAAAAATAAGACTTGTAAATATTAAAAAAGGTTTTGTGCGTGTATTTAAAAAAAATATTAAATATTAAGGCCTCCTCTAGAGATTGCTTCATGGGGGCGACTTGCCATAGTTGCCACGCCTGTCGGATGAGTCAGCAACAGTTGTTTTCTATAATTTTTGAGTTCTTATTACGAAGGTGCTGCTGCGAGAGTAGTCCACAGCCATACAGACCGCACGTAGGCGTGTTTTCAGTCTTTCACTACTGAAAATAGGCTTCTCAATATAATAATTGCTATAATCGACAAGCTTAGCATTCGCAGACTCCACGCAACTCGTCTAGCATCTGTGATCATTAATCGTCTGATGAGGACCATAAAAATGTTTTAGTATTACGTTTAACCGTATGGCAGCTACAGCTATTACATCATATTACATGCCAAGCCATGTAATATTATGTTATAGCCTGTAGAGATGTCTAATTAATTATGTTGCTTTGTCGTTCATATTTATACGCACTCATTTATTACTTAATAGTACGTGGCAGAGCCACGCTGCAACTGCGTATATATTAGTTGTAGCAACCAAAATATAACAAAAATATACAACCACCCAAAAATTCATTACACTTCTAGTGTTGCAGTGTTAGGTGTAGTGGTGTTGCGATTATTGGTGACAGGGATAGTCCACGCAATTGAGAGAAGGCGGGAGTGGCTCATTAAATAGTGTCAGACACATATTTCATCTCATATGCTGATGTTAGATGCATTGAATCATCTCGCTTCTTTTCCTGTATTTGTGCAATGCGTAAATTATGTTTACGTTAACAGGGTCTTTCTAATGAGAACTTAAAATTAAAAACTGCGATTACCAGTAAGTCTGCCAAAAATGGTAAATATCCTCTGTAGGAGACAATCTTTGTATCCATGAGGTTAATGTTCACCGGTGGACTTTGATAGATTGTAACGATGTACTGTTTTTTCTAGTTTAACAATCAAAATACAAATGTGTTGACACATCTGAGTACTTAATTTGAATTCCTAGTTTTTATTATAATGAGTCTCCATTTCTCTTTACTCAACTATTTACTTAGCTATTTCACGCTGGTATTGTACCCTTGAGGACTAAGATGAAATGCCTCCTCTCATTCAAAGGGTCTACGTTTCTCTACACTCTTCATATGAAACACAGCAGCATTAAGCTACTATTTTACGCCGTCTTACCCCGGTCGAGCCGACCCATTCGTGTCTCAACCAAAATACAGCTGCAGCCTGTCTCTACCACGTGTAGGAATCTGCTTCAGAATGCACGTCGTATATTAATATCATTCAGAAGATATTTACATGCAGTCAGATAAAATTCATAAGTGTACCACTTACTATACACACTAAGTAATTTTTAGCACTTTTAATATAACGGAATTCCGCAAAGTAACGCTTGATTCGATCAATTATTTCACTCAATCAGTTTGTTTTCGATAAAGAAAACAAATAGGTTCAAATAAAGAGGTTTCACAATAATGTGAATAATCTTATATCCATATTCCATTATACAATATTTGTTCATTCCATTAACCATTATATCCGCATTCTACAGAAATAGAAGAGCTTCATTTTAAGGGCAACGTAGGTTTACGCTTCAATTACCTATATTAAATTGAATGAAAAGCTCTGAGTTCGTTTTAAAGGGAAGACGTAATAAATGATTTTTCGTTAGTATCATAAAACTTTGTTGCTCAGTTGTTGAAAGAACAGCGAAAAATTTGTTGTGTTATTTGTATTTCAACTGTTATTCTATTTTATCAAGATAGTTGTTTATCTTGTTCCAAATAAGTGATTTTTATTATAGCACATGAAAGCAATATTTTTAATCAAATATACGTCTATGTATCACTAAGATCCCACTTGATATACATATGTTAAGATAATATAATATGAAAAATTTAATACATTTTAGCATGCATTCTATATATTATTTATAAAATTAAATGTCTATTGGGCCACAGCATCCGCTAACCATCAGGTGGAATATTCTCGCAGCAGCATCTTCATAATAACAACTCAAACATTATAGAAAAAAAACTATAATTGCTGACTCACCTAACAAGCTGGCAACTGTGGAAATCTTCCTATGAGGCAATCTATGGAGGAGCCCTATGTTCAGCTGTGGACTGACAAGATTTAATTGTAATGGTGGTAAAACTAATAGAAAAAAAAACGTGTAAATCTCAATGCTCATTAACCTAACCTAACTAACCCCGACGGTGTCCCCCCAATTGTGCTGAGGATGTGTGCTCCAGAGTTGGCACCGGCTTAACGGGTCTTTTCCAGTACTCCTACTCTCTAGACGTGGTCACAAAATCATGGACGAAGGCTTTCGTCCACCCCATCCCTAAAAAAGTATCCGCTCAGTCCCGTCCAAATACAGGCCCATCGCCATCACCTCATTTTTCTCCAAAAGAACAGAATCCATTAGAATAACAAGCTGATTAGTGATCACCAATACGGCTTTCGTCGTGGTCTATCAGCTGGTGATCTTCTGGTCTACCTGACTCGTAGATGGGCGGCGGCAGTAGAGTCCAAGGGGAGGCATTGGCCGTTATTTTGGATATTGCAAAGGCCTTCGATCAGAATTGGCACAAAGCGCTTCTTTGGAAGCTCACTTCCTATGGGCTTTCCGAGAAATTCTGCAATTGGATCAAACCGTACTTGCAGATCGGAGCATCAAGTTCGTTGAAGACCGTGCAAGCTCCGATTACAATCCTATTAAGGCTGGTGTTTCACAAGGCTGCGTGCTATCACCAACGCTGCTTCTTCTGCATATCAATGATATGTTGCAAACGCGGAACATTCAATGCTATGCAGATGACAGCACTGGTGATGCTCTGTACACCGACCGTGCCAATATTTCTCGAGAAAACGTCTCCGAGTACCTGGACAAATTTGTGTCTGAAGTCAAATTTTTTGCGGAACAAAGTCTCGGATTGGGGGCGACTAAATCTAGTTACGTTTAACCTTCAGAAGACACAACTTTGCGCGTTAACTGTTAAAAGGAACCCCTTTGTAGTATCTCCTCTGTTTCAGGGCACTCCCCTTGTTGCCTTAGCAAGTATCGGATTATACCTCGGCGTCGACATATCGAGTGACGTACAGTTTCGTGGTCACTTGGAACAGAAGGCCAAATTGTCCTCTAAAAAGCTTGACATGCTAAGCAGACCGGGACAGTATTTTATGCCGGCACACCGTCTGCAACTTTACAAGGCGCAGATTCTGTCGTACATGGAATACTGTTCCCATCTCTGGGCTGGGGCTCCCCAGTACCAGCTCCTTCCACTTGACCACATCCAGCGTAGAGCAGCTCGAATCGTCGACGACCGAGTGCTTTCCAATCGGCTCGATTCAGTGGCGCTGCGAAGAGATGTTGCATCTCTTTGCATAATTCTATCACATCTATCACGGGGAGTGCTCAGAAGAATTGTTCGGACTAATTCCAGCCGCCAAATTTTATGAACGCACTACCCATCAAACCTCCCGATACCATCCACACCATCTGGGTGCTTGGCGGTCTACCACTGTGCATTTCACTAAAAGTTTTCTTCCACGTACGACCTCTCTTTGGAATAATTTACCACTGGCAATTTTTCCGGACAAATACAACCTCGGGACCTTCACGAAAAGAGATTACTCCTTTCTAAAGGGCCGACATTGCACCTGCAATTCCCCTGATGTTGCGGTTGGTAATGGGCATGGTCACAACTGCAACACCAGGGGAATTGCAGATGCTTTGCCGGTCTTTAAAAAAAGAGTAGGCCCTTTTCTTGAAAGTTTCTAAGTTCTATCGATCTGAAAAAATCTCTGGTGAAAGTCGATTCTACAAAGAAGAATATCTCATAAGCTGTCGGTGCAACTCTGCAATAACCAGAGGCGCATCGAGCTAAGTGTTTTAAAATATTTCAATAAAAACAATTTCTATGATGTGGATAAACACTTGTATTAGTTTCAAAATATTTATTTCAAATTATCATTATACTAACTAGCTGTTACCCGCGGCTTAGCCCGCATGGTCACTGGGAAATGAACTATCCATTGCTTTTTGAATCCAAAGAAAACTGAGTTTTATGGATGTGTCAGAGATGCAGCCATTAAAAAGAAACTGAGCAAAATTGATTCGTCAGCCTATTTAAATGTTTTGAAACCGTATAGGAAAGCATGAAAATAGCCTGTTTATTCCAAATGGAAATGGGATATTTTTTTAATTAAAGGAAACTGAGCATAATTATCCGTCAGGGATGCAGACTTTTGAAAAGAAACTGAGTTAAATTGATTCGTCAGAGATGCAGTTTTCTGAATTGAAAGGAAACTTAGCCAAATAAAAGATCCGTCGGAGATACAGCTTTTTGAGTTGAAAGGAAACTGAGCTTAATAGGTCCGTCAGAGGTGCAGCATTTGGAATTGAAAAGAAACTGAGCTAAAAGGAAACTTTGAATTGAAAGGGAAGATCTGTGTGAATTCTGATTAATTGATTGCGGGAATTTTGGAAAAAAAAACTAACTGAACACTATTTTAAGACGCTACTGTACACAATGTTTAAATGTTTTTCCATTCGGGGAAAGAATGTGGAGATTCTGGGCATTTGACACACGCGAATATACTACATACAGCTGACCATGAGAGAAGCACTGTTTTTCTAAGTTGACCCCCGCTACCTGTACCATTTTCCCATGCGCTTTATTAATTGTCATTGCAAAACTGAGCTTAACAGGGAACTGCAACCTTTGAATTGAAAAGGAAGATCTGTGGGAGTTATAGAGATCCGTGGTATAATAACATTTTCAACTTTTCCTACGCCTGTCAAAATTGTAGCACCGATTATGTTCCGTCCAAGATGTGTCACACGTAGCCTTGTCCCGTTACATAACCGAGGAGCATCTAAATTTCGCATCAGCATGACTGGGATACCTAATTTTAATTAAAACTTATGTGAGGGCACACCTGACAACTCTAGAGAATTTAGAAACTCTACAGGATATGAAGTGCTCTGTTCTGTGTCCATAACTATGTCTACAGACAAATACTCTGTTATTTCTCCTGCTATTTCGCTTAGTATATCTGAATTTATTTTGTTAACGCTCTCATTTTTCGGTGCAAGAATCGCCCTTTCGCATTACCATTTGTCTTCATGCATGTTGTTCGTTAATCCGAATAAACGCTCGCAATTAATTCGGAATGACTCTGTACTAAATTACAAAAATCTCTCGTAAATTTAACGCAGCCCCCAGTATCCGTTTCCAACCCACAAAACACGCCCATTGCCAATTTTTAATAGTGTGTCAGCGTAGTTTCCAGCATTGATATCATTATACAAATACACTCTCATATTCGTATTTAAACTGAATTTTGTCACCTTCTTCCATAAAATAGACGACTTGAGGCATGCTTTAATTTCATCTGCAGGTGTGCCCCTTTTAAATGACAGGTAAAGTTTGGCAAAAGTCACCAGCCAGTAAAACCACCATTCCTCCCATTACATCGGTATTGCTGCGCAAATCCTGGAGCGTTCGATTTAGTGCTTCTACAGCTTTTTTATGAGACATTGCACTTTCGTCCCACACTAAAAGTTTGCATTGTCGTGGCATTATACCTCGTGCACTATTTTTGCTAAAGTTGCAGATCGACGATTCCTTCTGGGCTAGATTTAGAGGGAGTTTTAAAACAGAATGTGTAGTGCGGCCCACGCTTAGCAGTGTGGCGGCTATACTGGAGAAAGCTACGGCCACAGCAATGTTTTTATCTTTCCGTACTTGCGCTAATAATAAATTTAACAAAAATGTCTTCCCAGTTCCTCCAGGGGCATCTAAAAAGTAAAGTGCACCATTTCCAGATTCAATTTGTCCTAATACTTTGTCAAAAACTCGTTTTTGTTCGGGAAGCAAGCGGGGTACAAATTCGGCTACTTCCTCCAACTGGTATATCGTAGTTTGTTTCAAATATAATTTTATCACTTAGTTCATTTTCGGTTGTTCGCTGAGGGCTTATCATTCCAAAGTGGCTTAATTTTTTGCCTACCATTGCCATTACTTTATCTTCAATTTTTCCAAGTGCTTCATTATAAATGTGTTCATTGTATGTCATGTTCGCGTGTGTCTGCTGTAACCTGTGTAACCTTCGCAAAATATCTTCCGCCATGTACTCTATATATTTGTCCCACAATTCATGTGCATTAGATAGCCAGCAAGATGATATGAGAGTTGCATAAAGATCCCTAATTTTGGCTGGTGACTGGCACTGCACAGCTTCCTCCATGGTTTCATCCCAGTAATTATCGTTTTCTAAAAGATGCGAAGTTTCACATGCTTCTCTATAATTTGCGCATTACTGGCCGTTGACAGTTTTAAGGTCTTTATATCCTGTAGGACTCTGAAAATTGTGCAGCAGTAATCGTAAACAGAAACATTCAAAATTAGTTACATGGACGGTATACACACGACCAAGGGCATCTGATGACTTTAGACCGGGCCAATTTGCAACAGGCGCGCCTTGAATACGGCGTGTTCACTCCTTCCTAGATGTGTTCCAAGTATAATAGCGGGAGACTTCAGAATATAACAACGTTTTTGCAAGGGGGTCGGTTTGACAAAGTTGAAAGAAGGCTGTTAATGTAGTTTTTGGCGGTGATGCAATTCTTTCTTGGAAATTTCTTTCGGTGAAATATACACGCTCTCCATTTTCTAAGTGCACAGCAAGGTGAGTAACTGTTGGGTGCCTTTCGTGTAAAGGGAAGCCAAGGAGACGCCACGCTACCTCGTTACTGCTGACATAACGCCCTGCTTGAAAGGTCTGTACTTCATTAACGGGATTTGCCTCACCTTCACTCCTGAGATTAAATATTGCTTGGTCGCTTCCTTTATTTATGTACTTACAGATATAATTGATTGCGCGGACAGAGCTACATGCTTCTACATTAATGTGAGCATTAAACATTTTACATAGAAATACGGGACAATCCAGCTGTTATCTAAGGTCTCGAACGCTCCAGAGCGAGATTTGATTGTAACTTTCCTGCCACCATCTTCGGGAGCTCTGCATCTGTATAAAGGGTGGCCATTGTCATTGTGCGCTGTTTCTTTTAATAGCTGTTTAGGGAATTTCTTTGTACATTTTCCTTCTTTCATACATGGCGATATTGAATTTCGTGCTCCACATGGACCGTGAATCATATTTCGGACGATGGTATCATACAATTCTTTATCTTGCTCAGGATTTGGATTCTCGGCGCTTATTGTGTCGTCTATTTGGCTGGGCCGCAACTTCTCTTTAAGTTATATTAGAATGTGGGCATTCGGTAATCCTCTTTTTTGCCATTCAATTGAATACATGAAGCACTTAACCTCTCCGACCTTGTTATTTACATACATTAATTTTTGTACTTTTAATCTAAATACTCTATCAACTAAATCGTGACTGTCAGTACTTTTTTGGCCCGGCATTAGCTCCTCGGTTATTTCTTTCCATGTGGGATTGCAAGTAAAAGTAACAAAAGATCAGGTCTTCCGTAAGTTCGTAAATAGGCGAATGCGTCTTGTGTGTACTCATGTAGGTAGTGAGGACTGTTAACGAATGATGAGGGCAGAATTACCATTTTACCTAAATCTCTGGGGTTTATATTGGCGTCGCTAGAAACTGCATCTTGTAAATGTATATAATTCTCAACGCGCAGCTTTTTTTTGATTTAAAGGTATATAACGGAGACGTTCACTTTCTACCTTCACATACATGTCTACCAAAAATTGATGAAATAATTGTCTACACCGGGCTAAGAGGTTAAAATCATTTTCTCGCAACATCATATGATACGCATAAAAATCCATACATGATACTTTTTTATTCGGACTAGGCTCCTTTGTGACTGGGTTAATGAGTGGAATTTGAAAATGATAACCCTTTTGTACTTTGCAATAAATCAATGGGTATTGCAGAGCGTTATAAAACTTGTGTGTATCGGCTACTCGTTGCAACATATCATCACGTGCTCACAAGACAATGTCTCTTGAAGAAAATTGATCACCACTAATTACGGCTGCTATTTCGTTTATCAAAGATGCATTGTAGAGCCTTTCATGCTCTCCTCGAGGGGTCCGATCTGCGTGAATGACGACTTTATAATCCTTTTCAGGTAGCTCACAATTTTAAATGTTTTCACTAAAATGTTACGTTCATGCAAGAATCTTTGAATTTTGAACACTGTGTCTCTCTCAAATCCCTGGATAAATTGGCAGCGACGGTCTACCTCAATTTCTTCCGCACCCATAAAATATACTTGTAGAAATTTATGCTGTTCGTTTTCAGCTGGAAAAAGTGAACCTATTCTATGATAAATTTGCCCTTGCACCGTAAATGTAGGCGAAAATCCCGGCATTATTATTTCCCGGTCAACTCCGAAGGACGTCATTTGAAAGCATGAGTTATATTTCCGGATCCTGTTTAAAAAGCGCCATGACTCATTAGCATCTTATATAAAGAGAGTTTTCAAAGGTTCTTATGGTTCCCCAAGTAACGGAAAAGACACTTTGCCATTGGAACAGTACATGCCTGCAGTCTCATCTTTCCATTTTAAAGCGCTGCAAAATCGACACGCCTTGTTCATCTAACTAACCTGTGATTTTTATAATCAATCAACGGTTCATAATTGAATTCTGCGTCATTAAAAACCGACCAATTGTTTCTTTGAAAATTTTGTCGACGCCCAGCTTGGAGCTGTGCATTTGCATCTCTTCGCGTCTGTGTCTGTTCTAGTGTTTCAGGTGCCCTTATAGTAGATTGACGTTCAGCTTGCTCTATGAGTCTGTGTTGAGTTTTATCGGGTATTTCCGGGGATCTTAAAGCAGCCTGACGTTTCGCTTGTTTGAATAGCCTTTGCTGACTTTGAGCAGGAGTTTCAGTAGCTCTTAAAGTAGCTTGACGCTCTGCCTGTTCAAGACGCATTCGCTGACTTTGAAGTTTTTCAGAAGCTCTTAAAGTAGCTTGATGCTCTGTCTGTTCAAGACGCCTTTGTTGACGTTGAGAAGGTGTCTCAGATGCTCTAAAAGCAGCCTGACGCTCTGCTTGTTCTTGCCTTCTCAGTTCAGCATCTTTTAAAGATTCTAGCGATCAAGCTAATCTTTTCGCTTGTCTTTTGATACTTTTGAAAGGCTGAACTTAGGTTTTCGAGGCATTATGAAGTAACAAAAAACCTATTTATAAAAAAAAACGTTAAAATACATAAAAGGAATTAAATTTACTTTTAAATATTTTTAAAAGCAAATCCAAAATACTTAAAAGTAATAAATATTCCTTTTAAATATTTTTTAAAATCAAAACAACAAAACCAATTCAAGACACAACACGAATCCAATAACGATAGCCAAAAAAATCGAATCAACTTAAACCAAATCACAAAACAAATCGCAGAAAACCGAAATCGAAAGCAGTAGTCAATATAAATATAACCAACGAAAAAAGAAGTAAGTGTATAGATACCGTATACACTATCTATACTATTAATATTCCTTTGAAATATTGTTAAACAACCTTAAACAACGAAAACCAATTCACGAGTCTAAATAAACAAAATCCAAAATCAAAGCCAGAGTCTAAATATGTATAAAGGAATACCAACCAAATCAACAAAACCGATCCAAGAAAATACACAAATCCGAAAATGAAAGCCAATATAAATCCATTCAACCTTAACCAAATCACAAAGCATATAAAAAACAACCGAAATCGAAAGCAGGTAGTCGAATAAGCTACGAAATAGAAACAATTTAAGCGTATAGGTAGCGTATGCACTATAAGTTGACGCGCGGCTCAACGGCGGGAGTTAAGTACATGTCAGGAAATATTTCGTTATCGCGTTTTAAAAACCTAGTAACGACATCTAGCAGAATCAATTTAAACTATGTATACGTTAGTTAATAATAACTCTGAAAAATATTTTTCTTATAATGTTGCACAATTTTTCTTATTGTAATACCGATTCATTGATGACCACATATAAGAACTGTATTCATTTCCGTTCAATAAATATTACTAAGGCTTATTAATAAGGCTTACTAAGAACTGTTTCTACCAAAGCTAAGTAATAGTTAAGGGTGAAAGAGTGACATGTGGTGATAGTACATATTTCTGATCCATACTTATAATCACGCCTGTAATCCTTGCGGGGTAGGCAGAACATCAACGGATTACTTAATATCGTCTGCGAGGTTATCACCCATTCTGTGAATTACAAT
Organism: Parnassius apollo; assembly: GCA_907164705.1. NCBI lineage: Eukaryota > Metazoa > Arthropoda > Insecta > Lepidoptera > Papilionidae > Parnassius > Parnassius apollo. The sequence goes on from CAJQZP010001271.1 coordinate 946,060, forward strand.
GCACCAAAACGTTTGAAGAAAATCAGCTGGTGAATTTTAAGTTTTTTATCGCTCTCTTCTGCGTGGAAAATACAAGTTACATTTTTTGTCTTAATTTTGGTAAAAATACATAATAATCCAGATATTCTGAACATCTGTGTTCGTCCATCGTACCGTCGTCCGTCTTGTAAAATCACGGTGGTGCCACCTAGCTGAATTTAATTTTGCAACATATTCGATTTTCTCACGGGAATGATATGTTTTTCCGCGAAAAAAGTAGCCTTTGTCACTCTACAGCCACCGAACTATCCCCATAAAAAAATCATGCGATGCCGACGTTCTCTTGCGAGGTGATAGAAGGACAATCTTGTGCAACATATTCTATTTTCCCACGGGAATGAGGCTGTAGAGTGACATAGGCTACTTTTTTACGTAGAAAAACATCTCATTCCCGTTCCCGTGAGAAATATTCTATTTTCGGAAAAAATCCTATGTCACTCTACAGCAACCGAATTATCCCCATACCAAAATTCATGCCATGCCGACGCTCTGTTGCGACGTGAAAGAAGGACAAACTTTTGCAACATATTCTATTTTGCCACGGGAATGAGATTTTTTTCCGCGGAAAAAATAGCCCATGTCACTCTACAGTCACCGAACTATCCCCATACAAAAAATCATGCCATGCCGACGCTCTGTTGCGACGTGAAAGAAGGACAAACAAACAAACACACTTTCGCATTTATAATATTAGTATGGATTACAACCTCACTCGCCTCACGGCATCATCAGGATACACTCAAATCACCAAAATGAAGCTGGAATTTCATCACGTGACAGCAATCACAAGTCTAAATTATATAAAAACGAATTGCGTTTAATAATTTTGCTCCATTCAAAGTCAACTTTGCATTAAATTTTATTTGATAAAATTCACGAAATTTGTGCAACGACAATTTATCGTGAAACTACGGTCCAATTACCAAAATTGTATCTACCACAACGCTTGTTGTGGGTAATCCGATAATTCACAGTTTACGCACATCATTTCCTGACATTTCAACGCCTCTTCGTAATGCGTCCAACGTTCCCAACGTTTTAAATGAACACATCGAACATGGTGAGCCTGATCTCGGAATTGAATCAAATATGAACGGATTAGGCGTTCACTTATTCGTGATAATATTGTCTCTTTGTTATTTTATACTAAATTAAGTTTGTGTTAGTGATTTCTGAAAAATTAAATATTTAAGATTTTTTAATTTACTGATCAAAAAGCTATTAATTAGCTTTTACTTCATTTTATACGTGACCAATAATTCGAATATCGATTCTGGGAGAATTCATCCATTTGTTTTAGATACTTCTAAAAATATTATCCTTTACATTTATCGTAAAATAAGAAATTATCCAATATAGTATCTTTATTATGTTAACTTCTTCACTATGTGTCATATTGCGAAGTTTTTGGGTGATTTTGACGTCAGCTCAACCCAGCGGACCGTCAATGACGACACTAACTTTAGTTTTAAGGCGTCTTAGCGAACAAAACAACTCGAAGTTTGTAAATTATATCCAAATCAAAGCTCTTGTTTTTTCGTCGTTTTCATTAATGGTTCACACTCGCAGACAATATCGAATCACATTTACGCATCAAAATCTACTTCAAGCCACTATTTAAAAGATAAAAAAGGAGCAACAATACATCAACTGTTAAGTTTCCGCCAAAAAACTTTCTCATATTCTTTTATTTTAATGCATACTGACTATTATTATTTTTCTATAGTAAAATTAGTTTTTATTTTAAGCTAGTGTTCAAATATAAAGAATATAAATATGCCAACAAACTGCTCGTGAGTTTTTAGCCAAGGTACTGCTAGAATAACAGTAAAATCGGTAACGGTTTTGTTGCTACAGCCCAATATCTAATATGTATAAATTTATGTTGATTTGTTCGTATTTTAAGCGCTGCCACACCGATCATCAGGTTGCGAGTAAACTTTGTGAACTTATTGCTTACATTTTATGCGAAGGTTATAGTCATTGTACAGTTAATTTACTACAGGCGGCGCGCGTATCGCACCGATAAATTTGTTTGAAAGTATATATAATTCAACGTCAATGAAATGATAAATTCCTAATTAAACCCACAATTATTCCTTCTATGGCTACAACGCATCGCGCTTGCTTGTTAATTATAAGATTTCTTTTGTTTGCCTTGAATTTATTGTGCTGGAATATAAGTTATGAGTCCTCTATACCGAATTTCGCTCACTGCGGCTAGTCTTAACGGAAATTAGCCATCGGTGCAAGACACGATTATAGTGCTTATTAAGTGCACAAGCACAGTTGCACCCTATATTTCCTCTCTATCATTGTCCGATGGGGCGGTAAACCATCATGACCTTACGTGCTTTCCAAAGCAAGGGGGTAAGACACCGCCAACTTGCTGAATACGGGCGGCTACTAAGAATATCTTAACGGAAAAACTCAATAACCGTATATTTTTCGAACCCGCGACCTCACGATCAGCAGTCGCATTTACAACCATTTTACGCTTTTTACGCATTTTACCGCATTCACGCCAACGAGGCATTCAACTGCTGTATTATGTTAGCTATTAAAATATTTCTTTGTTTCCTTTATTATTTTTTAGTTAAGATATTTTGTTTGGATTAATTAATATCCATCCACCCATCCATTATAGCCACTCCCACACATTAGTCCTCTGCTGAACAAAATCCTTCCTCGTGGAAGGGACGTTGCCATAGTTGCCGCAATTGCCAATCGAGTTTTGACTGCAGTTTTTTATGATTTTGAGTTGTCATAAGGAAGATGCTGCTCTCCGTCTCCCGCTTCAGTTTCCGTCTGTCGCAGGACGGTAGTAATGGATATTCTTACACCGCCAGTACCATTAATAATAAAACTATTATTTAAATCATGTATATTATTACGTTGCATTTGTGAAATAAAAAGAATAAATGGTCTATAAAATAAATGTTTAAAAATTTCTCGAGGGCTTATCATATAACGAGCTTCCTTTATTTTTAGAAAGTTGAGTAATGAGTCACACAGAGTTTGTAAGCCGACCTTTCACGTGTTTTAGAATTATTCCATACTTAAATCAAACAAGCATATTTAGGTTTGACTGGCAGAGGATTTCACATGGCATTAAGTCAGCGCATTGTAAAATCTGAATCGATTACAATAAAGATTAAATATATAAATTATCTCACGATGCTTTACCGCAAAGTGCGAGGCAAATCAGTACTTAATTTTTTATCACTTTTTATAAACACATACAAAAGACATTTAATTTTTTGGTAATTGGAGTGAGGTAGGTGTGCGCGGAGGGCAGTAATATCAGTCTTATATATATGGGTCTAATAAATAGTTAAACAAATTTTTGTTTACAAGTGATTGTATATTTCCATAAACCATAACAGTGATAAGTGGAACAAGTGTTATTCGCAGTATTTAACCAAGTATAGTGGAATAAGACTAAGTTTCAAAAATCGCAGTGACAATCAGCTGTTTCAGTGTTAAAATTTTGTTAAAATTTACTTTTAAAATATAAATTGTAGCATAGTTTTTATTTATTATTCTTCTAATAAGTGCATTACAGAGTCTTTATAAACTTTTATGTTGAAAAATACCACTAAGCATAATTATTAATCATTCAAACCGAGCAATCAAGGCTAACAACCCCTTATAGCCCAAAAAAGACTATTGTACTGAGGCATCCCTAGACTCAAGAGTTGAATCCCCCATTGAAGGTTTATTGGCTAAGGAAATTAAACTCCTTAGAACTGAGTTAAAGACTCTGTCAGAAGAAACGGTCAGTTTTCGGCAAGAAATTGCGAAACTAAACACCTCCATGACACAGTTTAATTCGAGACTGGACAGCGTTGAAACCCGAGTTACCTCCCTGGAACAACAAACGAAGGAGGGACACAAGTCATGCAATAATAACGAACTGGTAGATATTATTGCACGCTTAAAGCGCGACTTGAATATAAAGGAACAGGCAGCTCTTTCTAATGATTTAGAGCTCAGCGGTATTCCTGAACAGAAGGCAGAAAGTGCGGGTCACCTCATGACACTCGTCGCCAAAAAATTGGATATAGAACTGGACGAGCGTTACGTGGTTAGTGTTGAACGTGCCGGTATGCGTCGAAACCGTGAGAGCTCGGATAGCGAACCACCGCGGCCTAGAGCCATCGACGTACGTCTAGCACGGCGCTAAAAAAGTACTCTGTGCGCGGCGCTCTGTCCGCGACCAACTGTTGCGGCCGGCGCGCGTGCGTCGGGGCGCTGATACATCAGGTTTTAATATCAATGGAGAACCGACACGCTTTTATCTTAACGAGCGCCTGACGTATGCCAACAAGCACCTTTTCCATAGGGCTCGACAGGAGGCACGACGATGCAACTGGCGATATGCATGGACAAAAACGGTGTAATATTTGTGAAGCGCGATTCTATGTCTAGTAAGCAAAAAATATGTATGGACTGTGACATTGAAAAGGTTTTTGGTTCTTCATGAATTTGATCTTTTTTATAAAACATTCTTTAAATCATGTCACTATGGGCATTTATCTTTCATATAATAATTTTGTTTTTATTTTACGTTTGATAGTTAGGATAATAGGTTTTGCTGTGCTTTGCAATGTTTTTGTCGTATTTTGTTCAGTTTATTTATGTATGTCTTATATATATTTGGATATTTTTTTTAACAGATTAAGCGACCGTTTACCTTTAATGATTTGCTGAGCTTATACGAAGGTAACTGTGAACAAACTAGTATTATTTTTCTTGCTTTTAATTTATTTATTAATAGTTCCTATTTTCCTGCTATTATTAATGAAATTGTATATTATTCTTTGTATAATATGCCTGCAATAACAAATTTAGATCAATTATTTCAATACAAAAACGTTCGGGTTCATGTTATCACTGTTAAAATGTTCATACCAGCATCAAAGTTACATAATATAATACAGCTAGGTATATTATATATATTTTTGTGCAAGTTTAGTATTAACTGCGTCTCATATAATTATTATTTGTATTATTGTTGCGTAGCACTAATTATATCTATAATGTTTTGTATTTATAATTTAATATCTCAATATGTAGCTACATTGTATGATAAATACTTAGTTAATTTAAGCCTTAATCAAAGGTATCTTTTGTTCTTTTTCTCACACTTACATAATGGTTAGGCCGCAGAAATTAAAAGTTGGTTTTTTAAATCCCGGATCACTAGGTACGCATCACGATGAGTTCATGGTAGCTATGGATCGTCTGAGAGTTGACGTGTTGGCTTTGAGTGAAACCTGGCTCAGGGCAGGTGAAGAAGGAAGGGCACCTCGTGTGCCTGGTTACCACCTGCGACATACTCCTAGGCCGGCAGAAGTTCGTTCTCGCGGTGGCGGTGTAGGTTTCTACATAAGACGTGGTTTACCAGTACGTAATCTACCCTACCCTATATCGCAGTCTGTAGAACAAATGTGGCTAAGCGCCAAAATCAATGGTAAAATTGTCATAATTGGCACTGCGTATCGACCACCTTGGCTTCAAGTGCAAAATTTCATTGATGGTCTTTCAGACACAATAAACACGTTCTCTTCGTATGATTATTTACTACTTCTTGGTGATTTTAACATCAACTACTTAGATAAATCCAACCGTAATACTAAAATATTAGATGAATTCATTTTAATAAATAATATTAAACAATATGTTAACGAACCTACTCATTTCACAAGTAACAGCAAAACGTTGTTGGACTTTCTTTCTAACGTATCTCTAAACAAAGTAAAAGTGGATTACATAAATGATTTGAGCCATCATGCGTTTATATCATGCGAAGTCAACCTTACTACGCACAAATGTCCACCGCGACTTGTTTTTGTAGATCAATTAAAAACATAAATCCTGTACAATTTCATCGAGTTTTAAAGGGTATAAATTGGGAAAACATCGTGAATGTGCAAGATGTTAATGTTATGGTTGCTGAATTTAATTCAACCATATTATCTATATATAATCTGTTAGCTCCGATTAAAAAAGCCTATATTAAGGAACAATATCGTCCCTGGTTAACATATACAGTCAAATTAATGATGCGACTCCGTGATCGAGCACATTCAAGGGCACGTTTAACAAAAATGGATTCACATGTAAATTATTATAAACAATTAAAAAAACAGGTCGTGACTGCTATTTATAACGAAAAGACCGCTTATTTTAACACGTCCATTAATTGTAATATTAGAAACTCTAAAACGTTATGGACGCACTTACATCGTCAAATAAATATAAAAAATAAACATAATACTTGTCTACCATACAATTTGTGTGACCCAAAAAAAAATTAATGAACATTTCCTTGACGTTCCAGGCCAAAATTTTGCTTTTCAATCCGCTATCAACTACTTCAAAACCCATAAATTTAGCTCTAAAACTTTTAAATTTAAGGAAATAGATAGTAATACAGTTTTAAAAATTCTACATGATCTGAAGTCGAATGCCATTGGGTTGGATGAAATTTCACTGGAAATGCTGTTATCCACTCTCCCATACTCTTTAAATGTTATTACGGTAATTATGAATAGTTCTCTGATAGCTAAGACATTTCCCAAACAGTGGCAAACTGCTTTAATAACGCCGATTCCTAAGACAGATAATATTAGGAATTTTAAAGACCCGAGACCTATTAGCGTATTACCCTGTTTGTCTAAAATCCTAGAGAAATCTGTATGTAATCAGTTAACTCATTATTTAGACCGAAATGAAATTCTACCGAGTGTACAGTCTGGCTTTAGGAAACAACATAGCACTACAACAGATTTGGCCGATGTAGTGGATAATGTTTTAAGTGCTCGGGATTCCGGTATGGTTACAATTCTAGTTCTTCTAGACTATTCCCATTATGTATTTGACACGTTAAATAGGCAGTTGTTATTCTCTAAATTAAACTACTATGGATTAAGCTCGGAAACTATAGATTAGTTTCGTAGCTATTTTAATAACCGTAGACAAATTGTCGAAGTAATAGATGAAAACGGCAATAAAATAGCATCTGATTCCTGTGCTGTTACAAGAGGTGTTCCGCAGGGTTCAATAATTGGTCCCTTGATTTTTTCGCTGTATAGTGCTGATATCGTAAAACATATATTAAACTACAGCTATCATATATATGCTGATGATATACAAGTATATATTTCTTTCAAGCCAAATGAGAGTACTGTAGCCATACAAAAATTACATGAAGACCTAAATCGTATAGTCGACTGGTCTGAAGCAAATACATTAGTACTTAATCTTAATAAAACGAAATATATGCTACTTGGTACCAAAAAACAAATATATAAAGTTTTGGCAAATCGTCCTTTAATTTCAATTAAAAACGTAAATATTGATCGAGTTACTGAGATTAGAAATTTAGGAATATTGATGGACGAGGCACTACACTTCGAAAAACATATAATAAATAATGTTAAAAATTGTTTTTACAGATTAAAAGTACTATACCAGATAAGGGATGTATTAAAGACGGAAGTCCGTATCAGATTATGTGAGTCCTTGATACTGTCCCAATTCAATTATGCAGATGCAGTAATAGGTCCTAGACTTCTCAAACGTACAAAGAAACTTATACAGCGCGTTCAAAATGCCGTGCCCGTTTCTGTTTTAAAATACCTCCTCACATGTTACACCTTACATTAATAATGCGAAAATGCTCAAAATGGATTACCGCTGGCAGTTGCATTTTGCTACGCTGTTGTTTGGTTTTATAAAATACAGGACGCCGTCTTATCTCTATGAAAAATTGCGCTGGGCTCGAGACAACGTCTTAACAAATGTAGTGACAAGAGCTTCGGCGTACGGGTTGCTTCTGCCTCAACACCGCACCGCTGCGTTTCGAGGCAGTTTTCGATATGCAGCAACCAAGTGTTGGAACAACTTCCGTAATATGCAATCGATACATAGCTTCCGTCAAAAATTTAAATTGTTCCTCTTAGATCAGCAATCTCAAAGTTAAGTAGTGCAGATATTTTCATAGTATGTAATTTTATAAATAATGTATGAGCGTGTATATGTGTATGTATGTGTGCTTGTTTATAATTATGTATATGTATGTACATACATATATATGTATATGTGTATATATATATATATATATATATATATATAATGTGTGTGTTTGAGTATGTATATATTATTTATTGAAATTATGTAATGAAGCGGTGTACTGCAGCTGGTTTGTGTATTTGTTTGTAGCTTAAACTTAATTACGTTCCTGAGTGAATTTCAATGCAATACCTCTTACAGTATTAAGAATATTTTATAAGAATTATGACAATATTACAAGAAATAAATTTTTGTTATTATATTTGGTTTAACACAACAGAACTGCCCTCTGCACATAAAGAATATATAATATATGTATACATATTTTTTATATTTATCTGTGTATTTTTATTTTATATATATAAGGGTGCCACTGAAAATCAGGGTTGGGGTGTTGTACTTCTGGTACATTCCAACATATCCTGAGTGGCTTTCCTTTTTGGAGCAAAGCAGCATTAACGGGTGGATTATCTTTGTAATACACCTTATGCATTACTTCTTATTCTTTAGTTCTTTATTACTGTTATTATTTTTTTCTTTTTTATATTATTATTTGGGTTTTTTTTTGTTTTTTTTTTTTTGTTTTACCATATCTATAAACAAGGAGTGAATGTCCTGTTTCATGATTTATATGTATAATTTTTTTTGTTTTTTGTTTGTATGACTACTTAAATATTATGTGTTTTATGTAATCCACTTGAGTGTGTTGCATGTGCCAAATAAAATCTGTTTCTTTCTTTCTTTCTTTCTTATATTTATGTATCCAGCTGCAAATAAACGAAGTTACAGATGGGTTGTTGCGATACTGGCTTACTTATTTACATTTCAAATTCTTATTGACTTATATACAAAACTGAATACAGTAAATATAATACAATACAATAAATATTATTCACCAAGGAAAGATAATCTTAACAAAAATAATCAAATTTTGAGAAAAACAAAAGACGGTCTTATTGCTACATAAAAATCTCGTCCAGAGAATCTATAAAATAAATTAAACAAAAAGAAGAGAAATATCAACGGGTATGCTGCACTGAAATAAGAAAGGATACCAACTTATGCACTAAAAAGACAACATACTTTAGGTAGATCAGCGGCCATAAATAAAATAAGTAAGAAAGAAGAATTAAACAAATACTACTATTTGGTGGCAGAAATGGGTAAAAGATACATAGTCAAATTGTAATTAACAATTTACATGGTGCCGGCGGGGATCGCACCCGGACTGTACTAACGAACTTACGACGAACGTTTAGTCCCAGAGCTACGGCTAACCTACTTTGTAATAATTACATGGTGCCGGCGGGGATCGCACCCGGACTGTACTAACGAACTTACGACGAAAATTTTAGTCCCAGAGCTACGGATAACCTACTTTATAATAATTACATGATGCCGGCGGGGATCGCACCCGGACTGTACTAACGAACTTACGACGAACATTTAGTCCCAGCGCTACGGCTAACCTACTTTAAATAATTACACGATGCCGGCGGGGATCGCACCCGGACTGTACTAACGAACTTACGACGAACGTTTAGTCCCAGAGCTACGGCTAACCTACTTTAAATAATTACATGATGCCGGCTGGGATCGCACCCGGACTGTACTAACGAACTTACGACGAACGTTTTGGTCCCAGAGCTACGGCTAACCTACTTTAAATAATTACATGATGCTGGCTGGGATCGCACCCGGACTGTACTAACGAACTTACGACGAACGTTTAGTCCCAGAGCTACGGCTAACCTACTTTATAATAATGTTGCGCGGCTAAGTTGACATCTCATCTCATGGCACTAGCGCCATCTAGTGTCGGGTAACAGAGCGAGGAGAGAGCTTTCCAGAAAATGACATGACAATTTTTTTTATCGACAGCGCCATCTAGTATCAAATTGAAGAACTAAACTTTCTAGAAGCTCTACACTCGATCTTTCTGCGCTTGTTCGGTTGGCGCGCGTATTTACTTGAATATTCTGGAATATTCTGGATGCTTTCGTGGAAGAGCCCTACATAAAGGCGCTGCAATACGCGATCGGGGAAGTATTGAAGTTGGCGAGACACGCGAAGCTTCGGAGCGGAATAAAGTGAATCAGTGTGATTAATTATTAGTGTTTTTTTAACTTTAATTATTGTAAAGTGAATTAAAGTGTTAATTTAGGTAATTCTATCGGCAATTTCTATCGTCACGAACCTCAAGCTCGTAACAATAATTACATGATGCCGGCTGGGATCGCACCCAGACTGTACTAACGAACTTACGACGAACGTTTAGCCCCACAGCTACGGCTAACCTATTTTATAGTAAAGATTATCAAAGGTTTATTCAAGATTAGCGGAATAAATTAACCTATTATTGAATTTGAATCCTAAAGTTTTACTTGAATACGAATCCTTGATAAAGACTTTAATTTACAGAGTTATACCGGCTTTATGAAGTTGAAATCTTGCTAAGACATTAATTGCCAAAAATAATATACGGTGATTTTCTCCGCGATTTTGTAAAATAAAACAAAATTTTGATTTGAGGTTGACTTTTATTTATCAAGAATTTATTTATACACAGATATAAAGTTTTCAAGAAATTTTGTTGCACTAATGATGAAAGTTTGGCCATATCCTTTTTAAGAAATTATAAATTCAAATTAAATTTGGAATTAGACACTGTAAAGTAATTTAATATTGATATTGAAATATGTTTAACGTTACTTCCGAATAAAACTTGTAATAGGACTAAAAACCAAGATGTGAAATGCAGCATTTTGTATCTACACATTAGAAAGATGGTTGTATAATTGGACCACCCAAATTATGCGAGGATGTTTTTTGACTGGAAGTATTGCGAGACCGGTGAATGGCAAAATGCCTATTCAGATATTGAATATTCATGAAGAAGAAGTAAACTAGAGTTTTTTTAGTTATGAAGAAAATTAACGGGTAATAGTCTACCTACTTAGCTTCGATAAACATATAGTTAATGATTTCTTATATTTACGCGAAAGGGACATTACACTTGACTGATTGTAAAAACTGACTAATCTTCTTTGGCAGCTTGAAGTATGTTTTGATGAAAGCACGCTTCAAGTTGTAGCCAATATTGTCAGTGACACCTCTGACATACGGCAGTAAAGCAGGCATAGGCAGCAGAACATAGGCCTCCTACAAGGAATGCCACAAAACACGGTCCTGAGCCACCTATATCCATCGAATTCCTGCATGTCTTACCAGGTCGTCACTCCATCTAGTGGGGGTTGCCCTACACTCGTTTACCGGTATGAGGCTGCCACTCGAGAACCTTTTTTCCTCATCAATTGTCGGTTCATCGAGCTATACGGCCGGAGCATTGCCACTTCAGCTTGCTAATCCATTGGGTTATGTCGGCCACGCTGTTCCTTCTGCGGATATCCTCATTTCTAAGTCTATCACGCAGAGAAACTCTGAGCACAGTCCTCTCCATAGCTCGCTGAGCGGCCGTGAGCGTCCTCATTCAGCCAGCAGTGTAGAACCATATTGTTGCGTGAATAAGTCAACGTCATACACCAGCGCCATCTAGTGTCAGGAACGAGAGCGAGGGGAGCTTTGCAGAAAATGACATCACAAATCTTTCAACCGACAGCGCCATCCGAAGAACTAAGTTTCTAGAAAATCTACGCTCGAACACTCGTCGCCTTGCGCGCATTTACTTGAATATTCCGGATGCTTCATTGCTAATTTGTATATATAGGCGCTGCAAGATGCGATCGGGGCAGTATTGGATTTGGCGAGACAAGCGAAGCTTCGGAGCGGAATAAAGTGAAATAGTGTGTTTAATTATTAGTGTTTTAAGTTTTAATTTAAAATTAAAGTGTTAATTTAGGTAATTTTATCGGCAATTTTTATTGTCATGAACCTCAAGCTCGTAACAATATGCTATCAATGGCAACACGCACTGGTTGCATAGTCTTGTTTTTAGGTTTTGAGGTATACCTGACGAGAAGATGTGTCGTAATTCCTGTACACTGCCCAGCTGAGTTGAATCCGTCGGTCCGTCGGATCTTTCAGCTGAAGTTGGACTTACCTAGTCGGACTATTCAATCTGTTTTTTATACAATAAGGGTGACAAACGAGAACACAGTCCACCTAATGATAAGTGGATGCTTTGACCCATAGACATCTACATAAAATAAAAATTGTGCAATTATAGATAGGACACATAAAATGTCACCGGCACAGGCATTAAATTAAGACCAAATCTATACAAGAATAGCAAATAAATTGAATTGAATTGAATTTACATAGTGCCGATACTGCTAAGATATAAGATGTTTGTATGTATTCATTTAGTTTGGTGTTGGAGAATTTATAAAACCCGCCATTAAGAAAAAAGGCTGGGAACATACTCGTCAACAACTTCGAGCTTAATGCTTCTAACAACTACCGGCATAGATGTGACATGGACGTCACACATGATCTTTGTTTTGTCCATGTTCATCTTAAGATCTCTCCGTTGGCAGTACAGCAAGCACACGCTCGATTGTTGCCGGCTTCATTCGTTCACTGTGACGTAGTCGCAGGACCCGAAGCTTATTGTTATATATAAAAAATTACATGACGAGTTTGAGCTCGGTGGCCAGGTGTTTACTGACACAGGTCGCTCATGCTCTCTGAAACTGCAGTTTCGACTGCTGCAGCACGAGGGCATAAACAAAGTTGGAGGTTGTCAACCGCAGTTTTTTATTTGTTTGAGTTGTTACCAGGACGATGCTGCTGCCCATCACCTGTTTCAATTTCCCTCTGTCGCCTGTTACGACACACACGTGACGATATGGGCTAGTGGATATTCTTACACCGCCACTGTATGGTCATATACACACGCGCATGATGCTGTGTTTCGTATGGTGAGTGTAGAGAAACGGAGACCCTTTTTCCGGATAGGAGGCATTCTATATTAGTCCTCAGAAGTGACGAAGTATCTGCATTTGGATTCTCAATCGAGGATAGATGTAGGTGTCTATGGACCACAGCATCTACTTACTATCATGTGGGCTGTGTGCTCACTTGCCACCCCAATTCTATAAAAAATGGTTGGCATGACAAATCTTTTAGGCACAACGACTCCTATTATTCACAGCTTAATGTGATATATTAATTTTATACCACGATGTTTTATAAATTCATTCATTCATTCATAATAGCCTATTTGCCATAGTCGTAACGCTTGACAGAAGAGCTATCTATATCTATCAACGGTAGTGTATGAAGTGAATACTTCTTTAGGCGCGTTCTGTCTGAACAGTGAACGAAAGTGAACCGTCACGCTCGACACGGTGACGCTGGATCGAGTTTACTCGGCTCGGCCATTCGTCATCACGCGCTTGGCTTGGTGACGCACTACATCATGTGTAATCGGTACATGGCGTCATCAGACAAGTTTACTTTCTGATAAGAAGTGCATCACTGCAATAATTAAGTTTTTATTTTTACTTAAATTTTCACGTTTATCGTGTGGTCATAAGCATACACCAGATGTAGAAAAAAAAAATATAAATGTTTTTATTACTCAGTTGTTTTCAGAAAAATACTCATTCCTATCTCCTATTACAATATCCATCTGTCGCCCTTTACGACACCCAAAAAATTATACAGGGCAGTGGATTCTCTCACACCTGCACTACACGGCAGTATATCATAAATAACCTAAATAAATAACCTTTCGAAACACTAACAGGTCGTAAGCCGGCTCAAAGATTTATTCATGAACAATAAACGCGGTCAGCCATCTGATCCCTCAACCCTATTTGCTTTGAAGTTCTACAATAGAGCAGTTTGTATTTAATAGTTAAGAGACTATATAAACAAACACAAATATCGATTTAGATTAACATACGCCATTTGCCAAATGGGCTTAATGGCTATAAAGAGGATCGTGGGCATTTTTGAATCGATGACCCTTCACTCCAAAGGACCATTAACCAAGACCCTTAATTCTGGTTGTCACTGCAGTAATCCAGCGAGTCTTCCAGTTTCTAACTCGTCGATCTATCCCCTTGCCTAAGCCATACTACGTTGGGTTCGAAACAACGCAATGGGCATATCCTTCGATAACGTCTATTTCAGAAACACACGCGCTTAACCTTAAAAAGTGGTTGATGCCTGAGATTACGAGTCCACGTTTTTGGTCTTGTTCTAGATACGACTATATGGACTGTATAATAACTTCACTTTCCCTAACTTTTAGGGTCGACACTGGGAATAAAACAGCAATTTTTCTTGAAAAATCTTGAGAAATGTGATAACTTGTAGCTGGTGAGATTGGACCGCTGGAGAAATTGAATATAGAATGAACCGAAGAACTCGAAGTTAACCGTAGGAGATGTCAAACTAATTGCGAACAATTCGCCATAGGGGTATACTTTTCTAGCTATACCGTAAATTTGGATGTGTACAAAATGCATTTCGCGCGTATTTTTTATTATCACGTTTCTCTTTTTGGTGAAATCACTTTATTTTTCATAAAGGCTTATACAAAAATTATGTTTTCCCAAAAAGAACACACAAAATTTCATATTAAAAAACAATAAAACACATACATTTTACACGACATTATTAAAATACAAAACATCTTTACGTAATTTACATCTTATAAGAGGGCACTGAAAATTTCGGGAATCAAGGAAGTGACACAACATTTCTATATAAAAATGTATTTATTGCTTTTCAAAGTATTCTCCGCGAAATTTGACACATTTTTCCAGACGATGGAACCAATCATTGAAGCAACCATTCCATTCGGAATATGCGGTCTCCAAAATGGTCGTTTTGTAGGCTTCCACAGCTTCTTCAGGTGATGAAAATCTCTGTCCACGCAATTTATTCTTTATTTTAGGGAAAGTATAGAAATTATTAGGGCTTAGGTCGGGGCTGTATGGCGGATGGTCTAATAATTCTATGTTTTCTTGCTCTAAAAACACTTTTGTTCTGTGTGTGGTGTGAGAACTCGTATTGTCGTGATGATGCGGCGGTTGCAGTTCTCTTTACGGAGTTCAGAAACGACCTGTGGCAAACAAATGCTAGCATACCATTCTGCATTAACCGTTCTTTGTCCCTCAAGAGGAATAGTCGTAACATGGCCGGTTTTGGAGACAAACGTGGCCATAATTTTTTTTGCAACACTCCGTGAACGAACAATTTTTAACTCATTTTCGAACACCCAAACTCGTGACTGGTTTTTTGTTTCGGGTTCGTACGCATATATCCAGGATTCGTCACCTGATACGATGTTGTACACAGCATTTTAGGATCCTGCGTGGAATCTTTTGAGAGTTCTGATGCACCAAGTAACGCGAGCCGCTTTTTGCTCTTCACAGAGTGAATGCGGTATCCATCGAAAAACAATTTTTTACACCTAATTGTTCATGCAAGATTATTTGCATTTGACTTATTTCAATGTCTAAAGTTGCCTGAATTTCGCGGTATATCACATGTCGATCTTCCTCAATCAGCTTACGCACAGCATCAACGTTTTCTTGGGTGACTGTAGTTTTTGGACGACATTGACGGGGATCATCACTGAGCTTGACACGTCCACGTTGAAATTCAGCAATTGGATGGAGCTTCGTCACCAAATGCAAAAATCATCCGGTCAACACACTTTTTTGTGTTAAACCACTTCGACAGTAATAATAAATCATCTCTCTTGAATTTTCTCGAGTAAATTCCATTTTCTCAACGACTAAACAAGTTTGACAAAACCTTGTGACAAGACCGAGAATCTATTTTTAAAAAATAAATGGTATTCGATTTTTTAAAACCAAGGATTTTTCTATTAAAAAAGATTTTAATATGACAGGAACAGTGGAAATATTCCATTCCCGATACTTTTAGTGCAGCCGTATCATACATGTTGTACACTTCTGAGTGAGATTGAGAGATTATATGGGCAGCAGCTGTACACATCATCGTTGGAGCCACACGCAAGTGTGAGTAATCCATCCAAGAGCAAGTCTTATCCGACTCTATTTCTATGGTATCCCGGACATAAGTCTGAGCGTGTTTAGAATGGCTCTCCAGCACCTTAAAAACGGCAAGTCCCCGGGCGAGGATGGAATTATAGCGGAGCTTCTGAAAGCGGGTGGAAAACCGGTACTTGATGTCCTTCAGAGGCTCTTTAATTCCGTCCTCCATGGTGGCACTACTCCGGAGGCGTGTAGCAGAAGTGCGGTGGTCTTCTTCTTGAAGAAAGGTGACAACAACCTCTTGAAGAACTACAGACCGATATCCCTTCTGAGCCGCGTCTATGTGCTGTTTTCGAGAGTCATTACGAATCGTCTCGCACGCAGACTCGACGACTTCCAGCCTCCCGAACAAGCCGGTTTCCGAAAGACTTTATTACCATAAACCACATACATACCCTTCGGCAAATTGTACAGAAGTCCGAAGAGTACAATCGGCCACTTTGCCTGGCGTATGTGGACTACGAGAAAGCCTTTGATTCCGTCGAAATTTGGGCGGTGCTACAGTCCCTTTAGCGGTGCCAAGTTGACCGACGGTATATCGAAGTGCTGATGTATTTGTACAGTAGGGCTACGATGGCTATCCGAGTACAGAACCAGAGTACGAAACCTATCCAACTGCAGAGAGGTGTAAGACAGGGTGACGTTATTTCCCCGAAATTCTTCACCGCTACATTGGAAAACGTTTTCAAGCTACTGGACTGGAAAGGACTCACCTTCGATTTGCAGACGATATTTTCCTTTTGGCAGAATCACTGGAGGACTTAAGCACTATGCTCAATGACCTCAATAGTGCCTCCCAACTGATAGGTCTTAAGATGAACAAGGACAAAACAAAGATCATGTTTAATGTCCATGTCACACCTATGCTGGTAGTTGTTGGGAGCACTAAGATCGAAGTTGTTGACGAGTGCGTTTACCTGGGACAAATAGTCCGACTAGGTAAGTCCAACTTCGACCGAGAGGTCAATCGACGGATTCAACTCGACTGGGCAGCGTTCAGGAAGTTACGACGCATTTTCTCGTCAAGTATACCTCCAAACCTGAAAACTAAGCTGTACAACCAGCGCGTGTTGCCAGCGATGACCTATGGAACCGAGACGTGGTCCGTCACTGTTGGCCGTATGAGGAAGATCATAGTCGCTCAGCGAGCTATGGAGAGGGCTATGCTCGGAGTTTCTCTGCATGATAAACTTAGAAATGAGGATATCCGCAGTAGAACCAGAGTGACCGATGTAGCCCAACGGATTAGTAAGCTGAAGTGGCAATGGGCCGGCCATATAGCTCGAAGAACCAACAACCGTTGGGGAAAAACGGTTCTCAAGTGGCAGCCTCGTACCCACCACCCACTAGATGGAGTGACGACCTGGTAAGACATGCGGGAAGTCGATGGATGCAGGTGGCTCAGGACCGTGCTTTGTGGCATTACTTGGGGGAGGCCTATGTTCAGTAGTGGACTTGTGAAAGGCTGTAATGATGATGAAGATGATGTTGTACACCTTAAATTCTTAAATATTCAACTTTATTATAACTTGTAGTAACAAATATTGTTCAGTTTACACAGGTCTTATCATAATTAACATTTATTTTAAACAATCTGACAGCTGAAACGGAAAATAAAGCTTTAATCGCATCGTTTATACAAAGTAAAATTTATCTACAGAATATGACGTCAATTGATAAGAGATTCTCGTCCTCTCGCTCTATCAATGGCTATTTTTTATCTATGCCGTTAGTTTTTCTTAGCATATGTTTTTCCAAATTTAACATTATATCATCTCATTCCTTTGAAAACGGTGGAAAGCTATTGGAACCTATAATAAGTAATATTTTGCATTAATTTAATTATTTTAAAAAAAATTCACCACCACTCCTAACACCAACACACTAGGAACGACACACCACCTCCAACAGTACGACACGTGTTTCGCCTCTACACGAGGCATAATCAGGTGAACTAAACTTAAGTAAGCGGACTCGGTAGTACTAATTTAAACACCTCGCCAAGACTTTTCGACGTCTTAGTGGTCTGCCACCGCAGAATCTACATACTTCACCCGAGGATGCCTCGTTAAGAAGCAAAACGCGTGTCGTATTATCGACGGTTGTGTGTCTTTCCTAGTGTAGTGGTGATGGCAATAGTGCTTGCATTATTTTATAATATAATAGTTACAAACGAGCACACAGTCCACCTGATGGTAAGCTAGGATACCGTGGCCCATAGACATCTATATTATATAGCCTCGATAAAGAATCAAAATGCGTATGTGTCACCCCTGAGGATTAAGATGTATTTTTTTTAATTATATATATACCTAATTTATATAATTACCTCGTTTGCAGTAAAAAGTACAGCAGCATTGTAGTATAAGGGTAAGTAAAGATAGTAAAAAGAAATTACCTAAACTATCGTCGTTTTAAAGTTTGTTCCTTGCCGTCCGACATCGCCGTTCATTCCTAGTATATAGTTATCTATGGTTCATTCTGGCTCCGGCCTTCGAACGGAGGGGCTGTGTCGCTTACGCTCAGAACACACATTACGCAACAGGAAGATGTAAAATTAAAATAGACACTTATTTTTATAGTGTTGGCGCAATGGAAAATAAGCGTGATAAAAAAGAAGAAGCGATTGGGTGGGCGTAAAGAAACGGGGACACACGAAATTTTTTGCAGAATTCACGCTGTGGAATTTACTGCTTTTAGTGATTTTTTTGAATCAATACAACTAAGGGATCTTCGAGAAAAGAGCCTTCTCTTTTTAAAAGTTTGGCAAATCATCTGCAATTCTCCTGGTATTACAAATGTGCATTATCGATGGTGATCACTTACCATGAAGTGAGTCGAATGTTCTTTTGCCTCCTCTTCCACAAAAAAAAACATGAAACATTACTTAATTAATGACAATGACTCTATAGAAAAAAATATTGGCAAAACAAAGTGTGCAATTTGATAAAGAGCTAATAAATGACAGGGAACGTGAAGAAAGATGGATGTTGTGTATTTATTGAAGACAATGATTCGAAAGAAAAACTGTGTAACTATTGTGATGTTCTGTGAAGACCTTGAACGTGGAATTTTATTATAAAACTGAAATGACATACTAACTTATCATCCACTCTTTGTAGTAGAGCCATGCTTCTGCTATATTCTGCTATATAGGGAAGGGCCACGCTCACACAAAATTCCAGCGTCAATATATAAAACGGCAAAGTATAAGATTGAATGCCTTACATCCTGTAGTTATAATGTCCCTTTATACCCTTCAGACTGGACCAGAGCAATACAAGCACTGCTGTGTGGCAGCAGAACTAGGTGGCACCTACCCTGATGGAGTCTTAACCTGGAAAGCAGTTCTACCTTTACTAACTTACAGGTGTTTTGCAGAACCTATATTCACGCGGAAATAAAAAAAAAGTTGAAAAGTTAAATTAGTTAAGTCAAAGTGTAGCAAGATAGTATCTATAAAACTTTTCAGCGTTTTATTTTGAAAGCACTGACATTTCTTTATGTAAAGAAATTTTATAAATATTTATGTTTAAAACACAATGTGTGTACCTAAACACTGTGAAACAAGAGAATCTTGATACATATTACCATATTGCGGTGATCTGCTGTGGGCCGTAATCTCTAGCTTCTGAGGATTATTTAATACTGGCGTCCCTCTCAACTTTGCACGTGTAACTCTAAGGCTGGTATTCAAAAACAATGTCTATTATTATTACTTCTATCAAAATTTGTGTGCCATAATAATATGTATTTTTTTGAAATAATAAGACATCTTTAACGCTTGGCTATCACCTGACTCGTATAACGAGTTAGAGTATATAGAGACAGAGTGTAGTTCGAGTTCAACTCAGCATTTGCGTATGATAAACGCTTGTTAGAACTAATTACAGGCACAAAAAGCTTGGGATAAAGACTAATTTAACGTAGGTAAAATGCATAAACGATTATTGTAATTGATTTTAATAAGAATTTGTACGCCATGGAATTTCAATCTTCCTCAAAATCAGTCTGTCATCTGGTGAAAATCGAATGATAATCTCCAGTGTTTTCAGAAGTTAACGCGAAAATACAACTAAAAGGGGGTACGTTATAATATTAACTACAGATTATTTTTTAACGAACAGTTAAACACTGATCCAGTACGTGTTAGTATTTCTTTGCAATATTTCATTTCTGAGACTGAATGTTTTCTCATAGATTTATTTTTCATTTACTGTACATAATTAATAATTTTTATTTAAAAATAACAATTTCATTTGTTCCAGAGGAGACCGCACTCGAATAAGTTGCAGGCTGTTAAACTTTCATCATCATCATTACAGCCCTTCAGAAGTCTACTGCTGAACATATACCAGCCCCAAGGAATGCCACAAAGCACGTTCCTAAGCAACCTGCATCCTTCGACTTCCTGCATGTCTTACCAGATCGTCATTCCATCTAGTGGAGGGACACCCTTCAGCCGTAAAATTTTAATGAGTGGTAATTCAGGAATTAAATGTACCCTATTAACATCACACTAGAAACCCAGTCTCGAATCCTGATGACACCAATAAAATGGTTAATTGCAATTATAAGTTGATTATAATTGCAATTAACCATTGAATTGAATTTAGCCATGTACTCGGAAATAAAGGAAAACATCATGAGAAAAAAACAAAAATTATATCAAAGCCATATAGGCCGCACACATAGGTGCGCGTTGGAGACTTCTTTGTTCTAAAACTCACTTCCGCTTATTAAATGTAAGGAGACTTGTGTCCAGAAGTGGGACGTATATAGAATATTACTTTATAGAATTAAATAAACGATTAAAACCACTCTTACGGATTTCATCGCGTTCAATTTAAATGATTTTTAATTCCTGACGTTTCGGGTGCTTTACAGCACCCATGGTCACGGGGTACTGAAGTGACTGACGTCCCGATGTCAGTGTTAACCCGGAGTACCTTGAGCTCTTTAATTATTATTTATGGCCCAATCTACACATAATGAACTTACTGTGTCTTGAAGTCTTGTAGTGGTATGCTTGGGTTTAGTTTAAATTTTATTAGTTACAGGGTCCCAAGTAGGTGGTTGTACCCAGCACTCGAAACATTGGGGATTAAAATCATTTAAATTAAACGTGATGAAATCCGTAAAAAGAGTTTTAATCAATGTGTAGTATCCACGTAAACATAAGAAATCTTTATTAAAATAAAACAGATATTTCAAAAAAATTATTTTTTATAATATATTGTAAATCTAATGTTCGTCAAATGTCAAACGTTTCGATGAAATGTCTAATCAATAGGAATTGTTATCGATACTGAGCCTAACGACGTTTATTTATATCCGAATTCTATTCATTGCATTTTACATGTTTTCGTTAATTAAAAATATTTACTGCGTAAATAAAATCCATTTTTAAGAGGATATGATTGAGTGAAAGGCGCATCGAGTATAACCGAAACAAAGTGGTTCTATAACTAGATGCTATCGGCCGGCTATGGTTGAGATATTTTTTTTTTCTAGCAAAAGTATATAAAAATGATAGAAAAGATTTTTTATTTAAATCTAAATTATAAACTAACCTTCACCCCACCTGATGGTAAGTGGCATGCCCATGAACACCTGCAAACAACATTAAACAAAGAACACTACAGATGCGTTGTCACTCCTGAGGGCAAAGATGGAATTCCTCACAGACTGTTATTAAGCTTGCTCTCTATACCAGCAAGCGGAACACAGCAGTGTATTTGGCGGCGGGAGTAGTTGAGTGGGCGGTACCTGCCCACACCGAAAGACCTGTGAGTGACACTGCTAGGTAGATAAGTTGTGTTAGTTAGTGACCACCTAGAAAAGGAGTCCCTCCCCCAGATAAAGAGTCGATAAAGAGACAGCTGTAAGAGAACTTACAGAGACAACGCTTCTACGATAGCCTAGATTAGAGAATCCAAGGATATAATACTGTCTGAATCTTAGCAATTTACGTAATAATCATGAGATAGCTTGTACGTCTAAATATTCAAAGGCTTTTAATTAAAATAACTTTGAAAACACTTTTTTAAACAAAGATTTGCTTGTGCTTTGGTAATGTTGATGAAATGACTTTACGTTCTGGTCTTCTATAACGGGATCCAAGGAAGTTATATTTCTCATAACTCCTTTCGGTAGCTTTTTGCATGATATATAATAGACTTACAAGCGCTTAACTTATTAACATTATTTAATCTATGGTTTAGCGCAGGAAAAGTGAAGTTATTTAGCTCTCGGCTTCTTATCAAAAAGAACCGATCGCCATAATCATAAAAATTCATAAACATTCAACTCTGCATAAACCAATATTTAGAATGTTTAACAAATGGTGGCTTTTGAAAGGTACATACACTAAGGTATACATAATATTATACAAACACTAATTTATGTTAAACATTCATTTTACAATCGATTTTAAAATATCATAATGTAAATAACTTTCAATAAGAATTACTTGTAATCTATATTGAATAAAAATATTCAATTGCATTCTGTTCTCTTCTTTTTTGTTCTATTCTATTCCCTATTCCAGACTGTTTTATTTCGTTCTGTTATTTCCATATAGTTCCGTTCCATTCAATTCTATTCTTACTGCATCACCTCGTGGGGCGGTGCTCCTAAAACAAGTATGAAGCGCGTAGAAATATCACAAAGGGCCATTTTAAAAGTTTGCGGATTCTTCTCTTATAGACATCCAACTGAACTTCTTTATCGACACTGGCAGGTACTAACGGTACGTCAGCTGTTTATTCTCTATACCTTGTTGAAGCAACACAGTGGAATTACTTATGATCGCCATAAATTTGTAGGAGTTAGACTTAAAAACACAGTTTGTGCAACATATTCAACAAAGAAGACATATACAAAAAAATTCTTTTGCTACATGGGTGGATTCTTATACAATAAAATAAATGAAAAGCTATCTATATATTCTAAAAATAAATATGATTGCAAAAAAAAAACGTACATGATTGGCTACTGAAATTAGATTATGATTTAACGGAATCGCTCCTATCAAGATAAATATAATGTACGCACACACACACACCCAAAATCACAAACACACACACACACACACACACACACACACACACACACACACACACACACACATGCACGCGTGCGTGCATGCGCAAACTATACACTACACTACACGAACATAAATATATAGTACTATACATTCATATATGTATTTATACATTTTATATCATAATACACTCTTAATTAGTATTTTATCCTGGATTTTCGCTGTAATTTTAAACAATATAAGAATTCCTTTGTTTATCTATCTATCTATTGTTTTCCTAGAATATTTTCATTCAATGTCATAGCATTCGAGGGGTGGGAACCTGGTGACTTGTACTACAGGCTTATATATGCCTACTTCAGGCACCAGCTTCTCACATAATAGAATTCTGTATATGTACTACTAGATTTACATTGTTTTACTTTATGTTATGTGAGAGGATAAATAAAGACATTATTATTATTATATTATTCTATCGGTTTAAGTATAAGGATAAATATAATATAACTCTCCTATAAATGTAAGATAACTCTCCTCATGTTCTTTACGCTGAAGCTTTTTTCTAAATCATTCAATTAAAATGTAACATGGCAATAAAATTATAAATTTATTAATATTATTCTTTTTCCTTATTAATTTGCACGACTGAGAATGGGCACTCCCGTTAGAAGGGTTTGCCTTAATCGCCGTAAAATATTTATAGAATTTCCTAAAAGCACGTCTTTGGTACAGTTACGGGATGAAATGGGATGATGTGTTTGTTATTGCTTTTATAAAATGAATGTTAGACATAGCTAGTAGCCCAAAATTAAAGTTTGATTTTATTTATTTTTTTGATTTTTATTTTTGATTCTCTATTAAAATATGCTTTTAAAGAAATGGGTTTTCGCAAACCCCTATTATTTTTACCAAGTGTTTGACCAGAACGCCAGCCCAGCTTTAATAGTATATTTAATTCTTTGTTCTATTTCACATTATAAGGGATCGAACCCCGAACTAGTTCGACCTCTACTGCTCTAAATTTTCATTAGTGACTTGTATTTCATTCATTTCGTTAACCTTCTTTCTTCCTTCTACAGGTTTACGCCATGATTTATATGATTGCTGTATTTCTTTTTGTTTTCGCAGTCTCAGTATTATAAGGTTCACGATCTTCTTCCTGTTTATCAATGTCATCTAAATTTCTCAAGAAATCTGTTGTCTCAATTATTATCTCAATTTTAGCTGTTCTCCATAACTTCTGAACTGTTTTAGGATAATGTCTAATAACATCAGCAACTAATTGTTTTTTTGGTATCGGATATGATAATGTTTGTGCTTTTTCAATAACATAAAGAAAGTAACCAACCATGGTGGGGTGCGTATCTACTCCATTTATTTTCTACAAGGAATCTTCTAACTTTATTTTGTTCCTCTTCACCCCAAAATACTCTTAGAAAGTCTGCTTTAAAATCATCAAAATTTGTCCAGCGCACACTATTAATTCGAGCCCAATATTTGGCTTCAGCTACTAAGCACTCTTGTGCTATTGATATTTCAAGTCCATTAGATGGAACTTTCTTTAAATAACTGGTGAGATCTTCTAAAAATATTACTGGATGAGTATTCCCATTTTCAAATTTCGGATTGTTTATTGTCACATTATGTATATTATATACAATACTCTGTTTGGGATCAGTAACATATGAGATGCTCGCCCCGTACACCTCTTCTTGGTTTACTTTAATTTGATGATCTTTCGTTAGGTTGATAAACTTTTCTTAGAGATCTTTTATTTTAACCTCAAAAGTTTCCACTACATTCTTAATTAATTTTTGAATGATTAAAACTACTTTTACGGATTTTATCGCGGTTTTTTTTTTACTTTTTATTTACTTTTATTTTTAATTCCCGACGTTTCGGGCGCTTTTCAGCACCCATGGTCACGGGGGACTGAGATGACTGACGTCCCGATGTCATTGTTAAACCCGGAGTACCTTCAGCTTTTTTAATTATTGTTTATGGTCCGATCTATGCAAAATGAACTGACTATGTCCTGAGGTCTTGCAGTGGTATGCTTGGGTTTAGTTTTAATTTTATTGATTATAGGATCCCAAGTAGGTGGTAGTACCCAGCCTCCTTCTCTATTGAAATTAGGATGCTTTTAATTTCAATAGCCTCACGTATCATCCTTGGTAGGAATCGGTGTTCTTTCGCGAGGATTTTTGGTCTATCAAATCTGATGTAATGGTTGGGTCCGTCTAGGATATGATCACAAACTGCAGACTTCCCGGAACGTTGATGCTTCACATCAGCTATATGTTCTTTTACGCGGGTCCTAATTGATCTTTTTGTTTGTCCTATATAAGAGAGACCACATTCACAATCAAGCTTGTACACTCCTGCATCTTGTAGAGGAATATGACACTTGACGGATGGTAGGAACTGACTAATCTTCTTCGGCGGCTTGTAGAATGTTCTAATAGAAGCTCGCTTCAAGATATAGCCAATCTTGTCTGTGACACCTCTGACATATGGTAGTACAGCAGGCACACGCTCGACTGTGGCCGGCTTCACTCGGTCACTGTGACGTAGGCGCGGGACCCGAAGCTTGTTGTCGTGCAGAACTTGCTTGACGTGCTGAAGCTCGGCGGCCGGGTTTGCTGTCACAGATCCCTCGTGCTCTCTGTAACAAAGATTTGCCCACGGTAGCTAACTGTGAAGGATGGTGGTGAGATTCACCGTTTAAATATCGGTTTGTATGGGTCCTTTTCCTATACACAGTGTGACCAATGGTGTTATTAGGATTTCGGATGACTAACACATCTAGAAAAGGTAAGGAATTATTTGCCTCTAACTCCATAGTAAATTGAATTTTAGAGTTTATAGAATTAAGATGTTCTAAAAAATGCAGTTACTTTGTCTGATGGTAAAATTGTGAAAGTATCGTCTACGTACCGCTTGTAGATCCTTGGTGCAACAGGTGCAGTAAGGAGAGCTTTCTCCTCAAAGTCTTCCATGAATATATCGGCGACAATGGGAGATACAGGTGAGCCCATCGCAACACCATCTACTTGCTTGTAAAACTCTTCCTTCCACAATAGATAGCCAGATGTAAGGCAATGTCTTAGTAATACTGCATATTCTGCTGGCATGTTATTTTCCTCTAGTTTCCTAGTTATAATTGAGATGCAGTCTTCAACAGGTAGGCATGTAAATAGAGACTGAACATCAAAACTGACCATGGTTTCATCGTCAGTAAGATGTAGGTCTTTTATCTCACTGACAAAATGGTATGAATCCTTAGTGTGTGCTCTTGTGTATCCTCTGAGTGGTGATAATATTTTAGCTAAGTATTGAGCCAATCTGTAAGTTGGCGAATCAATCTGACTCACTATTGGACGTAATGGAGCATTCGGTTTGTGTATCTTTGATAACCCATACAACTTCGGTGGTTTGGCACATGAAGGTATTATCGAATTAACGTCCAGATTCAATTTTTCGGAGTATTTCTTAAATAGATCGCTAGTTGTTTTAAGCGTATTAGTTGTAGGGTCTGTTTTGACCTTTCGATAAGTAGTTTCATATGACAAAAGTTGTTGTATTTTAAAATTGTAATCTGACGTATCCATTATAACCGTAGAATTACCTTTATCTGCGCGGAGAATCGTAAGCTCTGTTCTGTTGCGTAAGTTTTTCAACGCGTTAAATTCATTTTTGGGAAGATTTAATTTCGGCGCTGAACTTCGACGTAACATAGACGAGATGTCTTGACGTATGGCCTCTAAATCTTCATTACCAATATTATTTTTATACAGACAGTCCTCAACACTACAGATAATGTCCTCGTACGGTATTTTTCGCGGTGTTATTGCGAAATTAATACCTTTTTCTAAAACTTTTATTGTGGCGTCGTCCAGTGTTTGTTTTGATAAGTTGTAGACAGCGCGTTGTTTATGATTCGTGTCTGTGGTCGTGTGTGTGGTGTATGGGTTACCAAAGATACACAAACCGAATACTCCATTACGTCCAATAGTGAGTCAGATTGATTCGCCAACTTACAGATTGGCTCAATACTTAGCTAAAATATTATCACCACTCAGAAGACACACAAGAGCACACACTAAGGATTCATACCATTTTGTCAGTGAGATAAAAGACCTACATCTTACTGACAATGAAACCATGGTCAGTTTTGATGTTCAGTCTCTATTTACATGCCTACCTGTTGAAGACTGCATCTCAATTATAACTAGGAAACTAGAGGAAAATAACATGCCAGCAGAATATGCAGTATTACTAAGACATTGCCTTACATCTGGCTATCTATTGTGGAAGGAAGAGTTTTACAAGCAAGTAGATGGTGTTGCGATGGGCTCACCTGTATCTCCCATTGTCGCCGATATATTCATGGAAGACTTTGAGGAGAAAGCCCTCCTTACTGCACCTGTTACACCAAGGATCTACAAGCGGTACGTAGACGATACTTTCACAATTTTACCATCAGACAAAGTAACTGCATTTTTAGAACATCTTAATTCTATAAACTCTAAAATTCAATTTACAATGGAGTTAGAGGCAAATAATTCCTTACCTTTCCTAGATGTGTTAGTCATCCGAAATCCTAATAACACCATTAGTCACACTGTGTATAGGAAAAGGACCCATACAAACCGATATTTAAACGGTGAATCTCACCACCATCCTTCACAGTTAGCTACCGTGGGCAAATCTTTGTTACAGAGAGCACGAGGGATCTGTGACAGCAAACACCTGGCCGCCGAGCTTCAGCACGTCAAGCAAGTTCTGCACGACAACAAGCTTCGGGTCCCGCGCCTACGTCACAGTGACCGAGTGAAGCCGGCCACAGTCGAGCGTGTGCCTGCTGTACTACCATATGTCAGAGGTGTCACAGACAAGATTGGCTATATCTTGAAGCGAGCTTCTATTAGAACATTCTACAAGCCGCCGAAGAAGATTAGTCAGTTCCTACCATCCGTCAAGTGTCATATTCCTCTACAAGATGCAGGAGTGTACAAGCTTGATTGTGAATGTGGTCTCTCTTATATAGGACAAACAAAAAGATCAATTAGGACCCGCGTAAAAGAACATATAGCTGATGTGAAGCATCAACGTTCCGGGAAGTCTGCAGTTTGTGATCATATCCTAGACGGACCCAACCATTACATCAGATTTGATAGACCACAAATCCTCGCGAAAGAACACCGATTCCTACCAAGGATGATACGTGAGGCTATTGAAATTAAAAAACATCCTAATTTCAATAGAGAAGGAGGCTGGGTACTACCACCTGCTTGGGATCCTATAATCAATAAAATTAAAACTAAACCCAAGCATACCACTGCAAGACCTCAGGACATTGTCAGTTCATTTTGCATAGATCGGACCATAAACAATAATTAAAAAAGCTGAAGGTACTCCGGGTTTAACAATGACATCGGGACGTCAGTCATCTCAGTCCCCCGTGACCATGGGTGCTGGAAAGCGCCCGAAACGTCGGGAATTAAAAATTAAAGTAAATAAAAAAGTAAAAAATAAACGCGATAAAATCCGTAAAATTAGTTTTAATCATGTATAGTGTTCGCGTAAATATAAGAAATCATTAATTTTTGAATCATTTTTAATTCATTTTTAGGCTTAGCCTTCACTAAATTTGAACTTTTCTTTGTCTTAAACTATGCACACACCATCTATAACAAACAAGAGATATTAATATTAAAACCCCACCACCAGAATCTCAATCACCCCCAGCAAACACCATCTCCCAAGACACCTTTCCATTTCACGGACAACAAATTGTAGGCATAACACCTACTCCATAATTCTTATATAGACGACCTTCTTTTTAAAATATATCCTGGTCACGGCACCAAATTGTAACGCTTCCCCCCTCTCATAATAATAAATATGTACGATAATAAATATATAGTATATATATATATATATATATATGTGACCAGGTTTAATAAAATATGTTTTGATCTTCCTAAATGATCCTTCAAAAGGTTTAATAATAGGCCGTTTGTAATATTTTTGGCGTGACCATCTTAGTTATGACCCTTATTTACGTTGTGTTTGTTTAGTAACTTAGTTCTTTTAAGTGTCTTTTGGAAGAACGAATATTTACTAGAGCAATTGAAAGCTATTGGTAGTGGCTTATAAGCTAAGTGAACCCCGTTCACGAAGACAGGTCTCGAGAAAGGTTAAGAACGTAAAACGTTCCTATTCAACTTGTATCAGGCTTACATTATTAATTTATTATTATTTATCCCTTCCCGCTTGGAAAAGGCTCACAATATATTTATAAAAAATACCCGATACAAGGTCTTCACTCTCCTACATTTATTTAAAAAAATGTAGGGGGAGGCACACGGCTCCACAAACGCTGTGCACGGTGAGCGACATTTTGATGCACTCCCCCCAAAGGGAATGTTAATTCGGGAACTGGACCATAGTCCACAGCAAAATAACTGGCGAACCAGGAAAAGAGTCTTGGCCCGTTGTTAGTGCGTAAGCACAAACATCGACTGAAGTCGTGCATGTCAATGCATGTAAACGCCATACAGAATACGAACGAATCCAGCCACAGTGAATGTACGTCACACGGTTTAGGCAAATAGGCACACTGGCCGTAAACCCTCCGTGAGCGCCACCACCTGCCAGATCGCCGCTCCTACAGACGTGATGTAAGTGTATGGCATCACCACCAATTGCATGATAAGCACGGCTACCGCAGATCGTGTCATGAGTCTACCGCTCACTTCAAGGGAATGGGTTCCCACGTTATACGGCTTTCGGCCGCAGCCTTGAGAGTGTCCTCAGATCCTACCGCCAGCTACCACCCGCATGAGGTCGACACATATGCTCCACCAACCAATACAACGGCAGATATAGCCAAAAGGCAGTTATAAGTTGTTAGTAATAATCAGAAAGGTTTTGTGTCACTGACGTTGAGTAAATGCATTTTCGATCATGTTTGTCTCACCTACCAACAAGTTGCCTTCAATCATTCAAAGGTGGGAAAAATATAGAGATATATTATTATGTTGTTATATAAAACATAGTGGAGGGCAGACAGTCTGCAGCCCCGTAATGAAGGGAACCGACTTGGGCAAAGCTACTTAGGTGTGAGTCAAACCAAGACGCGGAGAGCGCCATCGAGAATAGCGTCCCACCAAACAACCATCGCAGAGACGCAATGCTGCAGAATGCAACAAGCATCAATACTACTATGGTCGGCCTTAAGCAACCCGAGGTCCCCCATCCATACCAGCAGACATTACCACCCGCATACCTCCATCGACCAGAACCACAAGAATGCGTCGAATCAGGCGCAGCACACCCGCAGATCTATCACAAGACGCAATACCGCAAGAAGCAGTAAGCATCAATGCAACTATCATACGGATGGCGCCCCCTCACAACACACCTACATGATCCCTATCGACTTTGGTAACAAAGTTTGTATTGTTGTTAACTAAAAAATATTACCAACGTATCATAGTAGCACGCTACTAAGACGCCAGTGAACAAAACTCCACGTATCATAGCGCTAATGCACTAAGACATGAAGTTGAGTATGCCTGTTACACTTAAAAGTGCTACCAAACACACTCATCATCCCAATCCGAAAGATAGACGACGCATCGCTATGCGCTACGAAGTCACCCTCAAACGGTATGGGTGTGCGATGTTCACAGGAAAGCCGTATTGATACAACAAACCCGCTTACCACCGGCACTAATATCGATGGTCTAGAAGACAAACATGGTAATTACAAAATTTTGATAATTTAACATTTTAATGCCAAATGTATTAAATGAGCATGCTCTACGGATCCCACTCATCCAAATGACATTATTCCGTCTCATTCTGTCTAAACTGTATTTGTACATTCATAGTAAGTGATGTCATTTTGAAGCCAAAAAAAGTAATGGCAGTTATTTACCATCAGTTTAACTACAAAAAATGATAAATAGATTTATAACATTTCGCTTGTGTTTACCATGATTTACAAATAAGCTAAATATTTTTATTACGTTTGTCATATTGTAACTTTGAATTTCCAATTATATTAAATGATGTAAATATTTTCAAGTGCCGGTAGACAAATGGTTTAAGTAATCATAATACTACTGAAAAGTCGTCAGCAAATAATAAAAAATAGTAAGTGCTTTAAAAATACTAGGTCAGTGTAGACAAATATTGTAAATAATTTAACAACAAAGTTAAGCTAAGTAAACACAGGAGCCCGAGAGTACTAAAGTTATTTGTACGTGTCGGCGTTTCAACGAAAACGACCGATGTTCCAACGAAAATCCCCGATGACGACGGTGATGTACAAAACGACTTTGCTGCCTCGTTACCGTCGTCTTCGCCTGCAGTAAACACCGAATTTCCCACAAATATGATGGATGCCGCCGCCTCTACTACCTCGGTACCGCTATCTCCACCCACAGCATCCGCCAACGCTCTTAAAAAAACCGCTTCCACAGCTAATGATCTATATATTACTTTTACGAAGTACGAAGTAACTTTTGAACCACAAGTTAACACTTCATCGATTCTTTTGCAAGGACCACGCAATTCTAGATAATCACCACTTCCTAGTACATCGAATAGAACTAATACAGAGCAAATAATTCTCAATCTTCAATTGTCAGACTCAAATGATTCCCCTTACGTAGATTCTGAATCGTCTTACCATCCAGAAAATAACAAACTTGCAACTTCATCTGATAAATCTCGGGACGAGATTGAGGAAACAAATGTCCGAAAAAAGTAAAAAACCAAACCCAGACATGTGGAAGAGAAATATAGCAAAAAACAAACGTCAAAGCGGTAAATATTATATCAACAGAAAGGGTAACATTGTTAGCGCAAAAAAACTGTGTTCCTACAGAATGCAGTAAATGTAGATACAAATGTAATGAAAATTTTCCTGACAATGTGAGAGCTGATCTCTGTCGTAATTTTTGGGGACTTGGAGAAAGCAAATATCAAAAAATTTACCTTTCAACTCTTATAAAACACGCAAATATTCAACGTATAACGGTTGCAGCTATAAAACGACGCGCTATGTCTAGACAGTATTTTCTTTGTCACGAAAACACAGGTAGACACAGAGTTTGTCAAAAAAAATTTTGCAACACTTTTGTTATAAGTGGAAATGTAATTGATACTTGCACTAAACAGATGGGACCAAACTGCGTTTACGTGGGTCATGATCTACAGCAGGGACTTGTTCCTGGAAAAAAAACTGCAGAAGCAATGAAACAATTTGTTAAACTGCATATTGACATGTTTCCTAGAATCGAGTCCCACTATTGCAGAAAAGACTCCAAAAAATATATTTGGAGAGTGATCTTAATATGGCTCGCTTATATAAATTGTAGAAAGAAGAATCCTGTGCAGAAAGAAATATAAACCCTGTTTCTTTGTATGTTTACGAGAAGATTTTCAAATCGTATGACCCACCACTAGCATTTTAGAAACCAAAAAAAGGATCAGTGCACTAAATACAATGTCTACAAGTGTGCTGAAGACAAAACCAATTTACAAAGAGACTATGATGAACATAAAGCAAGAGAAAAAGAATCTTTGGAAATGAAGGCATACGACAAGAAAGAAAGCATAGAAGGCGATGGTACGAAGCGTGCAATAACATTTGACTTGCAGGCAATATTGTCAGTGCCTCACACCGCTGACTCTAAAATTTACTACTTACGGAAATTTTCTATCTAGAATTTTACTATTTTTGATAATTATCAAAATACAGGACTAGGTTATATGTGGGACGAAAACAACGGAAGAAAGGCAGCACTGAAATTGGTTCAATTTTACTTAAGTACTTGATGAATTTGTATGCAGATGCATTCGTACCTGGAGGCTGACTCTATACATGCAAGTATAGAGCATGCCCGAAAACATAAAAAAATATTTACTGCAAGAGAGTACGCTTTAGTTGTCAGTTCTGCGAGATCCAGACCCAAACCTTACGATGTGATCATGATGAAGTACCCCGATTTCTATGATTTAAAAGCTTTAGAAAAGTCATTGAATTGCAACATCGTAAAAAACAAAACTAATGAAACAGTAAAGTGGATGACCATCAAATGGATACAAGTAAGAAAGAAGTCTCCGGGATCGGTATTTTACAAATATAAACTAAGTGCTACGACTTTCAAAGAAATTGACATTGCTGCATGTAAAAAAAAAAGAAGAAAAGGGGAACAAGTATTTCTAGTTTACACAAGCCGTTAAAAAAAGCATACAATTCCCAGATACCAATTTCAAAGGCTAAGAAGAAGGATTTGATGACGCAGATGAAGGACGGAGTGATCCCAAAAGACTACGTTGATTATTACACTAAAATTCCTTCTATTGATGAAGAAAATATAATTAACGATTGTTCAAGCTCAGAGTCCGATGACTGACCTTAGAAATTTATAGTTTTAATACTTAAATAATAATACTAACCTAATACTTATACTACATGTTTCATTTGTTTGGTAATAAACAAACTTTTACAGATAATTATTTTTTTAATACATCGGTACTAAATTCTTCATTATACCCTAAATTAATTTACAAAACACGAAAGTGTTAAGTGAACAATATTATAAAAAGTTTGTGTACAAACGTACTGATAACCTTTTTTGCTATTTTGGTATTTTATAGAATATTTTAGATAATTGATGTTTGAATTTATGATAATTAAGTATGTAGATAAATACCCTAACTAATATAGGCAGTATATACACAGTTTCAATGACCAGTTTTAAGTTATAGTATCTAGAAGTTTTGAATCATTAAAAACAGTCCTCCTGAAATATTGGCTGTTCCGTAATTACCATGTTTGTCTTTTAGACCATCGATATAGTATAATAGTAGCACGCTACTAAGACGCCAATGAACAAAACTTCACGTACCATAGCGCTAATGCACTAAGACATGAATTTGAGTATGCCTGTTAGACTTAAAAGTGCTACCAAACACACTCATCATAATCCGAAAGATAAACGACGCATCGCTATGCGCTACGACGCCGCCCATAAATGGTATGGGTGTGCAATGTCCACGGGAAAGCCGTATTACCACAACAAACCCGCTTACCACCGGCACTAAGATGATATGTCTAGGACACATCGGTTAGTGAGCCCAAGTTTACCTCGGACCAATTGCTCGTGAAGCAGCATACACGCCACCATAATAATCTTTTTTCAAGTCCCTAATAAGGACTAGTCATTTTGCTACAGTACTAAGAGCAGTCGGTCACCCGACCACGCCATATAATGCTTATGCATCAAAGAGACCTTCTATAATAATGCTTTTGTATTATAGACCTTACTTTCATAAGTCATTAATATGTAGGATTTCAGCCTACAATTCTAATATTGTAATGCTATTTCATCATAGAGACCTTCTATAGTAATGCTTTTGTATCATAGACCTTACTTTCATAAGTCATTAATATATAGGACTTCAACGCACCACCCCTCTATTGTAATACAAATTCATCATAGAGACCTTCTATAGTATTGCTTTGCGTATCATTGAGTTTATTATCATAAGTCCCTAATATAGGACTAGTCATTGTGCTACAGTACTTCAAGCAGTCCCGACCATCCCATACATACAACTGCAGGTATGTATCTCCGGCAGCTCCTCCATACAAGACATCTATACATGAACACCTTCCATAACTTAGGAAAATTTTCTTTTATACATGAACTCCTTCCACAACTTTTAACAAATTTTCTAATTATCTTATAAACGTTATTTATCTTTATTTTTATAATATTTTCGACTTGTATTTGTATTGTTATCATCTTTTAAATATTTTTACAAGTTTTTATAATAAATTTATTTATTATGGAAGACAATACTTTTGCCTTTAATTTACTATGTTATGGGTCTAATGTCTGAAATGTATTTATATTAACTTTACGCTTATTAATGTAATTTTATATATATATATATATATATATATATATATATATATATATATATATATATATATATATATATATATATATATATATATATATATATTAAGACTATTTTGATGCCCCCTTTATATTGAATTTAATTATTAATAATAATATTGGGTCGTTACAATAACATGACACATATAGTAACTTTTTTTTATAGAATAAAGGAGACAGACGAGCACAGAGTCCACCTGATGGTAAGTGCATGTTTGGTGCATTGTGGTCTATAGACTGAAAATCTGAAGAATCAAAAAGCAAATGCGTTTTCACCCCTAAGTATATACAGTTGTATTACTTGTATGTTTTTGTAAAAATCAGGTTAACTAATATGAAATCAAGAAGTCAAACACTTCAAGTAAAAAGTTAATTTATTTCAGAAAGAAATCACAGGTCCTCGAAAGAAATAATTTTAAAATCTACTTAAAAGTTTACAAACTACGGCAATGTTATTACTAAGCTAAATCTCTACGTTGGTGTTGAACTAAGAAGAAGTGAGAGGTTAGTTGAATAACATTGTGAGTCATTTTCTAACATAAATATTATTGATATTCATTCTTGACTTTAATGGAGCTACTGGAATCATGTTTTCCTTTATGCTTTATGGGAATAATTATGACTTTGGATGTTTATTAATTAGCACGAAATGAGACATTTCCGTATCAACTTTTCATATTGAGTGGAACATGCGATAAAACTAATTTTATGGATTTTATTGCGTTAATTTAGACTTTATTAGTTCCAGATGTTTCGGGCCGGTTACAGCACCCATGGTTACGGGGGGGACTGTAACTATGGGTGGTCTTCATGACTATGGGTAATCACGGTGATCATGGAAATGACCGTGTTAAATAGTTAAAATCAAATGTGATAAAATCCGTAAAATTAGTTTTATGCTATGAGGAGCTAACTTCTAACGCGCCTTTGCGCTTGAGTTTCCAGGTCCAAAATTGTGATAAAAATATTCTATGTCCTCAATATAATCATCTACTGAATTTCAATTAAATGTTACACATTCTTTTTTTATGTTACCCGTTTATCAAAACATATAAACTTTCACGTCAACAAATAACGGTTACTTATATATAAAGTTTGCTTGTCCAAGTTGCACACGTACACAAGAAACTCTTGCTTCATATAAAATTGATTTTTTTTCCTGTTATAAGTACAAGTTGTATGAAAATAAAACCATTCAATAATACTTTATAATTAGCTTATCATTATATATTTATACATGTAATTCTTCTGTAGGTGTGTTTGTCACTCTTAACTTTTCTGAAGTTTTTGTGTGTGTTTGCGTGGATGGTTTAGATTTACAATTGAACCAAGTCGGTGACACTATCGTCAAGGTCTAGAAATCACTCGTGCGAAGCCGAGGCGTATCGCTAGTAGTAATTCGACGTAAAGTCAGCAACGTTTCATTTTCTTCAAGAATCTTTATATTAACTTTGTGAGCGGGAAATGGAGTTGTCTCGTCGGCACTGTACCGGCCAGTAGCGGACACAATTATTGCTTTAGAAATAAAACTGCACCGCCCGAGAATTCTTCTGACCCACGTTAATACAATACGCAAAATACATATGCCCTTTAAATAGAGATTCTTTGAAATTAATTATTTTATACTAGTGACACCACAGAATAAATAACAGTACTACGTAATGACACGTCCTGCCTTCGCTTTTTTTAAGATCTATTAATATAGCGTTAAATAGATTTAAGATAGAGACAATTTATTTTATCAATTTTACTTTCTTTTTTATAAATGTCAAAGTTTTTCTGATGAAACTACTACCGCAACTATAAATGTCAAAGTTTTTCTGATAAAACTAAAACGGCTACCGATATTATACTTATAATAAATATATAAAAATTATTAAGTAAAAATTATGATACACTGGATTGAGGAAATTAATTAAAAAAGTCGTGTAGAGCCAGCCATCAAAAAGTTTTGGAATAAGTTGAAAATAAATATTTAGAAAATAAAGTAAAAAATAAAACATAAGAAATATAAATTATAAGATAAAGAGGCAATTAAGGAAGATTTGAATTGAGAAAAGAGGATGAGAGAGATTACATTTTTTATTACGAATAAGTAGAATATTGGTTGATAAGATCTAAATTACTTCAATTTAAATCTTATCAACCAATATTCTAGTAATTTGCTATTCTATACGCAGTGGTATTCACATAGGAAATTTTAATGTTATCAATATTAGAAAATTAGAAAAAAATAGAAGAAAATTAGAAAGAAACTCGTAACAACTTGGAGCAAATATTTTTTTATGAGTGACCAATTTTACGAAGGTTGAGTTTTTCGTGTATTTTATCTGCGAGAAAATAGGAAGTATCTATTTAATTATCACTGAAATAATTTGCAGATAAAATGTTAGCACTATATGTACAATTTATAGATTCAAATGCAATAGTTCTTAGTTATTTGTATTATTAAGAAATACACAGAAGTGTACAAGTTGCGTTAAAAACTATTTATAATGTACGCATTGATGATTTCAGTGATTAAATCAGGTTAGTTACATTATAATTATATAATTTTGTTAGACTTACGTGTTAATAATGTAAACGTGTTTGATTTGCAAAAACTATACAATTGTTGTACAGTTTGTCGACCAATTCTGAAATTTCTATGTAATTTTAATTTCATCAGATGAACTGTGTGCTCGTTTGTGAGTCTTATTCTATAAAAATGTTTTTTGGAGTCTGTTATTGCTTTTATTTAAAGTTAATTTCCGTATATCCTTTTACAGCCCATTACTTAATGATCTATCCTCCAGTGAGCCGGAATATCCGTAATCATTTGACAGGCGGATAGACAATCGA
Organism: Parnassius apollo; assembly: GCA_907164705.1. NCBI lineage: Eukaryota > Metazoa > Arthropoda > Insecta > Lepidoptera > Papilionidae > Parnassius > Parnassius apollo. The sequence continues at coordinate 984,048 of CAJQZP010001271.1, forward strand.
AGCTCTCTGTTGCCCGTCTAATATCCTTATTTAAAATTCAAATTTCTCTGCAACCTTTCCCAAATATCTTCTCACAGTCGTTTTGCTACAATGCTGTAGGTACATTCAAATGCTTTTTAGGATAATGCTCCATATTTAAAATTTAAAATTATATTTTGTGGGCATTTTTAAATATTTTTGTTGTAATTCCTCCGCTTTGACTGTCCTAAATAATATTTTTTTTATTGTCGATATGTCGCTCTGGTGGAATTCTTCAGTCCTAATAATTTTACCTCACTCTACTTGTATGTCTCAATGGTTATGATTTCATATTAGATTTATAGATTTCATTTTAGGTAGAGCAACGATGCAGCTATATTATGTTTGTAGCACGAATGACTCGACTCGACTGCTCCTCACATAATACAAGCCTGAAATAGCATCTCAATGCTCCTTTGTTTCGTATGGTTAGTGGTTAGAGAGATCTTAGTCCTCAGCGGTGAATAAGCATCTGCATTTTGATACTTAATTGAGGATAGATGTACATTTCTATGGGCCTTACCAACAGGTGGAGTGCTCGTTTGTCACCCTTAATCTGTATTTAGAAAAAAGTATTTTTTTTTTCAAAAAATTAAAATAGTTTTTTTTTATATATTAAGGTTAAAGCGCGCAAAATGTTCGTTCTATAGCTTGGCGCTCTCTTTTCTTTTTCTGCGTTGAAATTACAATACAAATCAAATCAGAAAACAGTGAAAATAACGCGCTCCCTGCAACAGCGGGCAGGTGAAAAACAAGTTTTATCTAAAACTTTTGAATTTACAAACGTCAAAGTAGTGAAATATTCATGGAATTCCAGCACTTTCACGAAACATGCCGTGAACTTGGTTCTTGTTCACATGTCTATCATAAAAAAAAAATTAGCTTCAATTTTGTGATTTGGATAAACATTTGTACGAGTTTTATAATATTCATATTAAATTATTATCATTCTAATTACAAAAACTGACCGGTTTCGCCACACGACATCGTGTGAGTGATTTTGGAGCCAGGCCTCTCCCGTAGACAGCCATTCTGCCACAGTTGGCTGGCAGGTTGGCAACCACAGTTATGTTATGCCCAGCAGTGGGAGTATATACTCTACATACACACTGTAAGTATTTTAAAAACTATTAAATTATTTAGCAACTTAGAACTATAACAAAGACGATTTTGGTAATAACTTCGTTTAATTTTTACTTTTAAAATGGTCTTACCTTTAAACGATAACGTACCAAAACAGTGAAAGTAACATTTAAATATTTCAATTTTTTTATTTCAAAACTGTAAAAATTCTTTTATTTTATTTCTTCATATAATCAAAAATAAATTTAAGCCGGTGTTGTTGAATGAACCAATGTAAGCCAGTGCTAGATGTGATCCTACCTGATGGTGAAGATGGTTAAACGCACTCATTTGGGTTATCAAAAGCCATTTCACTCTTGAAGATATCTACAATGAAATTTTCATTTCAGGATAAATCGAATAGCAAATTAATCCACTCCATTTTTCTTAGTATTACGAATAACGAAGCAAACCGCTTGTTGTCTACATACCTACTACCTACCACGCATTCTTAACAAAGGGGTGTAGACTAGTCGAACCACTGGATGTCGGATAGTTGAAGGGAGTGTGAGGAATTAAACTATATGTTTCCTACACACACTGTTCGAAAGGTATTCTGTAGAACACTAAAAGGCCGTGGAACCGAAAACTTTGCGGGCCTTTGGTAATTTTACCTACATAGATGCAGTACGAATGGGCCGGCACGACCGGTAAAGGACAACGCTCTCACACAATGCCAGCGTAAAGCAAAAGGTAATGCCGCTGATCTTTGTATGGTGAGTGTACAGAAACGAAGATTCATCTTATTTTTTATAGAAGAGGAATCTAACGAGGTTTCGGCTAACTTGATATTTCGATTAACGTGAACAACTGTAACACAAGGGAAATTGCAGGTTCGTAGACTCTGAGTCTTCAGAGGGTCCACTTACCATCCGGTAGTCCACGTGTTCCTTTTTCACCTTTATTCTATAAAAATTGCACCTGTGCTCTAGACTGATTAGACTGTTAGCTGTTGTTACCCAGATAAAATACATCAACAAGCTTCATAGAACGCCTTTTTATTAAGTCTTAAGGTGTTAGTTGGCAGCATCAACCAATGTATGTCAGCAAAAAAACCCTGGACCAGACTTGTGACATATAGATTAATCGACGGTCTCGGTGTGCACCACCGACCCTTTGCCAGAGCACTTAAGATTAAATCAAATCGTCTTTATTAAAGATCAATGAACTGTCAGAAGCTAACGAACACTTAATATCACAAATGCAGTTGACATCTTTTTCGCATTTGAAATCTTTGTTCTCGTAATTGAAATTGGATAATTTATTACAATGAATTGTTACCGAAGATACCTAAGTAAAATGTTATTATTAAATTAGAGAGATGAAAGCTTAAAGATTAAATGCTTCATTCTATCACACATACACATGCTTTGCTGATTAACGATAAAAGGTAGGGCCAGGGAATAATAGAATCTTTTTGATTTGATATAGATTACAAAAATACTTATTGAAAGTTGAAATAAGAAGAAGGTAGTTTAAGCTTTACCACTGGTTCAGAAAATCCTCTTGTTCGGAAGTATGAGAGAATTTTAATATAATGCAACTTGAATATTAACATGGACTATTGTATTAATCTCACAACATTTAAGAGAGTAATAAAATATTGCAAGGACAAATAACCTGCTTAAAATTAACTTAATCTACTGACGTAATTACTACGAACACGTTGTTTGACTCGTTGCTCAGAAAGAAGAAGCAGGCACACCAACACCTCTGTGCTGGAAAGAACCAGCAAGAAACTTAGCAGGCCTTTTTTTATAAACATTACTGTACAACAAATTATTTGATACAATTAAGTATGAAAACATATTATAACTGCATTGTAGCAATAACCTTATTCCCGGGTTCCGTTTTTTACAGTGGATTGACGGAGATAGTGAACGCAATTTAGAGAGGTTGGGAGGTGCTCTTTGAACTATGTAGACACATAATTTTATTTTATTACGCGGATCTAAGCAAATTAATTATTGAGACCTTTAATTTAAATTATCGACTCTTTGGAGTACAGTAACTGGTATAATACTGTAATTGGTACAGTAGTACTGGTATCGAGTAAATGCATAGTAAAAGGTTGGTACCTGGGCGAACGCTTAAGCAAATACCCTTCAGTTAGACCTTCCTGAGAAACTACAGCTAGCAGAAATGCACTAGACCTGTAATATACAACATTTTATTGTTTATTTTAGATGATAAGAGTGGCAATTGACTTCCTTAGCGATCTTTTAGTATTTTTACTCGATAGCAACGAGGCCTCATGATGTATTGCTATGTAAGTTTCCCTATTTAATAAAATTTTATTTTAATTTTGCGGAGTAATTTTTATATTTGTTTTCTGAAAAGGATTAGGTGAATCATTTCTGGATATCTAAAACACCCGACAGGCCAGGGTTTTTAACATAACGTATAAGCTATACGATAATTTGTTTTACGTATATATAAATCGTGTATTTAAAAGGTACTTATTTATATTGTTAGAAATTATCTATTTTATACACACAAAATGATATCCCTTAATGGAGACCCGGTAACAAATTCCGACGGTTGGACACTAATACTTACAGCTTACTTTTTTGGCTTCGCGGCCTGAACTAACATTTAACGGTTATGTGAGCTAAAATTAATATCCGGTGAAGTTCTGTACGAAGCATTTCAAAAGATTAAAGCGAGAAAATTAAAAATAAAGAACTGGAAAATAGTTTCTCGATGGCCACCATATTGACAGTTATTCATGTGAGCAGATCAAATTACACCAGAAACTTTTATACAATTTTAATGTTACTTAAGTCTATACATAAAATATTATAGTCCTCCATACCGGATTTCGGTGGCGACTACCAGTCTCAAAAGAGACCAGCCTTTTTATTTATTTGCTTTTTTAAAGGAAACATACAGAAAAATAAATAATTATAATATTAACATATAAAAGTAATCCTAAAACGTAAAAAAGTTTTACACAGATATCTAACACTTGCCACCACAACATGTGGTATAAAATTTGGAATTTAGAAATATAAAAGAAAAAAATAACTAAATGGTATTTAAAATTAAACACTTAAACGTTTAAAAGTAATATTGTACGAATAACCATAACAAAACTACCAATTTCAAATTAAGTTTTACAATATTTTTGTAACTTTTATATTTAAGGTACAAAATATCTAATTTACAATATTTTAAATTATTTTTATTACATGTACGACATACAAAATTATTAGAAGAATACTTTGTTTCAACTTTAAGTTATGCAAACAGAGATTTTAGTGTGTGCCCCTAAACACCCCTGTGACACGCAAGGTTCCCTTTGCTTAAAAGTAGGAAAGAGTTGATGATGTAACAATTTGTACAACAACGTTTGATATCTTATATCACGGCGTTTTCCGAGGGTATTTATTACCATCCTAGTTTTTTATTTTTATTATTTGGTAATATTAAAGTAATATTTTAGTGCCCAAATAATACATATTACTGATTTTGGCCCGAACGTGATTCGAACCCCGAATTAAATTAAGTTTCAATAATTTATGGTATTTTGTTGTAAAAGCGTATACATTGTCTCGTGAGTGAGTTACCGACTTTGTGGAATCAATTTACTAGTAAAATAGGTATGTAGGTAGTATAGATAGGCTGCAAGAAAACTTAAAAAGGAAAATATTTACTTTATCATCTCATAAAATTGGACACGAGCCACTTTCAAAGTGAAGAGTACATTGAATTTTATGCTTTTTTTTGGGGCTGATTTGGTATTTCACATAATTCTTAGAAAGATGGCTGATATATTATTATTAATTGCTTCTTATGTAGTTTATAATAAGTATTGTAAAATAAAAATAATATATTATATATTACACTTTAATATTCTAAAAACTAATGTTACATAATATACAATAATTATTAATAATATAATATAAGTTTATCTTTAATATCATTAATAAGTATCAAATTATATGAACAGCCTGTACATGCGAACTCGACGAGTCAAGCCAGGTGGGCAAATAACGCCACCGAGAGTAAACCGGTTTATTGACTGTACGGGGAAGCGCGGTTCAATGTATGCATCACAACATTATGATTTATGAGATAATTACACTCCCTCCCTGTCCTAGACATTCTTATTAATTGTAGTACGCCGCATTACATGCCAACATCACAATTTATCCAAGCTCACATAAAAAAATTTTTAAAGCAGTATATCTGGCAACACTGTATCAACCCGTCCGTCAATGCAACTTCATTACGTTTTTTTGTGCCAGCCATCACGGTGTGTTTTTATAATTTTTGTTGTAAAAATTAAATATGTTTAGTGTAAAATCAAATATTTTGTATCCAAAACCTACTCTACAAATAAATTTGTTACGTATCTGCGTGGTAATAATTTGATTATGTACTTGGGAAAGGAAGATACTCAAAATGGAGCCAACCGGTCAAAGGTAAACAAAAATCCTATTGTTCGAGGTAGGTGCACGTGTATATAAAATAAATAAAGTTAAAACATTTATTAAATAATAAAATCAGATTCACTGTGCCCATTTATTAACAAGTATGATAAATTATCGAACAAATTCACTATTATGGATTAATAACATAACATCGTCACTCATATAATATGAAATAGTAAATAGGTATTTTAACCTATAAATGTGGGTTGAGATACATTGTACAGAGTTACGGTGAGAAATTTTAAGTGATATATATTAATGTTTTCCTTACTTTCATTTACTTACGTGGGGCAGTCGTCATTATCAGTCAGAAAATTGGGGCAGCAGACCCGGAAATTATACAACCTGAGATTTAATTGTATACCCTGAGATTACAACTAAACTTTCTTTAGTATCAGAAAATCCTGATTATGAAAAGAAATAAGTGCTATAAATAAACTTAACTCATGGGTTTATTAAAGTTATGTAAACCTTTAACGTCCACAAAAAATTGGCAGAACAAGTTAGAAATAATAACTGAATTCTGGGACAAAATTATCCGGTGTGTAAGGGAGAGTCAGTTTACTAGTCCTTAAAATTGTTAATTCCCAAACAAATGGGATTTAATAGATTCATTTTTAAATCTAAAGACAGTATATTACCTATTATTTTGTAGACACATAAAATAAAAAATAAAAAGCTACATAATATGACACCCCTCTATCAGGCATTTGGGTGTTGGTAGGCCTATGTGCAGCTGTGGACTTTTATAGACTGCAATAGATGGATGGATAATATGACATGAAAGTAAGAAAAAATGTGATATGACAACTGTTTTACCTTGATATGGAATATGAAAAGGTTACAAGTTAAATATACACTTAAAATATAAGTAAGCAAAAAGTGAGTAAAAAATAAGCATTTATAGGTGGTTTAGAAAAATCTGAAAGATTGAACCAAACCTATTATTCAAATTATATCCCTTGTGATATATTTGGCTCCACATGTTGCGAATGAAACCAGATTTTACAGATATGCAAAACAAAAATAGTATTGTAAGCATCAGATTGAATTACAATAAATTTGTTAAATTATTAAAAGAATAATAAAAAGACAACAGATAGCCTCTAAAATGTTTCATTACTTAGATTATTGTCAATTTTAAAAAATTAACAAAATATAATTAAAAAACTCAGTAAAGAAGGTAAGCAATAAATTATTATTATTGAGATAATAAAACGAATATAATATAATAATTATTATATAACAATTAATATAATAAGACGAGAAAATAATATAGAGAAGTTTCCGCTGATAGGCAATTAAATAAAAATCTAGATCATGATTAATTAACTGAAATTAAACATAGGCACATTATTGCATTCGAGCTGTATTATGTAATTTAATATAACCTAAGTTACAAGAAAGAAAGAAGTGTTTAGCATCATTAGGTTTTAAGTAGAATGATGAGTTGCAAATGCATTAATGGCCTACAGCGGTACATAAAATATCAATCTGGGAAAATATAAAACTTACATACTTCACTAATTAAAACAGTGGTAAATTAAACAATTAAAAAAAAATTATTATAGGAAATAATTTTCTATTGTAAGATATTAAAAAGTTATGACAAGTTAAAAATAAGTAATATGTGAAGTAATAATTAAAAAATAAAATAAAGATGCACTTATTCAGTAAAATTAAGTATGGTATCATTCATACCTATCATGTTACTATTATCACCTTCATAACTAAAACTAGGTATGGTAAAAGCACAATAGAGTTATGCTGACAGATGCGTACACTGATTGCCAAAATATGTTAGCAACAAAATAAATTGTTGTAGTAAGAGGGAATTATGTAAAAATACTGATATAAATAGTGACTAGATATATTGTGCATAAGCCATTTTGGTTGCTATTAGTAAAATGAGGTTAATAATGTTGTGCTTAAAACCTTATTATATATAATATGTATATATAATGTTATGTAATATATATTCAGTGGCAAATTTCTGACCTTAGATGGTAGTGGTTCTGACCTTAGTAGTAGTATTACAAAAAAAAACATTAAACGCATAAAACCGTTTGAAATATAAATTGACACTTCTCAACTGGATGGAGAGAAACCAATGGAATAAGAAAAAATTGGGTTTTAGTGCTTCATTGAGAGTAAATTACATAGATATTATTCTATATTAAAGTAGTATATGCTTATATTTTTGGGAATGGTAGAATACAATACAAAACTTTGAGCAAAACAATATAGTTATAATGAATAGTAAACTTACTACAACTAAATAATACTTATGTTGTACAATTTTACCCAGAGTTGATAAAAATTCTGCTTCATATATTAACAAGATAGAGAGGTTTCTATTCATTAACTATTGAGGATTCAATACTTAAAATTAAATAAAATATGGAAATTTAACATACGATCTAAAATTGAGCCAAGTAAACAAAAAACAGTCAGAGGAAGTCTTTCAAGTCTATTCAACAAGATCATAAAGCAGTGTCAAAGCTAAAACTTGATCAAATTAGTAACAAGAAATAATAAAATTATTATATACCTAACAATGGGGTTCTGCAGGCATGACCCAGAAACCATGGCAGTTATATTAGATTGGGGGACGATTCTTCTTATGTATTCCTCTTAATGTCGATGAGTCAAAAAACCATAGGTTTTTGTTTTTTTTTTCACATAAGAAAATATTTTGCAGTACTAAAATTTAGAAGCAATCAAATAAAGATAATTAATGGTATAGTTTTTATTACAAAGGGCTCAATATTATGAGTATAACATAATGAAAAACTTGTTACAAATTATAGATGTAAAAGTACTAGAAAGTCTCACAAGGGTTTGGCAAAAGAAGTCCAAAAATTGTCAACGTAAGAGAACCCCCACATGATCACCGGACATCAAGGTAGCAAAATATACCAATATACCAATGATTTAAAAGTTGGGCAAGACTATTCCCATTTTTGACATGCACGTAGTTTCGGACAGTATTGAAGAAATAGGAAAAGTATAATACTGAGGAGATAGGGATGCAAAAGCACTATTGAATTAAAACTGCTGGGAAAAATATCTAACAGGAGTTATATAGATGCTATATACAGACCGTTAGAACTATCACTTAGAATATATACATGGATTTATGTATAAATAATAAAATAAGAACGAAAAATACTACTGGTAGATATTAAGCGGTGCAGAGAGGCAGAAGTAATTACTGTAAACTTAAAATTGTTGAGAGAATATCTAGCATAAGTTAATAAAATGCTATGCATTAGAGCTGTCATTTATGAAGATAGACATGGTTAACTATTCAGCCCTTACCGCTATGACTTAGAAGGTAGACAGGTCTTAATTCACATATAAGATGCTATCACTAGTGGAAAGATATTAAGATGGGCTAGGACTCAGAAGACATCACTGCAGGCTTTAAACCGTTAGAGCTATCACATAGAGGATAGTATACGGTTGACTATTCAAACCTTAGAGCTAACACTTTGAGGTTAGACAGGTTTGAATTGAAAGCAATATCACTTGAAGGAAGACATTAAGATAGACTACGGCTCGGAAGAAATCACTGCAGGCTTTAAACTGTTAGAAGTATCACATAGAGGATAGACATAGTTGACTATTCAAATCTTAGAGCTAACACTTTGAGATTAGACAGATTTGAATTGAAAGCATTACCACTTGAAGGAAGACATTAAGATGGACTATGACTCGGAAAAAATCACTGCAGGCTTTAAACCGTTACAGCTGTCACATAGAGGATAGACACTTTACTTCAGACCTTTTAGAGCTAACACTTTAGTTAGACAGGTTTTGAATTAACATTAAAGTGCTGTCACTATAAACTATAAAGTAGTTTTTTTTTCACATGAGCAGTAAATGTGAAATAATGAATTATTAATTTTGAATAAAATAACAAATTATTATTAACACTGCCTATATAAAGATAATCATACTACTGTGTCATGTTACAGTCATCTCATAGACATCTCATACACATCATTGTGAAGTATTTTGTAAAATATGGCACTCCAAGATTCACTCCAAAATTCATACTAAGAATTATAGTGAATTCTCGTATGTCAAATACTATAAATTATAAAATAATAAAATAATTAATTCTTTATCGTACCAAATTGTAGTAAGTGTAATGAAATTCCTTCCTGGGCTTTTGTGCCTTTTACTTAGGTTTGAGTTATAAAAATAGACTTAATAATAAGTTACTTTTAGATTATTAACTACAGAATATTGCAATAAATATTGAGAATACAGAAATTTACAAAAACTAGTAACAAGCTGAGCAGTGATAATTTATAGGTTATAATATGCATACATTGTCCTTCAACAAATATTACATTTATTCAAACGGGAGCTCAGATGTATAGTTAAGGTATAGATAGAATTTCACTTCAACAGGGTTTGCATGGGAAAAAAATAAATGAGAAGGGGTTGAGCCTTTCTTGTGAATATTTTAATAGAAAACAGAACACAAGATAGTGATAAATTTAACCCACTTAGAATAGTATTTCTTAAGTAAGTTATAAGATGATAAAATTAAACTGGAATATATATTCCAGATTGTTTACTTTTTCAGTCATAATTCTTCCACAGGGCCACTTCTGCTGCAATCAAGCTGGCCTTATGTGTATAAGGAAATGTTATGAAATAACGATAATTTATTTATGTTATTAATTTAAATTTACTATACAGGCAATATGTTAAACATTTTTTTATAAAATAAGCGAAATTGCAAATTTCCATTCATTGGTATTATAAATTCGCAACCATGTCTTCAAACATCTACAATTATTAAGAATGTCTAGGACAAGGTATAATTAAATGGTTAAACGAACTTACCTTAAGTGAAGTTCAACCATAATTATACGAAGCTCCTTGTCCTAGACGGTACTCCCGGCCCAACCCTCCTTGGGTTAGGGTTGCTCATCTAATTCCTTGCTTTAAACATAATGAAGTTGCATTGACGGACGGGTTGATACAGTGTTGCCAGATAAGTTTTTTTAGCGAGCTTGGATAAATTGTGATGGTGGCATGGAATGCGGCGTACTACAATTATTAAGAATGTCTAGGACAAGGAGCTTCGTATAATTATGGTTTAACTTCACTTAAGGTAAGTTCGTTTAACCATTTAATTATTATCATGCTGTGTATGTTGATGACATCGGTATACGGTAAAACTGTATAGCTTATGTTTATACTGTAAAATACCAATCTAAATATTATAAAAATATTATCAAATAAATAGAAAAAAATCAATTTTTACACCTCTTAAGCCTAAGATTAAAGTTTTCCAAAATAAATATGTGATAATTGAATTATTACGTGCCGGGTTAAGTCGTTACAGTTGTATTACGGCTGCTGCACGAACGGATACGGTTAACACGAGGAAGGACCATGCTCTTACAGAATCTCAACGAAGTAATCATCTACGAACAACGATTACGTTCAACTAAGAGAACATGAATCTTAATTCATTCACAATTATAGAACTTTGTTTCGTTTCGTGCAAAATTTCCCCCTTGCTAGAACCGTTGTTATTTCCCGATATTTTGTAATTTTTGGTCACGTTTAATTGAAATAGGTATTTTTATTTTATTATCGTCTGAGCTAGCACAAATAAGTTAAAAGAACACAGTTAAAAGAAAATTATTTCAACTGTGTAACTTTGCCTTGAAATAATTTTCTTTTAACTGTGTAACTTATTAGCATTGGTTTTAAAAATGTTAAAAATTAATTTGTTAAGATATGCGTCATAAAATAAAAATGTGTGTATCCGCTAGTTTTAAGAGCACCAACTAAAAACTATAACTAAAACTACCACTAATCTCAGCACCACTACTCCCAACAGATACCGATAATAATTACGATGTTTCGTGTCTAAGCGAAGCATCCTCAGGTGAAGTATAAGTAGACTCTGCGGTGGCTGTCCACTAAGTCTAGCTGTTGTGTCTTTCCTAGTAATCCCAGTAGTTGCGATGGGATAAGTTTTGATGGGGAAAGTACGTGCAATCAATGAGGGGTGGGGGTGGAAGGTGTTCTTCAACGAGGTAAGCCACATCATTGTTTTGATGTGAAACATCTATAGCGGCGCGTCAGACCTACTGTTGGCGTGGCGACGTGTCGCCCTGGCGTGCGGCGCCACGCTATGGATACCGTGATAATGTTATGTCCAACACTTTTGTAACATTCTCCAGAATCAAGCACGCAAACATCTATTACCGTAAGTACCGAGCTTAAAATAATTGATTGTCAATATTAAACCACTCATAGACTGACCACATTTACATTGAAGATATTTAGTAATAGTAAAGGTAAAAGTAAATTAATTTATATTAGTTTAAATAAATAGAGGGTTTTACAAAGATCTCTCTTAATAAAACTTTGTAATTAACGTTAGTAAATAATTAAATAAATAAAAAGATGACTAAAAACTGACTCAAGCTGCTTGCATCATACTTTTTAGTGGTCAGATGAGGTGAGTCAGAGTAGTTCAACTTCACTTCTGCATCTAAGGCAAATGTGATATTTATAGCTTGTACTTGGTAGTTAAGGCCGAATACGACGCGAATGACCTTGCTAATTTCGCAGCAAACCACGCGCCGCCAGTACCTACGCTTTGTTTATTATAGACATGTATAATACATATAATCAAAGCCGTACGGGCTTTGATTATATTTGACAGAACTAGCTCAGATGCAGAGTAATGAACAACACAGAGAGCATTGCTTACTTCTTAAATAAATTTTTCTTATTTATAATATTAGTTCAATAGATTATAAATTCTGTACTTTATTCGTTATAAAATATTGTTCGAAACGTTAAAGATTTTGTTTCTTAATTGCATCTACTGTTCTCATATACTGAAAATGTTTGTTCTTGTGAGTCTTACAAGATGCCGTAATGCAAATTGCATAAATAATAACTCTCTTTGTTTTACCACTTAGGTAACATTTATTTCTTTTCCTACCCATATTTACATTTATAGACACTTAAACGCGTATAAAACAATAAATTAACGATTTTCGCTACAGACACATCGACTGTTGTTACCTTACGTCACACGTCGAAGCGCCTGGTAATTTATTACGGCAAACTTTTATCTGGCAATATACGATATTATTATTAGGTGTTTTTAATTAAAACGAATTATGTTAATAAATAATATTTTGTATCGAAAATAAAGATAGCAGGTACCTTCGGAATTACAATACAAAAATTTTTACGTAAAAAGAATTTTTCCTAAATTAAAATTCACAGAGTTTTGGAAGAACAATAATTTTATATATCATTTCTTAAAATTCTTTTATTTGTTGGTATATTCATTTATTTTAAAATTTTAAAATGACGGTGACATTGTGAAGGACCCGAACAAACCTACAAAAATGTTTTAAAGCTTAGAATTACTTCAGGTCAAAGTTCTAGTCAAGAGAAATATATCAATTTTCGCCAGTTCTCTTCGTATTCGGCCTTAATTTACAGAAAGAGATACGAGGATAATTATTATTCTTAAGACGAATACACGATGCATATAATTATTTTTAAAACATCTATATCTACACAACTACATCTTGTGTTATTTTAAATATCTTGTACTGACATTTAAAATTTTCTAATATATGTGCCATTTTATTACTAATATAATAAAAAGCCATACATGACTTATTTATCTGTACAAAAACAACATCAGGAGAATCGCAAGCTTTTGAAAAAGGAGTAGGCTTTGAAGACGTTTTAGTTCAGAAAGAGTGATGGTGATAATTGATTCCAAGTAAAAGTCGTGCAAAGAAGATAACTCCAGGCAAAACTCTCAGCGGTGAACCGACAATTACTATAGGTATGGATGGTCACGAGTTTTTCGCAAAGTGCGATGGTGAAATTTGGCGACTGCAGATAATTCGAACCATTATTCTGGGCACTCATTTCTGCAAACAGCACCATATTTAAATAATTTTTGATGAAGCTTATTGTACCGTCAATGAGTACTTAGAAGATGAAAATGGTTTAAAAGACTGCCTTCTTTTCCATATTAATATAAATGAAAAAGTACATGTGTATGTTTGTACTTTATAATTATGATGTAGTTAAAATATCACATGTAACGTAATTATTACATAAAAATATGTACATTGTTTTAAAATTATTTTGAAATCTACTTCTTTGTGAAAATGTAAGCTTCCAACTCTAATTTCTATTTATTAAACTCTGAATAGAAGCGAGCCTGCTGAAGTGACTCCTTAAATTATTTCAGGGTTTGAGACAGCTTCATTACTTCTGTTGCTTTATGGCCCTGGCGTGAGGTTTCTTTGGGGCCTATAGTCTGCATAGAATGGCCATCCCATGCCACCCTCCCCTGTAATTAAGTGACTTTAATTATACTCTATAGACTAAAGCCTTTTTATTTTTTCTCGTAAAAAAAATATTTATTTACTTCATATATTAAAGTTATTCTTTTATGTGTTATAAGATTATGCAGGTTTGCGATACGTAATAATCTATATGACAGAAACTACGATTTTCTTATTTCTCTCAAAAAGCTAGTTTCATTATTTTATATTTCAGTACAAAAAAAGCAGAGTCAATATTTCACGCTCCCATTGTTCCCGACAATCATAAAAGGTCCTCGCACTTTGTGAAGGTATTACGAGAGACTCACACTAATTTCCAACCTCCTTTACATCGCAATATCTCAAACTATACGTCTCGGGATTTTCATAAAATTTTATTTCATGAAAGATTTGACTTAAATTTGACTAAGTATGTAAGTGGCATAAAATATTAAAGTTATATTTTTTTTATTCCAGTAGGGGTATCGTTAATCTGGCATTATATCAAATAATAAATTCGCTGTTGTTTATGCAAGCAAGGGTGAATAAGGTACACAGTCCATCTGATAGAACCTATGTGCGTACTAGTAGTACACACTTATCCGATAAAACTTACATCTGTTCTCAGAAGCGACACTCATTAGAACTAACATGTTGAAGTCAAATATAGAGAAAATAAAAAAAGAAGTCGGATATTGAATATCACAATATTTTAATTGAAAATTGACCTTCACACATTTTTAACCGACGAAAAAAAGGAGGAGGTTCTCAACTCGAGTATATTTTTTTTATGTGTGACTACATCATCATTCATCATCATCATTACAGCCCTTCATAAGTCCACTGCTGAACACAGGCCTCCCCCAAGTAATGCCACAAAGCACGGTCCTGAGCCACCTGCATCCATCGACTTCCTGCATATCTTACCAGGTCGTCACTCCATCCAGTGGGGGTCACCCTACACTACGCCTACCGGTACAAGGCTGCCACTCGAGAACCTTTCTTCCCCATCGGTTATCGGTTCTTCGAGCTATATAGCCGGCCCATTGCCACTTCAGCTTACTAATCCGTTGGGCTATGTCGGTCACTCTGGTTTTACTGCAGATATCCTCATTTCTGAGTCTATCACGCAGAGAAACTCCGAGCATAGCCCTCTCCATAGCTCGCTGAGCGACCATGAGCGTCTTCAAACGGCCAGCAGTGAAGGACTACCTCTCAGATCCGTAACTCATCACTGGCAACACGCACTGGTTGTACAATCTAGTTTTTAGAGATTGAGGTATACCTGACGAGAAGATATGTCGTAATTTCCCGAACGCTGCCCAGCCGAGTTGAATCCGTCGATTGACCTCTCGGTCGAAGTTGGACTTACCTAGTCGGACTATTTGTCCCAGGTAAACGTACTCGTCAACAACTTCGAGCATAGTGCTCCCAACAACTACCGGCATAGGTGTGACATGGACATTAAACATAATCTTTGTTTTGTCCATGTTCATCTTAAGACCTATCCGTTGGGAGGCACTGTTGAGGTCATTGAGCATAGTGCTTAAGTCCTCCAGCGATTCTGCCATAAGGACTATATCGTCGGCAAATCAAAGGTGAGTGATGTACTCGCCATTGATGTTAATACCGTATCCTTTCCAGTCCAGTAGCTTGAAAACGTCTTCCAAAGCAGCGGTGAAGAGTTTCGGGGATATAACGTCACCCTGTCTTACACCTCTCTGCAGTTGGATAGGTTTCGAGCTCCGGTTCTGTACTCGGGTAGCCATCGTAGCCCTACTGTACAAACACTTCAGCACTTCGATATACCGACAGTCAACTTGGCACCGCTGAAGGGACTGCAGCACCGCCCACATTCCGACGGATTCAAAGGCTTTCTCATAGTCCACCCGAAGTCCACTTTGCCGAAGTCCAGGCAAAGTGGCAAATTGTACTCTTCAGTCTTCTGTACAATCTGCCGCAGGGTATGTATGTGGTCTATGGTACTGTAGCCTTTTCGGAAACCGGCTTGTTCGGGAGACTGGAAGTCGTCGAGTCTGCGTACGAGACGATTCGTAATGACTTTCGAAAACAGCACGTAGACGCGGCTCAGAAGGGAAATCGGTCTGTAGTTCTTCAAGAGAGCGTTGTCGCCTTTCTTAAAGAACAAGACCACCGCACTTCTGCTCCACGCCTCTGGAGTAGTGCCACCCTGGAGGACGGAATTGAAGAGCTTCTGAAGGACTTCAAGTACAGGTGTTCCACCCGCTTTCAGAAGCTCTGCTGTAATTCCATCCTCGCCTGGGGCCCTGCCGTTTTTAAGGTGCTGGAGAGCCATTCTAATCTCGCTTAGACTGACGTCCGGGATATCATCGGAATGTATGACTACGCATGACTAAAAAGTCATGCGTAGTCATACTGTAAAAACAGAGTATTCCGATTTTGATAATTGTTTTTTTTTTGTTGGATAGGGTATACCTCGAAATTGGTTCCATATAAATTTCAAAAAAAATATCTACCCTAACACACCGTGCATCTGCTAGTGAGTGGATGCTGTAGCCTATAGAAATCTACGTCTTTTCTCTTTGCTCAGTAGTAGTGGAATATATACAGAAGTGTAACTTTACACCATACATATCAAAATATTATTAATCGGGCTCCACCGATGTCGGGTAAAAATTATAGAAACAGTGTTGTTTTTATAAAAATTAAACTCAACGCTTATTAACACAACTTTAGACTACTAACAGACTCCCTTTTATCGGGTAACTTTAAAATGATTGTGTTAAGAGTGGTTCACGACAGTACTCGAAAGGCGGGTTCGAATCTACAGCTTTCGAATTCATTGTCCGCACCTTTTTTTTTTTTGCGGATGGAAAATCATCTAATGACCCCTTTCGCTCTGGGTGGAGCGTAAGGGAGTGTCAGACTTTTACTGACTAAAAACCATCCGTGTTCCTTCAGTGCCCTTACGTTCCGGAGCCGCGGTATCTCTTTCGAACAGCCCGCAGCCCCGGCAGGCGTCGGCCCTTGCGGGCCCCTTCACGCTGCTGACAGCTCTTTGAGGCGCGCGTGGAACAAAACGCGCCGTCGACACGGCCTGTCGTCATTAGACGGACGGACGACGAGCTACCCATTGCTCGCCGTCCACAGGCCCGCGCCTACGGTGGCCGGGGGCCACGACGTAGCCCCCCGACGCCCGGGGCGTCTCCCGCGGCGGCCGGGGAGGAAAGCTGCTGCTCTCTCCTTCTCCCGCTCCGCCATCTCCTTCGCTAGCATCACTGCTTCGCAGAAGGTGGTGACGGCATCCCATTCCGTCTCGCTCCGGACCATGGCTTCGACCAGGGCCGGACGCGAGAGGTCGCCGCCGCCTATCGCCGCTACGAGGACCCGGCGGTGCTCCGCCCAAGCAGGGCACACCTCCACGGTGTGTTCCACCGTGTCCTCCGGTCCATCCTCGCAGTGGGAGCACCCGGGCGTTTCCTCCCGCCCGATTCGGTGCAGGAACCTCCCAAACACACCGTGTCCGGTGAGACGGAAGGTGAGGATGCCGTGGCGTCTCTCAAGCCACTCCTCAAAGAGGGGTCTTATCGCCGCTATAGTGGCGTGCCCAGCACGGGGTTGCGACAGTCGCTGTCTCCATGTCACCATGAGATCGTGCCGGAAGTCCGTCCGCTGCGCGACAACTTGCCGCGGCAGCGGGGTTTCCCCAAGGCATAGTGCCTCCGCACGCCATTCGTGCAGGCGCGCGAGGACTATCGCCTCCAGATCCCATGGCGGCAATCCGGCAAGGAGGCTCGCCGCCTCGCGGGAGATCGTGCGGTAGCCGCGAACCATTTTCACGGCTATCACCCTTTGGGGCGCGTTCAGGTGGTGGACGGCAAGCCGCGCCAAACCACGCGCCCACACCGGGGCCCCGTAAAGGGCCATGGACCGCACGATCCCCGCGTAGAGCCTCCGGCAGGAGGCGTTTGGCCCTCCCAGGTTCGGCAGGAGCCGCCTGAAGGCAGCCCCGGTCCGTTCCAGTTTGGGAGCCAAACGTCGGAAGTGCTCAACGAAGTTCCATCGGCCGTCGAGGACGAGTCCTAGGTACTTCAGCGTCGACTCGACGTCGATGGATACCCCTCCTACCATCACTGAGGATCCCGGTGGTGGCCTGTTCCGAGGACCATGGAAGTGCATGGCCTCGGACTTGTGCAGAGCCACCTCGAGACCCAGTTGCCGAATCCTCTCAACGACTATCGCAACCCCGCGTGTCATATTTTCCGCCGCCGCCTCGTACGACCCCCCTTGTGCCAGTACCAGCGTGTCGTCAGCGTAGCAAACTACGCTGACGCCGGTAGGGAGGTCGGCGCGCAGCACCCAGTCGTAACCGATGTTCCACAGAGGTGGCCCCAGAACCGAACCCTGTGGGACACCGCACGACATCTCTCGCCGGTTCCACTCACCGTTGCGACCGGGGTAGATGACGGCCCTGTCCGTCAGGTAGTCCCCGACTATACGACGGAGAGAGGTCGGCACCCGGTGATACCGGAGTGCCTCCCTAATGCAGCTCCAGGGCATGGAGTTGAAGGCGTTGGCGATGTCAAGAGACACCGCCAAGACAACCCCCCTCTGGCCACTGCATCCCCCGTCGTGAGGGCTCTCACGCGCATGATGGCGTCCACCGTAGAGCGCCTCTTGCGGAAACCAAACTGGTGTTCCGCAAGATCCGGCCCCGTCCCCGCAAGGTGCTCGGCGAGGCGGTTTGCAATGACTCTTTCAAAGAGCTTGCCCACCTCGTCGAGCAGCACCACGGGCCGGTATGCGGACGGAGAGTCCGCAGGGCGCCCTGGCTTCCGAATGAGGACCAGCTTCCCCGTCTTCCAACGAAGCGGGAATTGGCCTCTCTCCAAGCATGCGCTTAGGAGCCCCTCCAGTCGGGGCCCGAGAGCTTCCGAGGCCAGGACCCAGGCTTTGCCAGGCAAGCCATCGGGTCCTGGGGCGGTATTCCTGGCCTTGAGCCTACGTACCGCCACTCTCAGGTCTACCCCGGTCCCTTCCGGGATGTCGTCGTCGTCGTCCTGGTGGTCCGGCACCGCAGGTGGCGGAGCCATAGGCGGGGGTGGATGTTCCCGTCGCGCAGGGAACAGAGCGCTCACCACGTCCTCCACGAGCTGGGGCCGGAGACTTTGCGTCAGCGGGGGGGCCCAGGTGCGGAGTTTATCCCGCACCATCTTGTAAGGGCGCCCCCACGGATCTCTGTTGAGAGTCTCCAGCATCTCCTCACGGGCCCGATCCCGGGCCCGCAGGACAGCCTCCCGGAGGGCGTTCTTCGCCGCTCTGTATCCCTGGTACAGCTCCGCCTCAATGGCTGCCGCATTCGGTGGACGAATGCGGAGCCTGCGATGTCTGGTGTACAGGTGCCGCGCGGCGACACACGCCTCGCGCAGAGACGTCAGCTCACGCGACCACCAATACACCTGACGCCGGGCGCTTCCTGGCCGGACGCGGGGCATTGCCACGTCACATATCTCAGACATGGCCTCCTGGAACCACCCTGCCTCATCATTGACGTCGGCAGGCCTGTCCGGTGATGACACCCAGGCCTGCACGATCGAGGCTTCCAGGAGGAGCTCCCGGTCCAGCTGCTTTAGCGCCCAACGCGGACCACTCGGGGCCTGTTGGACTGGCGCGCTCGAGGGCTGGGTGGAGACATCAAACCGGATGTACCGGTGGTCGGAGTAGGTCTCCACCCCCCTCCATGACACGCCAGTCAATGGCACGCGGCGACAGAGCGGGGCTAGCGAACGAGATATCCACCACCGACTCGCCCCGCATCCGCACACACGTGGGGACAGAACCCCGATTTAGGACGACCAGGCCTGTCTCCAGAGCCCAGTCTTCCACCATCCTACCCCGCACATCTGTACGACGAGAACCCCAAGCCAAGTTCTTGGCATTGAAGTCCCCGAGGACAAGTACGGGGAGGGGATAACTTCCGACGACGACTGCTCTCAGCTCTGCAAGAGAGTTGTGGAGCTCGGCGAGAGATCGGTTCGGGGAGAAGTACACTCCCACAACGACGAACTCCCCGAACTGTGCTGCTACACACCCCTGACCCCTCCTGACACCTTCAAGGGTCGGGGTACCGGCGGCGGCCGAAGAGATGATGGCCACTGAGCCGTTAAGGTCCGCCACCCAGTCCTCACTAGGCCAGACAAAATACGGCTCAGCGACCACAGCGATGTAATCGACCACTGCGCCATGCTCTGGAGCAACAGATCCTGAGCGCAGGCGCAGTGGTTAATATTCGCCTGGAGGAAGCTTAATGGGGCCGTTATAGGCATTCCATTTCAGCTTCCTCCACGGGGGGCCCCTCTGCGGGCGTCGGTGTCGCGGCGGCGGCGGTGGCGACCGTGACAGCGGTGGCGGTGGCAGTTGCGGCTGCGACGGAGGCCACAGAGGCGGTGGCGGCTTTGGCCCCTACCCTACCCGCGGCCTTGGCCTTGGCGGGTGGCACGCAGGCCTTGCTTCCGGCCCGGTGATCGGCTGGCTTGCCGGTCGCCGCACATGCATCACAGTGCGGCGTGGCGCAGCAGGTCGCCGATATGTGTCCGGGCTGACAGCAGCGGAAGCAAAGGTCACTGCGGTCAACCTCCGAGGCGCATCTCACTGATACGTGGTGCCCCACGAGACAGCGATAGCACCTCAGAGGTCTGGGCTCCAGCAGCTTAACCTGCGCTGAGACCCAGCCCACCAGAAGCCTTCGGCCCTCCACTATGGTTTTGGCCGCCGTAACAGGGCAGCGCACCGTAGCGGCATGCATACCCTGTTGGTCCGGGCGTATGGCGCCTGACCTGACCTGGTCAGTAGTGCACCCCCCGGACCTGGCGACGGCGGCCACCAACTCTTCCTCCAATACCGAGTCGTCCAGACCCATGATGCGCAGGTCTGCGCATCTGACGGGCCTTGACACTCGGGCCTCGTCCGCGTCTAGAGACGCTCTGAGCTTCGCAGCCAGAGCGTCCGCGGTCGCGCCACTGGATTCCCCGGGGACCTCCAGCATACGGGCACCCGTCTGGGTGACTTTGAGCCGGAGGCCCCCAGTGATTCCGAGCTCCCCAAGGTCCACCGCCTCCTTCGCCTTCGCGAGCAGATCGCGGTAGGTAACGCCCTTCTTTTCCGCGTCCGGCTGTAGTGTAATCACTACAGCTGCGGTCTTCGGGGCGCGGAGCCTAGCCGCGATCTTGCGCGCCCTGAACTGGCGCTGCCGCTCCTGCTCTTTGGCCTTTTTGGCTGCCTTGTTCCCCTTCTTTTTATCCCCGACCACCTGCCAACCGGCTTCAGCCGCGGGAGGTGTAGGGATCTGGGGGGCGGTGACGGCGGCGGCAGCTGGCTTGCCGCTGGCGCTGGCACATTCGCCGCAGGCACTGGGGCTGGTGCAGCCACCATCTGTGCTGCCGCCTTGCCCTTTTCCGCCTTCGTCTTGCCTCTCTTTCCCGTCGCCGGCTTAGCCGGAGCCGGTTCAGCCGGTACCGGTTTTGCCGGAGCCGGCTTTTCAGGGGGAGGAGCAACTGCAGCCCCGCCCGAGGGCTGACTGGACGGCCCCGGCCTGGATGCGGTAGCCGTGGCCGCCGCGTACGTTGCCGGCCTCGCCGCCGTCTTGTTTGCCCCTAGGGGGGGGGGCGCAGGACGATGCCCTCTAGCACGGAAAACCGGTGCTGGAAGGCAGCCAGCTCCTGCCGGACCAGGTTCAGAACCTGGTTCTCCACCGGCACGGGCT
This sequence comes from Parnassius apollo, assembly GCA_907164705.1. NCBI lineage: Eukaryota > Metazoa > Arthropoda > Insecta > Lepidoptera > Papilionidae > Parnassius > Parnassius apollo. The sequence goes on from CAJQZP010001271.1 coordinate 1,005,716, forward strand.
GGCTTGGGCGCTGCGTCTGGGGCGCCGCGTGAGAGGCAGGCTCACGTAGACTGGCCAGGTCTGCGCGGAGCTGCTCGTTCTCCTTCTGGAGAGTCTCCATGGCAGACGTCAGGCGGGCCACGTCCGCCCGCAGCTTCCCACCTCGTCCGCATTAGGCCCGGCCCCAACAAAGTTGGCCTCCGCAGCCGCCATGATGGAGGCGGAGGCCCCGGGAATGGCCTTGAGCTTTGAGGAGGACTTTTGCTTGTAGGCCACGACCTTGATCGCGGCCTCCACCTCCTTTACGAATCTGGCCTTACGCTCCACCTCGGAGCCGCCAGTCGCACTCGTCTCTTCGCCTGATACCCGAGCCGTATCGCCCGGGTGGCGCCCCTCCTCGGCAAGCTTTGCCGCTCGTTCGGCCATCTGATTATCAGAGAGCCCCCTCCCCTTGCCTCTCAGCCCGCCCCGCCTGTTGGTGGGGATTTTCCGGGCCGAAACCTCCTCTTCACCGGATGACGGCCCCTGGTCGCCATCCAGCCTGGACCGCTTGCGGAAGAACTTACTGGTCTCCGCGGTCCCAGGCCCCACGCGTCGGGAGCTCTCTGAGCCTCCCACGCTGCTCGATGCGGCGTCGGACTCAGTCCCCGCATCGTTTCTCCTCTCCTCTACGTTGCCGTTGCCGGCGGTTTTTGTTTTGTTTTTTGTTTTTTGTGTTTCCATTTCTGTACCCACGAGTATGGGGGGAATTAAAGGTCCACCTTGGCAGAGACCCCTGTACCAAGGTAAGCAGTTAGAGGATTTATTACTCGCCAGGGGGGTCTGCAGGTACCCTGGCGAGGACTGCACTTGCGGCTGATTTGTTCATAGAACCCCGTCAGCCATCCATCCCCTCGCGGTGCGTCGCCGCTTGGGATTCGGGGTAACTTTTTATAGAGGTTTTCTCCCTCGCGGTCCGGGCGATTAAGCCAAGACCCTCGGTCCTTATCAAAGCCGCGAGACATGATCCACGACACTTCGACTGGGATTACGAGACCGGCGGTGACAGCAAAGGATGAATCCTTCACTGTCTGCCCGGAGGCAGGGTAAGTGCACACCCTGCCTAATGGTATTTTAAGCGACAGTAGCGTAATGGCTACTGTCGCTTAAACAACATATGTAAGGTTTGTCAAAGATCTACGAGTGAGTTTATATTTTTATTATATCGTTGATTTTCTTTGAAAAGCATTTCGTTGATTTTTTTTTAAAAGGCAGTTTACAAACTTAAATTGCACAAGGGCATATATTCAGACCCGGAATAATAATTTGCGCGCCATACAAATACTTGTTCCGTGCGGAATTCGAACCCGCGGCCCTTAGCGACGCAAGTCAATGATAAGCCACTTCGCAATGGAGCTGTCAACTTAGATATTGTGAAGTTTGTTTACTTAATTAAATTTTACTACAAAATTTAATTATACGACTGTAAGAAATAATAAGTCATCGTTATATAAAGATATTTAAAGTTTTTAGTATAGACGTTTCAATTTGCAGCACGTGACGTAGTTAATTTAACTCCTCGTTTTTAAAAAAAACTGCTTTAGGAGTAGAAGAACTAAGCACTGTATAACTTGCCCGTAATATTGAGTAAAATATTCTTTCTTTTAAAACAACTCAAAAAGGAGACCGTGAAGTTTCTTTTCTAGTTTTTCCTCCTTTCTTTAATATTATCCATTCCATTCATCCATTACAGCCTATAAAGACCGCTGCCGAAAACAAGCCTTCCTACAGGTTGCTTCATTTGAAGGAAGCCACGATTGGCAGGCGGATCGGCATTCACAGTTTTTAATTTTTTAATTCCTTTTTTTCCTCTGTCGCCTCTTAAGACAGCCACTGGACGATATGACGTAGCAGATATTCTTACGCAGCCACTACACGGTTCCTAGTGTTACTAGATCAAAAAATAAAGTCGAACAATATATTTCTGTTTATAGTTTTTTTTTGCCTCTAAAAACGAGTGTACAACATTTAACACCTAGTCCTTTGATGAGCATTATTAAGTAAATAAAAATAAAGTTATTACGAGTACGTTTACGTAGTAAGTGCACCGCTGTAGCTATATTGTGATAATATCACGTATAGATCGGCTCAACCATGTAAGGACCACGCTCTCACAGAATGCTTGCGTAAAATAGCTGCCTAATGCTGCTATGTTTCGTATGGATGTTAAGAACTAGAGATCCTTCTTACTGCAATAGAAGCATTCCATCTTAGCCCTCAGGGATAACAACGCATCTGCATTATAATTCTTAATCGAGGATAGATGTAGATGTCTATGAGCTACGGCGTCTACTTATCATCAGGTGGACTATGAGCTCATTCGTTATCTTTGTTCTATAAAATAAACCATTGGACATGAAGCTTCAAAATATACTCCACGGTGTGTCTTCTTGGTGGCAGAATTCCATCTCAGCCTAGCAGTCTGGGTAGGCACGACCGCCTTACCTATTTCCACCGCCACAAGGAGTGCTTGCACTGCTCTGTCTGAAGGGTGAGGTTAGAGGTTGAGAGAGCCAGGTTAATGACAGACTGTGAGACAGTTTATCTTTGTCACCCGAGGTGACTACGTATCTATAGTTTCTTTTATTTAAAGTTGGCTGCAGGTCTTTAGGTTGAAAAATTTCAAAATCTCACTTCGCGACATGACGCGCGATTCCACACATATTATGTTATACGATACAATACAGATATTTTTTTTCTCGCACAACTTCCTTGCAAAATCGACGACAACCAGTGAGTTTTCCCGATGTTACTTAGAGACGTTCAAGAAAAGACCCTACTCTTTTTTAAAAAGCCGGTAACGCACCTGAAATTACGGTCCTGCAATTTTTCTGGTATATTGTACGCGCTAGTTCATGGGCGACGGTAGTCCTATTTTAAAAACAAGGTGTCCATAGACTGCACTAGCCGCTTAGCATCAAGTAGGTAGAGACTGTAGGTTTGTTTTTCAATTTAGCTTTATAAAAAAAGTGTCAGATACTCTACGTCCCAGCTAATAGTAAGTGGTGATGTAGCCGAAGATATAAGAGCAGTACAATATGTATAAATCTTTATCAAAGTTCAAAATTTCTAACGTCTTCTTTTCGTCGAGTCAGCATTGGCAATTAATGCTAGCCATTTATCTTGTTCATCTTTCTTCTTAGTAATCAATTAGCTGTCGGCGGAATGTCATTTCTTACGGTTTTAATAACGATACAAGACTTGAAATTACAGGCTTTAATATTAAGGCTGTATTGAAAATTGAAAACGCTGTACACTGAAACTTACACGTAAAGAGAAAATAGTTTTATTAAAAATAATGATGTACATTCTGTAAATACTAGGAACAAATACAAGTTAGTTATACCAGGCAATGTATACGCTTTTACAACAAGTAAAATATGTATGAACTTATCTACCAAAAGGTTTAAATTTTTTTATATATATAATAAGGGTGACAAACGAGCACACAATCCACCTGATGGCAAGCTGTAGGTGAGACCTATGTTCAGCAATGGACTTTTATAGGCTGTAATGGATGGATAATGGCAGAATCGAAACGCAGTTGCGTTGTAACCACTGAGGACGCCTGGCAAGCGTGGCAACTTTGGCATAATCCTTCCTATGAGGCAAGCTATAGGTGAGACCTATGTTCAGCAGTGGACTTTTATAGGCTGTAATGGATGGATAATGGCAGAATCGAAACGCAGTTGCGTTGTAACCACTGAGGACGCCTGGCAAGCGTGGCAACTTTGGCATAATCCTTCCTATGAGGCAAGCTATAGGTGAGACCTATGTTCAGCAGTGGACTTTTATAGGCTGTAATGGATGGATAATGGCAGAATCGAAACGCAGTTGCGTTGTAACACCTGAAGACTGAGATGGAATACCTTGTTTCCAATAAAAATAATCTCCTTTTCTCTACACTCACCATACGTCACACAACAGCTTTAAGCTGCAATTTTACGTTGTTGATTTGTGGGAGCGTTTCACACATTCATAAATACTTACAGGTGAATGTTTGTAAAACCTTGTTGAGAAAAGTATTTTGAAGCCGAATGAATTCCGTAATAGAGGTGCGCGCAAGGCTATGAGAAGCCCGTGCCCTCCGGTTGCACGTTTATTGCCTTTTGGCTTCATCTTTAATGCACCGATATCACTTCAATTCTTTCCTTGAAATTTAAATATCACGTTTAAACGGGAGAGTGATCACGGGGTGGGTTAAATATGTCTTAAAAAAGAAGAATTTATTAACACAATGAAAAATGACAAAGAAAACCTTTTCACAATTCTACCTCTTGATATAGTTAGTAGCTGCATTTTTAGACCATCCTAACTGAACTGAATTTTAGAATTTCGAAAATTCTGTTCACAAAAGAGTTAGAAGCAAACAATTCTTTAGCTTTTCTAGATGTGTCAGTAATTCGGAATCCTAATAACATCTGAGTTATACTGTGTATAGAAAAAAGACCCATACAGATAGATATTTAAACGGTAATTCTCACCACCATATTTCACAGTTAGCTACCGTGGGTAAATCTTTGTTTCAGAGAGCACGAGGGATCTGTGACAGTAAACACCTGGCTGTCGATCTGCAACACGTCAAGTAAGTTTTGCATGACAACAAGCTTCGGGTCCCGCGCCTACGTCAGAAGAAACGAGTGATGTCGGCCACAATCAAGCGTGTACCTGCTGTATTGCTATGTCAGTCACAGACAAGATTGGCTACACCTTGAAGCGAGCGTCCATTCAAACATACTTCAAGTCGCCAAAGAAGTTCAGTCGGTTTTATCATCAGTCAAGTGTAACGTCCCTCTGCAAGATGCAGGAGTGTACAAGATTGATTGTGAATGTGGTCTTAGATAGGACCAACTTAAAGATCTGTTAAATCTCGCGTTAATGAACATTTAGCTGATGTAAAGTATCGACGCTCCGGGAAGTCAGTAAACATGTAAAGGATCGCCCCCGTCACTACATCAGATTTGATAGACCACAAATCCTCGCTAAAGAACACCGATTCTTTCCAAGGATAATACGCGAGACTATTGAAATCAGAAAACATCCTAATTTCAATAGAGAAGATGATTGGGCGCTATCATCTGCTTGGTATCATATAATTAATAAAATTAAATCCCAACTAAAACATACGACTGTAAGACTTCAAGATACTATAAGTTCATGCTGTGTAGATCAGAAAAAAAAAATTAATAATCTTAATCAGTGGTAACTACGGTTAGCTATTACATCTGAATGTTGAACATCTCAGTCCCCCGTGACCATGGGTAATGTAAAGTGCTGGAAACGTCAGGTATATAAAAAAAGTTAATATACGCGATAAGATCCGTAAGAACTAATATTATTTAAATAAGTAGATATAAAATAAATTATACGTAATAGCACAATATTTAACACTTGGTACCGTAATTTTTTATATGAAATGGTGCCCTCGGTTTTTATTTTATATTAGTGTTTAATTTTAAGTAAAATAGTTACAATTTATAAGATATTATACTTTAAGGACTGAAATACTATTTTATTTACTTGTTAACAGCGTAATTTCTAATTATATCGTCATAGGAAATCACTTTTAATTTAATTTCACTACTGATGCAACATGATTAAATGGTTAAACGAACTTACCTTAAGTGAAGTTCGACCATAAATACACGAAGCTCCTTGTCCTAGACATTCTTAACAATTGTAGTACGCCGCATTCCATGCCAGAATCACAATTTATCCAAGCTCGCTAAAAAAAAATTTAAGGAGCAGTATATTTGGCAACGCTGTATCAACCCGTCTGTCAACGCAATTTCATTATGTTTAAAGCAAGTAATTAGATAAGCAACCCTAATCCAGGGAGGGTTGGGCCGGTAGTACCGTCTAGGACAAGGAGTTTCTTCCCTTAAGGTACCGTTAAGGTAAGTTCGTTTAACCATTTAATTATACTCTCTCCTTGTCCTAGACATTTTTAACAATTGTAGATATTTTAAGACAGGGTTGCGAATTTATAATAACAATAAATGGAAACTTGCAATTTTCCTTATTTTATAAAAAATATTGTAGAAATTGTCTGTATATCATAAATTTAAATTAATAACTTAAAATAAATTATCTTTATTTTATAACATTTCCTTAAACACAAAAGGCCAGCTTGATTGCAGCAGAAGCAGCCCTGTAGAAGAATTATGACTGAAAAAGAAAACAATCTGGAATATCTATTCCAATTTAATTTATAATCAATTTTAATTTAACATCTTATAACTTACTAACTTACTTAAGAAATACTATTCGAAGTGGGTTAAATTTATCACTATCTTGTGTTCTGTTTTCTATTAAAATATTCACAAGAAAGCCTCAACCCCTTCTCATTTATTTTTTCCCATAAAATTCCTGTTGAAGTTAAATTCTATCTATATCTTAACTATACATCTGAGATACCCTTTGAATAAATTTAATAATTGTTGAAGGACAATGTACGTATATTATAACCTGTAACTCATCGCAGCCCAGCTTGTTACTAGTTTTTGTAAATTTCTGTATTCTCTATATTTATTGCAATATTCTGTTGTATATTAATCTAAAAGTAACTTATTATTAAGTCTATTTTTATAACTCAAACCTAAGCAAAAGGCACAAAAGCCCAGGAAGGAATTTCATTACACTTACTACAGTTTGGTACGATAGATAATTAATAATTTTATTATATTATAACTTATAGTATTTGACATAGGAGAGTTCACTATAATTCTTAGTATGAATTTTGGAGTAAATCTTGGAGTGCCATATTTTACAAAATGTTTCACTAATAGTAACCTATGATGTGTGTGAGATATCTATGAGATGACTGTAACATGACACAGTAGAATTATTATCATTGATAACATCTGAATTTAGTAGAAATTTACTCTTGAACTCTTGAAAAAATGAAAATGAAAAATGTTTTATTAACAGAAAAATATGTACAAAAGGTAATATCTGTTGGTTTCCTCACTAGGCAAGCCTGTATCGAGGAAACCTGAGACCAAAGTTCACAAGGCATTATTTTATACATCTTATCAGACAATCTGTCTTAATATACCTACACAAAATAGCAATAAAAGAACTGCATAATGCTCAAAATCTAAAAACAAAAAAAGAAAGAAACCTTTAACAACCAGGCCAAGTTTTATATAACTGCAATGTATTAACTATATATGTATTTACATTTAAAAAGAAAAAGAAAATAAAATTAAAACAACAACAATATTTACCTAAAAATTTCACAAATACCATCAATTAGCAAAAGTCAGTTTTTAACAATTCTTCTGTTTCCTCATATGATAGGGTGACCAACCATTTCTTTATGATTAATTTTGCTGATGCATATTTTTTATTTATAATATTACAGTGTTTGACGACTTTATTATAAATTTGTCTTTTGATAAAGTCGCCAAAACGTTGGGCAAATTTTGTATTGACAGAAGGTATGGATAGTTTATATACCCTGCAATTTGTCAGTAGTTTGTGGTCATTTGAAGATAATATGTATTTATGTACTGCTAAAGACGTATTCAGCACAAAGAGTTGAGTTATAGTAAGTACTCCGGCATCTTCGTATACACTTGCAGTGGGGTATCTGTACGGTTTTCCTAGCATTGCCTTTAAAACTGCCCGCTGTGCTCTCTCAATCTGTATTAAATTTGTTTTGGATGCACATCCCCAACATGTGATGCAGTAAACTATGAGCGATTGACAAAGGGCGTAATACACAGACTTTAATATTGCCTTATTTGTTATATAATATAGCTTTCTCATTATATGGACAATCCTTCTGATTCGGTTTGAAAGAACTTCTATGTGCGATTTATAACTTTAACCTTCATAAGAGACTCACATGAACAGCGCGGATTTATGTCGCATCTTATATTTTTAATTCTCGAACTTCGGACAGGATGCATTTGTTTTATGAAAACATACGTACATCGTCTTTTTTGAGTTTAATGTTAGTAAATTATTCCCTAGCCACAGAAAAATTTGCAACATACCTCGCTCAGCGATAGGACAAACAGATTTCCATGAGGGTCCGTGAAAAACAACCGTGGTGTCATCGGCATAGCATATAATGTCAGCATTTTCAAGTGTTATATCATGGATGTCATTAATATATAAGATAAATAATGTAGGTCCCAAAATGCTACCCTGTGGAACTCCAAAACTGACATTTTGTAAGCTACTGATAGACTTACCAATTTTTACGCACTGTTTGCGATTTGTTAAGTAGCTTTTAAATCACTCCAAGGCCACCCCTCGAATACCTGTGTTTTCTAGTTTTTTCAAGAGAATAGAAATAGATATGGTATCGAAAGCCTTGGATATAGCCTAATGAAAATAAACCATCCATAGTGTACTACAAAAAACATATTCCAGTTACCAACTATGATAACGTTGAGCATATTTTAAGAGTGTTAAATGGTATCGGAGAGAACTTGAAATTTCGCTATGATGAAATAACAAAATTTGTGTCTATATCCGTTTTGGATAAAAATATAACATCCGTAACATTATCACCCAAATTAAGTTTACAACTAGGTTATGAACCAAATAAAAATCTCCCTAGAGAGAAATTTTGGAAAGTGTCCTGCTAATTTACACTTAGGGTTACCATCTCAACTATTTCTATATTGCGACATTATCGATCCTCAGATTGTGGGTGATGTTATGACTCCTTTACTAAGAGTCATTTCATTAGATCCTACAAAATACATTTATGGTGCAAATAAAATGCACGTTTTCTCTCAACCTCACTACTTACCTGTTATGCGAAGAGAGTTCGATACGCTGAAAATAGTTATAAGATCGAGCACAGGACAAAAAATACCATTCCAGTTTGGGACCGTGTGTATTAAACTACGTTTCCGAAAATTATAATAATGAATTCTCTTCGTGATCATCATAAATGTCCATAAAAAATTATTATACCCATCAAGCTGGGTCAGGAGTTGAGTAATTTATAAGAGTTCACCATACCAACGCGGTCATGGTATTGGGAGCTTCTTAGGGGGGTTATTTAGATCAGTTTTACCTTTACTTTCAAGTGGTGCTCGAGTGATTGGTAAGGAGGCATTAAGCGCTGGAGTAGGACTTTTATCGGACATGGTTTAATGGCTATGGAAGCCTCAATAAAAGATCGTTTAAAGCAAGTTAGTACGAATTTAAAACGAAAGGCTGATGAGAAAATTGATCAATTTAACATGACAGGATCTGGGTAAAAAACTAAAATAAAAACGATTGACCTCGTTCATTCCACCTTTAACTGCTAAAGTGCAAGTTGCGAAAAAACTTGGTCTCAAACCAAAAAATATCAAAGATATATTTTCAAATTAAATATGTCTTTCCTTCATAATTATTCTTGCGAGTGTTGGTATAAACAATTAATATATATTGTGTACTATGACTCATGTTTTTGGGAAATCAAACAAAATTTATGATTAATTTAAAATTTTATTTTCAAGCAATAACCTCTTGTAAAAAACCCACACTTCGTCACAAGAACAATGTAAAATTTTGTGATTATTTTTTTCAAATATATGATTATTACACACATAACTTTTGTTTAAATTTATGACATTTACCAAATCATTATATTTTGGACATTTGTATACTTCAATATTTAAAATTCTATCATTCGTCGTCAACATTTTTAAAAATTGTTTTTCTGTTGAACCACCTTTGTATGCGATCACTTCGTCTTTGCACAAATTTCTAATACACCAATTTAATATGGGGATGATGTTCTCTTGTTTGTAGGCACATTTTAATTCTTCGGTCACATCAAAATATGGAATGCCGTGCACGTGTATTTCACAATAACGAACAGTTTTTTTTGTCTTTTGGCGACAAATAATTGAAAGGATAACTTGGCCGAAACAAATAATGATCGATAAACGCATCATTTTTATTAGATAGTTTTACTTCTAGAATAGCCATTTCTCTACATTAAAAATGTTTATGAGGATATGTAATGTAAAATCCGTCCATGTCGATTGATGTATCTAATATTTTTTAGATTTTGTGTCATTTTGAACCGAAATGTTAAAAGTATTTACACGTGACTAAAAATATGTTTGTTCCAACAAACTTCACATAACAATGCTTCATTACTTCCCATCATCCCATTTCTTCCTTCTGCTCTTGTCTTCCTGTAATTTAAGTAAACAGAATCACATTCACTAATGATCAACTAATGACTGTCATTGTTAAAAAAGTATTTTAACTACTCTAGTATTCGTAGATGCGGTACATATACAATATTTAAATATAATTTGTTAACACTAAATCATACACACGTAAGAAAATAACAGAAAGAAAAGTAATTTTGTCAATAGAATAAACACTTACAGCCATGGCCTTTGATGCGTTGAAGTAACACAAATGTAGTATGGATAGATCCACTGCGGTCAAACGACCATACACTAACTCCATGGCTGCAGTTGCTTGGTCTTATATAGTACCAGTAAGTAATAATTCTAATCTAAAGAATTTCTGCAGTGGAATTGATAGTAATTTTATGCGCCAACAAGCTTATCTCACATTCTCTTGCTTATCTCAGCATTACTTCGTGTTGCGTCTTATTCAGTGTATTAATGACTCAAATACGTTTTGTATAACACAAAATAATGCAATTTAATATTTAGAAATGACCATAATTGATCATTCCTATGTTAGTCATTGAGTAGATTGTACTGTAGTAATCTACTAATAGCTGTAATATCGTGGATACACTAGATGTAGAACAATATCTGAAAAAGATTCACCCCAGTCTAGAAAATAATGTTTATGCTGCTAATATACTGCCCATGTACACCCACGTACCAACGTATATAATATGCAATTTGGATACAGATGATAAACCAGGGTCACATTGGGTAACTTTATATATCGATACGAATGACGTCGGTCAATATTTTGATTCATACGGACGAGCACCTGTACGATATCATCTAGATTTTTTAAAAAGGAATTGTAAAAGATTGGAACTGGAATGTTGATAGGATTCAGAATGAGTTGACTTCAGTTTGTGGCGAATATTACTTAATGTATTTGCTATATAAGTTTCAGGGATGTTCAGTGCATAGTTTTACGAGTATATTTACAGGGAACACATTGTACAACGATATTTTAGTGGATGAGATGTTTCGCTCCTATTTTATAGATAATAAGTAATAAGATTTTGTATTTTGTAAATAAAAATTGTAACAAAATTAGGTAATGTATTTTATTGATGATTCAGATTAGAGTTACAGTTAGGAACAAAGGAGTATAATACAATAGCACTGATAATCCGACGCACACGTCGAGGAAGAATAGATAATGACGGTATTCAATGAACAATAGATAAATAGATAAGAACAATGGTGTGCTAATGACTGTGGAGGCCCTCACCGGATATCAATTAGATAAGAGTTAATTGATCTGCACATCTCCGGAACCGTGCATCCTACGCAAAAACGGACCGCAGAATCGTGATCAAAGCATGCCAAAACCATTTTTTTTAGGATCGTGAGTCAACGAACGTTGTACCACTTCTGACTCAGTGAGCCAGAACTGGTACTACCTATCTACTCATAGTCCATCTTAATGTTTTCCTTCAAGTGTTATTACTTTCAATTCAAATCTGTCTAACCTCAAAGTGTTAGCTCTAAGATTTGAATAGTCAACCGTGTCTATCCTTTATGTGATAGGTCTAACAATTTAAAGCCTGCAGTGATTTCTTCCGATTCGTATTCCATCTTAATGTCTTTCTTCAAGTGATAGTGCTTTATTTGTCAATTCAAATCTGTCTAACCTTAAAGTGATAGCTCTAAGATTTGAAGTCAACCGTGTCTATCCTCTATGTACTAGCTGTAACGGTTTAAATCCTGCAGTGATTTCTTCCAAGTCGTAGTCCATCTTAATGTCTTTCCACTAATGGTAGCATCTTATATGTGCATTAAGACCTGTCTACCTTCTAAGTGATAGCGCTAAGGTCTAAACAGTAAACAATGCCTATCCTCATAAATAATAGCTATATTGGTCTGTACATAGCGTTTTAAATAACTTATGCTAGATATTCTTCCCAACAATTATAAGGCTACAGTAATTGCTACTACCTCTCTGCACCGCATAATGCCTACCAGAAAATCCTGTCCAACAAGATGTTGATGGCATTTCAGCCTGAGTATTTTTCATTCTTATTTAAATATATATACATGAATCCATGTAAATTTTCTAAGTGATAATTATAACGGTCTGTATATAGCATCTATATTATAACTCATGTTAGATATTTTCACCGCAGTTTCAAGCCAATAGTGCTTGCTTTTGGATCCCTATCTCCTCAGTATTATACTTTTCCTATTTCTTCAATTCTGTCCGAAACTACCTGCATGTCAAAAGTGGGAATAATCTTGCCCAATGACTGATAATGGCACTGCCCAACGTAAGTAAATGGAAGTAAGAAAAACATTAAATATATATCACTTAAAATTTCTCAACGTATCTCTGTACAATGTATCTGTATAGGTTAAAAGTACCTATTTACTATTTCATATTACATGAGTGACGAGGTTATGTTATTAAACCTTAATAGTGAATTTGTTCGATAATTTATCATACTTGTTAATAAATGCGCACAGTGAATCTGATTTTATTATTTAATAAATGTTTTAACTTTATTTATTTTATATACACGTGCACCTACCTCGAACAATAGGATTTTTTGTTTACCTTTGATCGATTGGACTCCATTTTGAATATCTAACTTTCCCAAGTACATAATCCAATTATTACCACGTAGATACGTAATAAATTTATTTGTAGTAGGTTTTGGATACAAAACTTTTGATTTTACACTTAACATTTTAATTTTTACAACAAAAATTATACAAACACACCGTGATGGCTGGCACAAAAGTAAAGTAAGTAAAGTAACTGCCTATATACGTCCCACTTCTGGGCTCAGGCCTCCCCTCATTTCTGAGAGGGTTTTAGGGCAAGGAAGTGTCCGCCGCGCTGCCCAAATGCGTGTTGACGAACTTCACATGTCTTCGAAATATTTTTTTTTTCTTTTTTTTTCTTATTCCTCAGACATGCAGGTTTCCTCACGATGTTTTCCTTCACCGTAGTAAATCAGCACTTAAAATTGCAATTAACATTTTCATTGGTGCCGGCGGGGATCGAACCCGGGTTACTCGCGTTCTGTTATATTTAAAGCGAGCGTTAACCACTGAGCTACCACGGCTGGTACAAAACGTAATGAAATTGCATTGACTGACGGTTTGATACAGTGTTGCCATATATACTGCTCCTTAAAAATTCTTTTCAGCGAGCTTGGATAATTGTGATGCTGGCATGGAATGCGGCGTACTACAATTGGAGGTCAAGGAGAGAGTATAATTCAAGTAAACAACGTCCAATATTTTTCTATTAAAGTTTTGCGTTTTATCCACAAATATACTTTGTTGTGTATGGCTTATGCCTAAATAATCATTTATTGCGTATGCTGTTTGTTTGCATGTCAGATTTACTATATTTATATTAGATTATTCTAAAAAAATATATTGCGGTGACAATCACATATGTAGCGTAAGTCAATGGTGATAATTACGTGATAACACCTAACTAGATTTAATATGTAGACTAGCAGAAAATTTGTTATTCACGATGTAATGCTAGTCAGCTTCACAGCATAGTATTATATTTTGTTTTTGCGAACGGAATAACCATTAACGATATAAATATTACAATTTAAAATGATAACTCATTAAATGAATTCGACAGCGTCCCTGAAAACTTCACCTGCGTTTTAACAACTCTAAACTGCTCATGCAAATGTGGGTTTGGATATCTATCGTTACTTCTATTTATCATTTATAAAATTTAATTTTCTACCTATTATCAAAGTTTAATCAAAAAAATATGATAGCACTTTCACTGCGTTACAATCACGCATATCCGATTACAACCGTAGCCCAAATCATGCATATTTATATCACATGAAGCCACGCAAACCTTTTTGGTCTAGTGGTTATAAACGCGATTGGTGATCATGAGATCCCGAGTTTGAATTCCGAGTCGGGCCGAAGTCAATCATTGAGTTTTTCTGTCAAGAAATTTTCAGTAGCAGCCTGGAGTCAACAATTTGGCGGTGTTTCACTCCCATGCCTCGAAAAGCATGTAAGGTTGTTGGTCCTGCGCCTGATCCCTATCCGTTCGCGTCGGATTATTATCCCATTAGATGGCTGGATGAATGATAGTCTCCGTCGAGACTTGCCGCTGTGACCGAAATTCGATCTGGAGAACATTATTATTACTTTAGTATTACACGGGAGCGTTAGCCGCTATCCGGGCTGAACATCTTGATCATCGGTAGATTGATTATCTTATGGCCAGGGAGTAAAAGAATGCGTATAAAGTCAATGAAATAATAGAACTAATATTTTAATATAGAAATTCTAAAACTAAAAATTTTAATAGTCAAAAAGACCTGCTCCCCGTGGTATAGTGCCAAGAACGCTGGCTGCTTTTCCTCGCTGAATAGCTATACTTAGCCTTTGAGCGAGGAAAGAACCAGCCCTCTTATCACCAGCAACTACGACAAGCCGTGGATACAGTTCCTTTAGAAATTTCACTGCACGAGGACCCCACGGACCGATAGTCTCTACAGCAAATGGCACAAATATAGATGTAGTCATTTCTCAAAGACTCATATTTGCGCCATTTACTAAATTCGGCTGCCTCTGATGCCGCCCGGCTCTAAAAGCGGCACGCTTGAGATATGAGATGAGAGGCCGCCAAAGTGTCAACGCAAGTAGCATCCCACACTAGGGCTTTACCTCTCTCCCAAGGGACCAAAGTCATACCGTCGGGTCTCCTGCCATCGTCTCTAAATATCCCGCAAGGCTCTAAAACTGACGGGACATTTATGGAGACAAGAGCCCTTCAGAAGATTTCGTTCAAAGAACCGTGACGGGAAAACCTAACTGCACTTTTCTTGCATGAAAGTCCGTGGAGCCCAAACTCATCGACGCTGCTACCACAGGGGCACTGGTGAGGTTGACAAATTGCCATCCCTAGCCGGATTCCTATGGAGATGCGCAAGCTTTCCCCATTAAGCAATGTGTCGAGATTACTTGATGGTAGAGCATGTAACCAGTGGCTAGATTCCTTAGTCGAAACAGCTAGAAGGCGAGCCTGATCTTGTTGACTGTAGAAATTTTGAAATAAATTTTTCTGGACACTCCGTACCAACGGAATATCCCACTGTGATAACAGAAATTCGTGCACAGAAATATAGGCTTCCCCTTCGAATATCACAAACCACAGTCCTGATCCTGAGCCACCTGCATCAATTGACTTACTGCATGTCTTACAAGGTCGTCACTCCATATAATATATAAATAAACCTAATGCAACGAAAATTCATGCACAGAAACATAGGCTGTACAATAACATGTACGATGTCCTACATACAAGTTCATGAATAATAAACAGGGCTGGCCGCTGTCATCTCGACTTGTTGTCCAAGAGCGCATGCAAGCTCATACTACAGATGCGTAGAATTAGGAGATGTCATATCTATGTTTGAATTTATACTTCACATATTCTATGTAAGCAACATTTTGTCGTGCTACAACCGATTATTTGATAGCAAATACTTATTGTTATAGAATTAATGTAACAAACAAGTACACAATCCACATGACGGTAAAGGAATACTGTGGCCTGTAGACTTCTTCATTTATCCCCAATTAAGACGGAACCTCTGGTTACCCCTGAGGATTAAGATGGAAAGCCTCGTTTTCATTACAAAGGGTCTCCGGCACTTTACGCTCACCGTGCAAAATACAGGTGCATTGAGTTGCTATTTTACGCTGGTATTCTGTGAAAGCGAGGTCCTACCTCAGTCCACCCGACCCATTCATGTCACAACCATAATATAGCTGCAGCGCGGCTGTATCACGTAATAAATAACTAAGATTCTCGTAAAAATAGTACGCAGTGTCCTCATTAGTTAGTAAAATATCTCCCTCCCACAATCACGAGCACTATCACTACACACTACATAATGTACATAGCCGTCGATAATGCGACGCGTGTTTCGTCTTTTAAGAAAATAGACTCTACGAAAGCTAATCGCTGTCATCATTCAATTAGCAGCCGCCATAGTAAAGTCTACTTTAACATTTCATGTATAAAAGTATAGTATCAGCCTACATTTGACTTTCTCGGCACAAGCCTCCTTATACCAAATATTTAATACCCAGACCCGCGAAGGACATTTAATCTAGATTAAGAATCAAAATGCAGATGCTTTGTCACTCCTGAGGACTAAGATAGAATGCCTCGATTCCAGTTATACGAGTCTATGGTTCTCTACACTCACCATATGAAACACAGCAGAATCTACTTTACGTACAGGCTTTACGTGATTTCGATGGCAGGGGGGTGAAACTCCGCTAACTTCCTAACTCCAGTATGCTACTGACAAATTCTTAATAAAAAAGCAATAACTAATTTTAGCTCGACCCGGGATTTGAGCCCGGAACCTTATGATCAGCCACCGCATTCACGACAATGTAATTACCATCCTAGTTTTCTTCCTTGAAATTAAACTCTTTAAGGCTAAGAACTCACGGAGC
The DNA here is from genome assembly GCA_907164705.1 of Parnassius apollo. Lineage (NCBI taxonomy): Eukaryota > Metazoa > Arthropoda > Insecta > Lepidoptera > Papilionidae > Parnassius > Parnassius apollo. The sequence continues at coordinate 1,022,371 of CAJQZP010001271.1, forward strand.
TATATCTAAGCTCGCATCAGTAAAAAACTGCGATTTGTTGTTTTTGCGATTTGAAACTCATGAGACCGTGGTTTTGTTCGGGTTGGATCCACCGCGAAGGCGGTAACGCCCACAAACTTGTTTGCTTGATTGCTTAAATGGTGTACGTGCCAGCAAGGTTATGTAGGATGCACGATGAACAACAACATCGACCTACTCATTATTCTATTTCACGTACGTCAATAACTAATTATTTCAAGTTGACGTACATCAAGGTTATTGACTGTCGTTATGCACCGTGCATCCTTATGACCTTTGCGAGATGTACAGCAAGATGAACCGTGTGTAAGGCTTTTTATTTGCGATGGATAGGTTGTTAGTAAATGTCAGACAGCCATGCGCCTGCATCCTACGTGGCTTTCAACTGCAGATATAATATATACCAGGTGGCCAAATAAGAGATGTAAAATTATTTCATATAATTTTATATATATAAACAGAAATAGCAGGGTATTTTTTTCAAAAAATTCTTTTTTTATGTTTGGCAATAACCTGTTGAATATAACACCTGCAAATGTCCACCTCCGTATCAGCATGACGTGTGACCTCCTTTCATCGCGTTTCTCATCACATTTTCGCTCACTTACGGTGTTTTCGCACTGAGTACGTTTCGGACATTCTGTATTCCGTTTTAAGTGCCGATCAACTGCCAATTTTACCGTTAAAACAAAATGAAAGTTGTATGTTATGTCAACAAAAATTTATTTAACCTCAAAAAAACAAAATGACCGCAAAATGTTGTATACCTCTACGTTAGCCAACCTGTACATTGCATATGAAGAGATAAATGAGGATATCTTCAATAAATAACTCACCAATCACTTTCTACGAAAGCCTATAGTAAGCAGAGCCTATAAGCTATCCTATGGGCCATAGTATCCACTTGCCGACAAGTGGACTGTGTTTTGTTATACAGATTTTTTTAAATTACGTTATCACTAAATAATTACAAAATCCTCGTTTGCATGGGTGCGCAGCGTGTGCAATTCTACACAGCTGCGCACCCATGCAAACGAGGGTTAGGGCGTCCCCCCAAGGCGACGCACACCAGCTCGTCCCCGTTGGAGTGGAATGCAGCGCGCAAAGCGGCGATGGGGACCGCCACCCGTCACGCACAGCCCGACACGGCGGAAGGTGGAGGACGGAGTGCAGAGTTGGCACGTGGAATGTTAGAGGGGGCATGAGAGATAAGACGAATGAGTTGATCGAAATAATGACAGAAAGAGAATTAGATGTCGTGTGTATGTCGGAGACCAAACGGAAAGGCAGTGGTACTGAAGAGCTCCCTGGCGGGACGTTAGCTATATGGTCCGGAGTCCCTGAAAGCGAGAACGCCTGCCAGGGAGTGGGAGTGCTGTTGTCGTCCCGGTTGGTCGATCTTATGACTGAATACAAGGTTGTGAACTCAAGACTTCTCTGGGTTCGCTTCAAAATGGGACTGACGAAGTTATTCCTTTTGGCTGTTTATGCGCCGGTAGCTTCGTCGTCCAGGGCTGAGCTAGAGGAGTTTTGGGAGAATGTAAGAGAAGTTCTAGATTTGGTTAAGGGAAACGAAAGAACTGTTGTATGTGGTGATTTGAATGGATGGGTAGGTATCGCTCGACCAGGATACGAGTCGGTGCTTGGAAAGTTTGGCGATAAAAGGGTTAATGATGCTGGCAAGCTTATACTGCCTGTATGCAAGGAAAAGGGTCTTCTTGTGACAAACACTATGTTTAATCACAGGAAAATCCATATGTACACTAGAGAAAGAAATAATGAGAGAAGTATGATTGATTTGTTCCTGGTGGATGACCGACTGCGAAAACAGGTGATGGATACACGAGTGTTCAGGGGTGCTGACCTGGGAACGGATCATTATCTAGTAATTACTAGATTTAGGGGCTTGTTCGCGGGTTGGCGCTACCGGACGGCAGTAACAGAACCACAGTCGGCCTGTCACATCCGAAGCTGGAAGCTTCAGGAAGTGGATACTAGGGACAAATATCACACGAGGGTAGCCGAAAAGCTTGACACCATTGATGGCAGGAAAGAATGTGTGGAGAGAACATGGCAGAACCTTAGGGATGGAATGGTAAGTGCAGCAGAAGAAGTATGTGGTACGACAAAAAGAGGTAGTAGTAAAAGAATAGATGCATGGTGGAATGATGAAGTGAGAGAAGCTGTAAAAAAAGAAGAAAAAAGCATGGTTAGACTACTTGGCCTCTAGTAACGATGAGCATATGAGAGATAAGATGAAAGAAAGATATAAGCTGCAGAAAGTTCATGCGAAAACATTGATTGAGGAAGTACGTGAAAGGTGTAGAATAGAAGCGGACGAGAGGTTGTCGCACAACTTTAGAGAAAACTCCAAACTCTTCTGGAAAGAGGTTGGAAGGTCCCGGAGTGGTGCGACAGCCTTAAGAATGAACAAAGTGCTTTCGAGAACCAATGACGTCCTCTCATAAAAATCGGACGTCATGCAGCGATGGAGTGAATTTTATAGAGAAATGTATGCGTGTCATGATCTTAGTGAAGGATCCGGGGGTGACGCCGTGACTGGCACGCCAGACACGGACCTCGATGACACTGAGGTCATCAGCATGAAAAGAGATTGAACGTGCGATTCGAAGTTTGAAATGTGGTAAGGCTGCGGGACTAGACAGAGTTACTGCTGAAATGGTCAAGTACGGTGGGCCTCGCGTCTGGGACAGCTTCCATCTGCTGTGCAATTTGTGCTGGCGGACGGGAGATGTCCCGGATGATTGGCGATCCGCGGTCATTGTGCCTTTATATAAAGGTAAAGGTTCACATTTTGACTGCGGGTGCTATCGGGCGATCAGCTTGACCAGTTTAGCAAGTAAAGTTTACTCGAAGGTTTTGACACGTAGGATGCAAGAGAAATCGGAAAGATTCTTATGGGAGGCACAATGCGGATTTAGACCTGGAAGAGGATGCACGGATCAAATGTTTTCTCTCCGCATGATTACGGAGAAGCTTCTGAGTGTTAACCAGAAGATTTTCTGTGATTTTGTGGATCTGGAGAAAGCATTTGATAAGGTTATAAGGAAGAAAATGTGGGAACTGTTGCCGGGATATGGTGTGGATGGTCGAATGTTAAGGGCTGTGCAGTCACTTTACTATGACTGTAAAGCCTGTGTGCGGGTAGGGCATGACCTGTCACCCATATTTAGCGTCCAAGCGGGCGTAAAACAGGGTTGTGTCATGTCTTCCTGGCTGTTCATACTGTATCTCGACAGCTGTTTACAGAAGCTGAAAAATAGCTGTTTGGGTGTGAAATTGGGTGACATAAAAGTTAATTGTCTGCTGTATGCTGATGATGCAGTGCTTATTGCACCATAAGAAGCAGAACTGCAGGCATTAGTCACGTGTATGAAAGAGGAATGTGAAATTAAAGGTCTCCATTTGAATGCTAATAAAACTAAGGTTCTGGTATTTGAAAAGGACGAAGAGAGAACGAAATGTGAAATATGGGTAAATCAGGAATGTCTAGAACAGGTAAATGAAATTGTGTACTTGGGGGAGTGCTTTCAGCCGGGATGGAAGATGTGATTTAGATGTGGATAGGCGTGTCGCTGCCGGAAACAAAGTCAATGGTGCCCTGAATGCATTAGTAAAAAGGCAAGGCGTGGTGAAGAGTGCACGCCTTGCAATACATAATGCAGTGTTGGTACCGACTTTGTTATATGGCAGCGAAACCTGGGTATGCCAGAAGAAGCATAAAAGCAAGTTGAATGCAGTGGAGATGCGATCTCTTCGTAAAATGTGTGGCGTTACCTTAGCCGACCGAAAGCGAAACGAAGAGATTCGCAATATGGTAGGATTGAAAGATGACCTTATCACAAAAATTGATAGGGGCGTACTCCAATGGTTTGGGCACGTTGAACGAATGAGTGAAGACCGAATGGTGAAGAAAATATATAGAGCGAAAGTAAATATTAAAAGGTGTCGAGGTAGACCGAGACTAACTTTCGAAGACCATGTGAGCAAATTGCTCGAAGAGGGGAGGGTCAAGAGTACTCGGATAACTAGACGTGCATGTATGAAGAAGTTAATGAACCTGAAAGAAGCGAAAGAGGTATGTAAGGATCGTGACATTTGGCGATCTGTTCTCTCTGGCTACCCCGTTAGGGATTGTGCGTGAAGATAAGTAAGTAAGTAAGTAAGTAGTACTAAATAATTAAAATTTTATTACATCAAGTTCCGCACCTAAAAAAGTAATTCCATGTTCAAAGCAATCATATAATAACTGCTAGTGTCCAACATTATGACAACATCTTCCTTCAACATTCTTTTGTGCGTAATTGAAAAGAAACTCAAGATTTTAATTCGGTTCCTTTGTGATGATAAAGATGAAAGTAAAATTATAAAACTTATATAAAGCTTTGAATATAATTAGAAAATTACTCAATTTTAATCTGCGTAAATTAGTAAATAAACAATAATTTTCTGTTATCATTTCATTTTTACAGATTATCTTGGCTCATCACTGAAAGTCAGCGTTGTTGTTTCAACACCTCAACACATTTTCCTCTTGGCATGTCTATATAATTTATAATATATTTTTGTAATGATTTCTTATATTTACGCTAACACTACACATTGAAATAATACTAGTTTTTACAGAATTTATCGAGTATATTTAACTTTTTAATTACCCGACGTTTCGAACGCTTTACAGCACTCATGGTCACGGGCAGGACTGAGATGTTCAACGTCCATGTGTCATAGTTAACCGCGGTTACCATAGATTAAAATTTAACTTTTGTTCCGATCTATGCAGTATGAACTTATGGTATCTTGAAGTCTTGCAGTTGTATGCTTGGGTTGGGATTTAATTTTATTTATTATAGGATCCCAAGCAAATGGTAGCACCCAGCCATCTTCTCTATTGAAATTAGTATGTTTTTTGACTTCAATAGCCTCGCGAATCATCCTTGGAAGGAATCGGTGTTCTTTAGCGAGGATCTGCGGTCTATCAAATCTGATGTAGTGACGGGGGCGATCCTGTACGTGTTCACAGACTGCAGACTTCCCGGAGCGTCGATTCTTCACATCAGCTATATGTTCTTTAACGCGGGTTTTTATTGATCTTTTAGTTTGTCCTATGTAGGAGAGACCACATTCACAATCAAGCTTGTACACTCCTGCATCTTGAAGAGGGACATTACACTTGACCGATGGTAAAAACTGACCAATCTTCTTCAGCGGCTTGAAGTATGTTTTGATGGAAGCGTGCTTCAAGATGTAGCCAATCTTGTCAGTGACTCCTCTAACATATGGCAGTACAGCAGGTACACGTTCGACTGTGGCCGGCTTCACTCGTTCACTGTGACGTAGGCGCGGGACTCGAAGCTTGTTGTCATGCATCATGGGTCTTTTTTCTATACACAGTATGGCTCAAGGTGTTATCAGGATTCCGAAAAACTTAAATCCCAACCCAAGCATACAACTGCAAGACTTCAAGATACCATAAGTTCATACTGCATAGATCGGAACAAAAGTTAAATTTTAATCTATGGTAACCGCGGTTAACTATGACATATGGACGTTGAACATCTCAGTCCTCCCCGTGACCATGAGTGCTGTAAAGCGTTCGAAACGTCGGGTAATTAAAAAGTTAAATATACGCGATAAATTCCGTAAAAACTAGTATTATTTCAATGTATTTTTGTGATTTGAAACACGCTTAAAACAGTTATTAAAAGAACTCAATCGCTTATAAAAGTTTATTTAAAATATGATGTTTTTATACCCTTCGCTGATAATAAGACATATTTAACGTACCTACCAATACCTACGGGACGGTTTAAGGTATTTGATACTTTCACACCGTCACTACATGGTTTTAAATTGAAATATGGTATAGTTACCGTATGTGACCATCTGTAGCATCAGTAGAAATTTAGAAAACGCCGACGTAGATACATTTTTTTATAGAATAAGTGTAACAAACGAGTACACAATCCACCTGATGATAACTGAATACTGTGGTCTTAAAATATATATATATATATATCTACATTTATCCCCCAATTAAGAATCAAAATTGAGATGAGTTGTCACCCCTAAGGATTAAGATAGAACGCCAAATTTCCTGTATAAATTATCCCCTTATAGGCAGGTGAGAAGGCCTTTAAAGTAAAAAAAGTAAAGTTACAGCCTATATACGTCCCACTGCTGAGCACAGGCCTCCGCTCATTTCTGAGAGGGTTTTAGGCCAAGGAATTGTCCGCCGCGCTGCCCCAATGCGTGTTGGCGAACTTCACATGTCTTCGAAATATATTTTTTTTATTTATTTCTCTGACATGCAGGTTTCCTCACGATTTTTTCCTTTACCGCCGAGCACGTGGTAAATCAGCACTTAAAATTGCAATTAACAATTTCATTGGTGCCGGCGGGGATCGAACCCGGACAAGGCCTGTAATATTATTTTATTACTCTATGTAAAATCTATTTTATCTTTGTTTTAAATATTAGGTCATTACCTGTGAAATTGCCGTTTTTGTTAAATAAGTTAAGTTATGCAATCGATGCATCTTCTCAAGGCAGTGGCAGTTTATTAATTTTTTGCAGTTGATTGCCCTTCTTGAAGAAATCAGCTGGATGATTGGCAACAAATCCTTCAAAGGACTTTGTATCGCCTCTCGGGTATTGAATTATTTTTCCCGCCAAAATTTATTCAAATTCTGGAAAAAGAAGACGACCGTAGGCGCAAGATGGAGAGTTTCTAACCCCAGCTCTTGTAACTTGGATATCGTCTGTTGTGCATTATGAGATCACACGTTGTCGTAAAGGAGCAGTGGGGACGAACGATTGACCAAAACTGTTAAATGTGCAATCTTCTTCATCACTGTGTTCAGTTCTTCACAGTACACGTCTGCAGTAATGTTCATCCCGTTTGGTAAGAAGCTGTGATGTATAATACTTACGCTATACCACCAAACAGTGACCATCGCTTTTCTAGGCGTAAGTTTTCGTTTATCGCACTGTTCAGGTACTGAACCAGAAATTAACCAACTTGTCAAGCTCTTGCGATTGTCAAACAAAATCCATTTTTCGTCGCAAGTAACAATATCGTTTAAAATTACTTCGTTTATTTGCCTATTGAGCAATGCAAGGAAAGTCTCGACGCATACTTTGCGCTGGCGATCATTAATTTCGTATACCCATTTGTCAAACTTTTTTACCTCGCTAATTTGACGCAAGTGAATCAATATTGTTTTGATGCCAACGTAAAAATCTACTGATCTGAGAATTTCTCTCTGTATCGCTTTACTATACTTAAGAGAGTGAGTATTGCTCTCTGTATCGCTTTACTATACTTAAGAGAGGAAACGAGTAGTAGAAACCGCAGCATACTATCGTTATTTGTTAACAACTATTTAAATTGCTTCAAATTTTACATTTTTATCGGGAAAAGTTTTGCAAATGATGACACAGTTAAATGACTAAATGACAGCGCTAATGGCTTATTCATAACCGGATCAACACTTTTAGATACTGGTGAAACATAATTTCTTTAAAAAGTTTCATTTAAAAGTGATTTATATAGATATAGACAGTAAAAGAGATAACAATCAAACTATATTAAAAAAGACATTTATTTAACACATATGTATCAGTCTGTCAGTATTTAACACACACACACATATACAACATGTAACAAAAACCCTGTGGTTCCAGTTAAGTATGTTGTCAGAATCAGTATCCAAGCGTATAGAAATGATTTTTTTTTTCAAAAAAACACATTTAAAGAAATATTTTAATGAAAAAAAAAATAATTTGCAAATTGTATGTGGTTTTATTATCACTGCATTGGCCGATGAGTAAGAGGACTGTCAAAGACCCGCATTACCGATACTCTGTGAGTTAGAGGAAATAAAACCACATACAATTCGCAAATTATTTTTTTTTTCATTAAAATATTTTTTAAATGTGTTTTTTTGAAGAAAAAAAAATCATTTCTATACGCTTGGATAGTGATTCTGACAACATACAGGAAAGTACAAATCTTCGTTTTACAATATATATGACATACATTATTACACAATACAACAAACTAAATTAAAGCGAACTAATAAATTTAAAACCTATGAGATACGGCAATGAGTGTCAGCTGTTTTATTGCACTTTGGAATATCCTCGATCTTGGATCAAAAATATCCAAGCTGGAGCTTTTCATGGTTATCTCGTTGTAGAATTCCACCCACCCTAGCCCTAAGTGATATGTAATATATTATAATGTAATATATTTTAAGATAATGAAAAATATCTTCTTTTTATTGAAGTTTATGACATTTAGTGTTATTTTTGCAATTTCTGGTATAAGAACCAACAAGAAATTGTATTTTTTCATTGTTTTGTATTGTTTAAAAACTATGTTTAGTTTTTGAAATATATTTTAGTTTAATTTTAATTTTTTTTCTATTAATTTTTATTTTGTATTCTAGTCATTATTTTCTCAAATTTTACTTACATTCACTCCAATGACGTGTTTCTAAAGCGAATGTAACATAGGGCACGTGCTTTCAGAAATAAGAAAGGCTTAATGGTGAATTAACAGTGTCCGTGTCAGGCGATCCGACCTAACAAATGTCAGTTTTAACAAATAACAAAATTATTTTGTACGTGGAAGAGCCATTCAACGGCTGAATTGTGGTTGTAGTATGAATGGTTCAGTGCGACCGGGGAAGTACTACGCTCTCACAGAATACAGGCGTCAAATAGCAAAGTTATGCTGCTATGTTTTGTATGTTGAGTATAGAGAACCGAATTCATTTCTTTCTAGAAATGAGGAATTCCATTTTAGTCCTCAAGGGTAAGAACACATCTGAATTTTGATTCTTACCCGAGGATAGATGTAGAAACTTCACAGTAATCCACTTACCATCAGGTGGACTGTGTGTATTAAAAAAATTATCATAGGTCCCAGTGTGGTCTCCACCACAGGATCCACCACAGGGCAAAAGAATCCAAAACATATTGCGTTTCGTCGCCGATATTTTATAATAGCGATCTATTTTTACCCACCCAGAGTCTCCTATTACGACGTACATGGGAATAAATGGGGTGATATGCGGCCTTTACATGAAACATCTAATACACGGTCCATTACTCTGATCAAAACATTTACAGCCCATCAAAATTCCACTGCTACACATGGCCTTCCTCATAGATTTTCTTATTTGAGAGGAATGCCGCAAAGCACGGCCCCGAGCTACTTGAATATTACATAACACGTCATTACATGTATCATAGCCACACTGGGGACTGAACACGCTCATACAAAATACTAGCGTGAAACAGCAAAATAATGCTGTTGATATTGTATTGTGAGTGTAGAGAACCGGATTTCGCTTAGAATAGAAGAGAATAATTTTTTATTCAATATAGGTTACAAGTAATTCTTATTGAAAGTCAATATTTTACGTTACCACTGGTTCGAAAAAATACCTCTGTCCTGGGAAGAACCAGCAAGAAACCCAGCGGGACTTTTTTTTTAAATTTTACAATGTCAATGGTCACAAAATATTTACAAAATTTATTTTAGAAACAGCTTGGAAGCGACCACCTCATTTCCAGGAGTTATTATTAACCATGTATTCAGATATAATCACAATAACCCTTTTTATACAGTTTTTGTTTATTTAAATATTTAAACTTGTTTATAGAGAGACCTTGTGTATTTTCTCGGACTTTGTTGTAATAGCGTATACATTGCCCCAAGAATGAACTACTGACTCTGTGGAGTCAAGAAACTGGCAGCCCCAGCTTGTGTTTGTTCCTAGTATTTACGGAATGTATGTCACTTTTTTTACTAAAACTACCTTTATTTTTGTGAACATACATCAAATTTTCATAGATATACTGAGAAGCCAAGGTTAATATATTTACATTTATATATTTACGTTTATACTGGATACGGGGCAGTCCATCTTAGTTTTCAGGAGCAACAACGCATCCTGAATTTTGATTCTTAATTGATGTCTATAGGCGAGCATCAACTTACATTCAACTGAACTGCGTACTCATTTGTCATCCTAATTCTATTAAACTTGTTTATTTTATTAATATTCAGGGGAAGAAGGTTTAGTTTTAGATAGTAAGAAATTTTAGAAAGACCACTTTAACGGTGTCACATATAATATGTGACACCGTTAAAGTGGTCTCGATCGACTTCCACGAAGTTCCTCAAAAACTATTGCAGTATAATCAATGTAAAAGTATACTTGTAATTTGAGTTTTTCTGTCAAGAAATTATCGCTCATATTCTCACATTGTTTCGTCCCCATGCGTTGAAAGCACGTCAAACCGTCGGTCCTGCGCCTTATTCTAATAATAATCTAATCTCTGCGGTCGTATCGGATAGTCGACCAGTCGGTTTGTGAGTCTAAGCCAATAGAGAGTATAACTTTGCTTGCGCAAACATTGGAGCACTATAATCCTGTCCTACGCAGAGGCCTAATTCCCGTTGAGGCTGGCCGCCGTGACCGAAATTCGTTCTGTGTTATGTGTCGGTTATGTTTACCTGGCAGTTGACCGTTCAGATACTACTCAAAAATAAAATTCCTCTTTCTAGTTTCCTTTAACTAGGTAACTGCAGAGAAACTTAAAAAATAAATACTGTTTTAAATTTTGCAGACTTCAAACTCACCGGAAAACTTTAACAGCGAGGTGCATAAAACATAAAATCGTGCAATTATAACGATAAAAATTTCCATCTTACACATACCTATATTTTTACTTCAAAATACTTCCATCAGGCTACATACAATCTCAAACACTTTCGTCGTTTTTCATACTGAAATATAAACATAGTCTTTTAAATTTTCGATGTGGTAGGGGACCACAAGCTAATAAATGAAACGTGGTAATCGTATCTCCTTTTAACAATGTACAAATCAACAAGCGAAAATTTGAAGATGTCGCCATGCGATAGACTATTTTAAATTATGTTATTGTTATTGGTTATTAAACATTTATAAAAACATTTATTTTTAAGAATGATAATATTAACTTTTTTGGTTGCAAAAAAAGTATCATCGTTATAGACTCTCACAAGTCCGCCGCTGAACATAAGTTACCCCCATGAAATGCCACAAAACACGGTCAGCCATCGACTTCTTGCATATCTTACCTGATCGTTATTTCATCTAGTTGGGAGTACACTTCGGTTACTTGTAAGAGGCTGCCTTTTGGGAACCTTTCGTCCCCATCGTTTGTCGGGTTTTCGATCTATGTGGCCGGCCTATTGGCACTTTAATGTGTTGTAGTAAGTACACACACACACACACACACACACACACACACACACACACACACACACATATATATATGTATTTACTACAACACATTAAAGTGCCAATTATATATATATATATATATTAACATATTTATTAATTCGTTAATGTTTTGAACGGTGGAATTTGGATAGACGAACCATTGAGTCTAGTTACCCTAACCGTAGACATAATACTTTGTGATAAACACGTAATAATTGTTGCATGTCCCGACATGGAACAATTATTATGTTGAGGTGTGAAATTTATGAAAGGTGATAAATATAAGATAATAAATATATGACAGGTATCTTATACCTATATAATAACATGTCATCATCATTTTTTATAGAATAAGGTTTTCAAACGAAAAGAGTTCACCAAAATCCGCCAGATGGTAAGTAGATACTGTGGCCTATAAACTTCTACATCTATCCTCGGTTAGCAAAAATACAGATGCGTTGGCCACCCTGAGTACTAAGATGGAATGCCTCGTCACCATTAAAGAGGTTAAAAGGTTCCTTTGCCCGTGAAAGTCTCATGTAATGCAGTGGCCGTGGAGATGACATTATGATTTACTGGTATATTATTATTTTATATAAATGTAACGGTACTAGTACAAAATCCACCAGATGCCACGTATTTGATGGGACCATAGGCATGGCGTTATCCCGCCCGAGGTCTAAGATGGACAGTCTGTTCACTCACCAAACATAAGCAATTTTGCGTTTTTTCTTATAAGACTTTGATATTCTATGAAAACAAAGTCCCCCCCCTCTTTCGATCCAGTCTATTCTTGTTACTGCAATATAAAATAATCTGGACATCATGAAAATGAATAAGACGTTCAAGTCAAAAGTAAATTTATAGCCTTTATACGTCCCGCAAGCCCGTCTGAGATGTTTATGGTGCAATTAGTTCGCCGCGTACTACAGTGCGTGCCAGTAGACTTAGGATGTCCAAGAAGTATTTTATTTCGCAGAATTGAAGAGTTGAACAGTTTCATTTGTAGAAGGACATAATTAATAGAAGAGAAATTAATAAAGGGGACGGCCTAGACTAAAGTTTATCGACCAAACTGGCGATATATTGAAGATGGTAAAGAATAGAAGTACACTTTACCGACGAGCATGTATGTGTAGGTATATGAGTATGGATGTAAATGAGGTGAGGGAGGAGATCCGCGCATATCCACTCTGCAGCTATATTGACGGCTTCTTGGCGCAGTGGCTCAGCAATAAGTTATAGCGCTATGGGCCGCAGGTTCGAATCCCGCACGGAACAAGTATTTTTATGGCCTACAAGTAGATGTTCTGGATCTGAATGTTTGTTCTTGTAAAATATATGTTTGTAAACTAAAACAAAAATAAATAAATAAAATATTATGGTTATAGCACGCACAGATCAACTCGACCGAAAAGGAACCACACAGAATACCAGCGTCAAATAGTAAATGAATGCTGTTGTACATTTTACTGAAAACGACGTTTTCCATCTTAATCCTCAGGGGTGAAAACACGTCATATGTATTTTGATTTTTTGTCGAGGCTACATGTAAATGTCTATGGGCCACAGTATCCACTTACCATCAGTGTGCCTAATGCGAGTTTTTCTACGCGATCGATAGCGATAAAGTTAACTACGATTTGTATGGAATAAAAAAAGCGCACATTAGTGACAATAATTTGAAACAAAATTCCTGAGTGCGAGTTTACTATGTAGTCGATATCGACCATCGAACATTGACTCACATTCGACAGTGAGAACGATAACGCTCGTGATTGGTTGTTTGAAGTATTTTGCGAAAATTTTGATCGTTCGAGACGTAACTTATGTAAACTTTTCGCCGTCGCTATCGAAAAAGTTTTCACATAGATTTTTACAGTGAGATGGAAGAGTGAGAATAATTGTTGAAAAGTTAATTTTATTTCGTTTTATGTGAACGATGGTTAATTATGGCAGGACGTTTTTTTTTTCTCTTTGAGTACGTTTGCAGCCGCTAAGGCATAAATAAGTAATAATTATAGATGACTGCTATTACAACACCATAAGAGAATTAATAAACGCCATTCACGGTGAGCAAACGCGAATCAAAATGTTAGCTTCGAATGTAACTCACCCTCGCTCGTCTTCGCTTGTCGATACCGACGACGTTAACGAGCTTAACGCGATGGTGAAGTCATTCGATTAATTTTGTGTAACTCGCACTAGGCACACAGGTGGACTGTGTGCTCATTTGTAACTATTATATATATTATAAAATAATGCACGCACTATCACCATCACCACTACATATGGAAAGACGCAGCACCGTCGATAATACAACACTTGTTTTGCCTCTAAACGAGGAAGTAAATTCTGCGGTAACAGACCACTAAGACCGCGAAAAGTCTTGGCGAGGTGTTTAGATTAGTGGTGGCGGGCTAATTTTTAGTATCTTTACTTTCTTTGAAATTGTTAGAATTTAATTTTCACGTAATAATATTGTTACGAGCTTGAGGTTCGTGACAATAAAAACTGCCGATTGAATTACCAAAATTTACACTTTTATTACCGAACACCAATTAAAACTTAAAACACTAATAATTAATCACACTGATTCACTTTATTTCGCTCCGAAGCTTCGCTTGTAGAAGAAGAAGAAGAATTTCATTTATTTAAGCAACCAAGGCTCATATTTTCTTAGTATTACTTATAACTAAACTTATAGCTATGTTAGTAAGCATAATATTATTATTATATATAAGTATGTGAAGTACAAAAAAAAGATACATTTATATTTATATGTGCCATTTTCTCACCAGTCAGTCCAGCCTGCTACCAATCACTTTCAGGATACTATTGTTACTCCCCCGCACACTGCGCACCAGAGACGCGCACCTCTTGCGCATGGTCGCGTTAAAGCAGTCCACTCGCGCTTCCGCGAACATCCCCGATGCACTGCAGAAGCGAGGCAGTCCCAGCAGCACCCTAAATGCGTTGTTGTATTGTACTCGGAGGGCGTTGTAGGCCTTTTGAGTATATCTAGCCCGCAGGCTGCACGTGTAAAATGACGTGCAGTAAGCTCTAAATAGGGCTGTTTTAACTTCCCTTGAACAGTGCAAACCTGCAAGCTATCATGTTCGCTCTTACTGACAACGCCCTCCGTTCCCTCTCAATGTCATCATCATCCTCTGAGATGAGGAGTTAGAACATGGCCAAGATATTTATACCTAAACACGCTTTACCTAAGCACGCTACCTATATACGCTTGTCTCGCCAAATTCAATACTGCCGCGATCGCGTATTGCAGCGCCTTTATATATACCTTTTTCCAACATTCAGAAACATCCAGAATATTCAAGTAAATACGCGCGCCAACCGACCAGACGTCGAAAGTTCGAGTGTGGGGTTTCTAGAAAGCTTTGTTCTTCAATTCGATACTAGACGGCGCTGTTGATTGAAAGATTAGTCATGTCATTTTCTGGAAAGCTCTCCTCGCTCTGTTACCCGACACTTAAGGTCAACTTAGGCGCGCAACAATATAAAAATGGTTTGTACTACCGAGTCTGTTTACTTAAGTTTAGTTCACCTGAGGATGCTTTGTTTAGAGGCAAAACACGTATCGTATTATCGAGGGTGGTGTGTTGTTCCTAGTGAAGTGGTGTTGAGAAGTGAGGTGCTGGGAGTGGCAGTGCTGGGATTAATGGTGGTAGGAGTAGTTTTGCTGGAATTGGTGACTATAAGGGTAGTGCACCCAATTGAGGGAGAGTGTGAGGTGCTCTTCAGACTGGGCAGGAAACAGCATTTTATTTCATTACGTGGGAATGAGCAAAGTAAGTTCTAATAATTTAATTGTAATCGATTTGTAACGCCTGATTCTATTAATTGTCTTTAATTTTATTGGTGCCGGCGGGGATCTATCCAAGGTTGCTTCCGTACTGTGAAATTTATGGCTATATTATATAGCACGTAGCAATTTAGGGCCTTTGGCAAATGGTGTAAGTTAATCTAAGTCGATGTATGTGTTTGCTTATATTGTCTCTCAACTATTAGTTGTAAACAGTGCTGCATTGAAGTACCTCAAAGCAAATGGGATTGAGGGATCAGACGGTTGACCGCGTTTATTATTCATGAATACTAAATCTTACAATATCTTAATATATATAAATTACGTGTCACGTTGTTTGTCCGCGATGGACTCCTACTTAACTGATTCTAATCAAATTTGCAGACCGTGTGCAGTTTGGTCCAACTTGATAGATAGGATACTTTTTTGCCAATTTAAGGTTTTTTAATAGGACATGACAAAGAGTCGTCGAAAAGGGCAAAACAACGTCTGCCTGGCAAGCTAGTACATTATAAATCATTGGCCCGGTTTACCACCTGCTAGTGTTTGGAAATGTTATTTATATCTGTTATTTAAGATATACTGCCGTGTAGTGCAGGTGTGAGAGGATCCACTACCCTGTATAATTTTGTGGATATCGTAAAAGGCGACAGATGGAAACTGTAATAGGAGATAGGAATCAGCATCTTCCTGGAAACAACTGAATAATAAAAACATTTATATTTATATTTTTTGTATTTTATTTTCTACATCTGATGTATGCTTATGACCACACGATAAACGTGGAAACTTAAGTAAAAAATAAAAACTTAATTATTGCAGCGATGCACTCCTTATCAGACAGTAAACTTGTCTGGTGACGCCAGGTACCAAGTAAACATGATGCAGTACGTCATCGAGCCAAGTGCGTGATGTCGAATGGAGCTATCTCGATCCAGCGTCACCGCGTCGTGCGTGACGATTCACTGTCGTTCACTATTCAGAGAGAACGCGCCTAAAGAAGTGTTCACTTCATTAACTGCCGTTGATAGCTCTCCTGTCAAGCGTGACAACTATGGCAAATAGGCTACTATGAATGAGTAAATGAGTTTATAAAACATCGTGGTATATCACATAAAGCTATGAATAATAGGAGTTGTTGTGTCTAATGTATTTGTGTTGCCGACCATTTTTTATATAATTAGATTGCCAAGTGAGCACACAGTCCACCTGATAGTATGTGGATACTGTGCCCCATAGACAGCTACTATCCTTGATTAACGATCCAAATGCAGATATTTTGTCACTCCTGAGGACTAAGATGAAATGCCTCATATCCAGTAAAAAGTAAATCTCCGGTTCTCTTTACTCACCTTATGAAATCGTGTGACCCGTAGAAATACCACAAGTACCTTCCTAAGCCACCTGTATCCATTGACTGCCTGCATGACTTACCAGGTCGTCATTCCATTTAGTGAGGGGCCGCCTTACACTTCACCTACTAGTACAAGGCTCTCTTTCCGTTTCTTCCCCATCATTTGTTGGTTATTCGAGCTACACAACCTTCTTGTCCATGAGTTTTTTTATAGAATAGTTGACAAACAAGCACACAGTCCACATGATGGTAAGTGGTTGCTGTGCCCCATAGACATCTACATTTATCCTCGATTAAGAATCAAAATGCAGATCCGTTATCACCCGTGAGGACTAAGACGGAATGCCTCGTTTTCAATAAAAAGGGTATCCGGTTCTCTACACTAACCATACGAAACACAGCAGCAATGAGCTTCGGCAACTGCTTCCAACTGCGGGCAAGGTTCGAACCGACCCATTCGTGCAAAAACTATACTACAGTTGCAGCTTGGCTCTACCACGTAAACAAAATGGTTGTCGGTTCCTTGAGATATATTTTTAAACACTAACAAATAAATTTGTTTTTTATAATAACCTGTATTTATTCATATTATTACCAGAATCTATATAATTTTGTTTGATTAGAATCAATCTGTATACGATATCGTAAAAACGTTCCAGTAATTCAGCATAAATTTTTCAGATCACAGATCATGAATAATTCAGGAGCAAACTCTCCCGGTGGGACACAATTATGATTCATTCAATGTTTTATTGAGTAGTAAAGTTTTACAGAAATACAGGACTATTGTCTTCAGTGAAATCAAACACAATTATTCATAGCGAAAATTGGTAATCACGACAATATTGAGGAAAATAAACACACAAAAATGTCGTGTTCTATTAAGTTATTTCATTTAATAACTTAGTCTAAAACGTAACCTTTACTATTCAATAATTAGTTTTTTTTTCATAAAAGTGAACTGACAAATGAACCATCAGTCCACGTGATGGTAAGTGGATACTGCAGCCTATGGATATTAGCAGCTAACTTAAAACAAAGATGCCTACAGACGCGTTGTAACATCTAAGGACTAAGATGGAAAGCCCCACAACTTCATTGTACTGAGTATCTATAGCCTTTGCAGAAATAGGTGAGAGGGTAGTACCTACAAGATAAGACAGTAGAATCGTATGTCTTATTTTTATTTTACTTGCAGAACAATATAATTAGCAAAGGAAAACAGTCGTATCAGTGCGTAAAGTTGGCAGTTAATAAATGTAAGTGGACTGATTTTCTTATAAACTGCAAATAATCAATCACATTAAATAACCATCCGTTAACGTCAACTAGCAGATGGTCGACAAGCTTGAGTGACCTCAGATATCTTACGATGCTCCATTATTCCCACAAAAATGAATGACCATTTTAAGAAATCTACACGTTTGTCACAAAGGTTTTGTTTCAGTTTCAGTTTCAAATGACTGGCACGCACTGATTTGGCATAGTTACAATATGAAAGACGTGTAATTAAAATAATTACATTTTAACTTATTCTATTTTATCATTATACCCTTCAAAACGAAGCCTGATGAAGAATTTAAGGGGATACAATTTGTTATTAATATTGCGATCATGATGTGAGTAATACCGAAAGAGCCAAATATATGTTCAATGTAAAATGACATTCTCATCTCTCTGCTTTAGCTTTCTTTATTAGATTTACCATATAAACTAGTAAATATTGCTATATTATATTATAAAAAATAGCCATTAGCAAATTTTTTCAAAACATAATATTTTGAGGTTTTCCGATCTCTGTACTTGAAATCCAACCAAAGGTTACTTTCTTACCTCTAAATTTCCTAGCGACCAAAAATAACCGCGGCGATAAAGTTAAAAAGTTACAGCCTATATACGTCCCACTGCTGGGCACAGGCCTTCCCTCATTTCTGTAAGGGTTTTAGGGCAAGGAAGTGTCTGCCGCGCTGTTCCAATGCGTGTTGACGAGCTTCACATTTCTTCGAAATATTTTTTTTCTTAGACATGCAGGTTTCCCCACGATGTTTTCCTTCACCACCGAGCACGTGGTAAACAGCACTTAAAATTGCAAACAACAATTTCATTGGTGCCGGCGGGGATCGAACACGGGTTACTTGCGTTCTATTATATTTACAGCGAGCGTTAACCATTTCAGCTACCACGGTTCTATTCCGGCGGCGATATTCCGTCCAAGAAGTCAAATTTGACCGCACCCACCCACAGCGCTTCAAAAAATTAAAACTCATTTTTTCGAAAAATAGTATTACAGAATCTATACGAAATTCTCTTCTATGTATTTTTATTTTTATTCTACTGTCAATTTACGACATTTGCTGACCATACGAAAATGGCGCAATTTTACGGTAGATTAAAAATAAAAATCCATAGAGTAACTGATTTCTTTAGACCACAGGATAGATAATTTTGAATATATTCTATAAATCCAAACTTCTTTATAGAAAAGTAGTCTATAAATATTAGTTTTTATGATTTAAAGTGCTGTTTTTATGGTTTAAAATGTCGTAAATTGTCAGTACAATATAAGTAAAAATACATAAAGTAACGGACTTTTGCTTAGACTGCAGGATAGAGAATTTCGTATAAATTCTTTAATTCCATACTTTTTGAAAGAAAAATAGTCTAATATAAGTTTTAATGGTTTAAAGTGCTGTGGGTGGGTGCGGTCTCACGCGTCTCGGGCTTTGACGGCCGCATGGGAATTTTAAGGGGATTGAAGGGTTAAATGTCTACAAATTTTTGTTTGGACACGTAAATTTTCTAAGCAATTATCCTTATTCTTTATTCGTTACCACTGTTTTGTGTCACTAAATCGTTGTTCAGTTCCTAATATAATTTATGTAGACCAAACTTAAGAAAGGGCCAAATAACAATCCTGAGGGAAATCCATTTTCAGCACAGATCCCGATGTCGTTACACTGTTGAATCACAGCAAATTATGATGTTTCATAACGATAACATTCATAGACTTAGAAATAAGAAAAGTTAATCAAATAATTTTCTACAGTGTTTCTTTTCATGCGTGCGTGTTTGAAAGAAAGAAAAAAAGAAAGAAGGAAGGTGAACATATCTATTTATTGTTGCACTTTGCTGACCATCAATTTCACAAACAAGAAAAAAAAGTAACTAGTTAATTTTTAATGTGCGTGCGTGTGTTTTTTTGTTTGTTTGTACCACGGCAAGCAACCTTCGAGAGTTTAACGTAAATCATCATAATCATCATCATCATTACAGCCTTTCACATGTCTACTGCTGAAGATAGGCCTCCCCCAATTATTTCCACAAAGCATGGTCTTGACCCACTCTGTCTAGAAGGGGGCTGCCCTACCCTTCGCTTACCGGTACGAGGTTGCAAATCGAGAACGTTTCTTCCCCATCGGTTGTCGGTTCTTCGAGCTATATGTTCGGCCCATTGCATTGTCACTTCAGTATTAGTTACTATGTTGGTTACTCGTTTAATGTAAAAGATTTCAAAAAATATATTTTATATCGTTCTTTTAATCTGCTGCTGGATTTAGGTGTTTTGAAGACTGCACCAACTGACGTGCATAAATTCAAAGATTTGATTTATTGTGTTTAAACGAACATTACACATCAAATTAAGCTAATTGAATACCTGGATGGCAAAAGCTCCGGGAAAGCTTTGCTGTTACTAAATATGACTGAGTCTAAATGTGATTGTATTATTTGACTACCTCGTGGTTATAGTAGTCGTAAGTGCCACTACTGATCATGTGATCGCTCGTTCGAAACCCTGGTCGGGTAAAAACAGTTATTGGACCAATCTGTCGAAGAACTGATTAGCAGCAGCCCGGATGCAGGAAGTGAGAGATTTCACCCTGTGCCTCTATAAGGATGTATCTGATTCATCCCTAGCCATGTTGTATGGCCGTTCCATCGAACTATGAGGGTGAAGAAACAAAGAGTGCACCTGTGCTTGTGCACACACTTGTGCACTACAATCCTGTTTTACGCAGCTGGCTAGTCTCCGATAAAACTGGCAACCGTGAAATTGGATCTGACTTGTTGACATTATATTTTAGGGATGGTGGTGAAATGTGTGAATTATTAATCATGATAAATATAGTTAATCATCATCATCGTCATAACAAAGCGCAGTCCTGAACCACCTGCATCATCCACTTCCTGCATGTTTCACCAGGTCATCATTATCTAGTGAGGGAGCGTTCTTTATTCCGTTTACTGGTTCGAGGCCGCTGCTCGAGAAGCTTTCTTCTTCATGGATTGTTGATTGTTCTAGATCTTCGGCCGACCCAGTGCCACTTTAGCTTACCATTACGATTACAGCCTATAAAAGTCCACTGCTGAACATAAACTCCTCCCATAGATAGCCTCATCATGAGGATTTTGCCATATTTTACACACTTAGCACGCGGGTTTGCAACCGCACTTTTATTATATTGAATTGTGCCAACAAAAAAAGGAACATGCTGTTATTCATCTTTTGTTTTAATTTCACGCTGTCGCCCCTCACTGCTCCAGCGGGACGGTGTGGGGTTGGGGATATTGTTACACCACCACTACAAGGTTACCGTGAGCTTACTAATAATATTTGAATATGTCAAAGATATTTTATTATTTTTCTAAAATATGGTGCAAAATAAAAGGAAAGAAAGACAAAATGTTATATTTGAAAGGATTTGTCCACAGTAACGCCAATCATCAGGTCTCAATAAGATCCTGAAGGTCCTCCAGAGAGTTAGAGTTACGTTTTTATTATCTTTAATTGAATGAAAATCCTTTACACTTTCTTAACCTTGAAATGGCTTTTATTAGAAGTATTATGTACTCTACGCCTTAGTAAAGTGTTAATAACAATATGTGTAATACGTTTTTCATTATGCGCTGCTTCGGTTCATTTTTACCCGACTGTCAAGGAAGGGTTATGTTTTTCGCGCGATCTTGTGTTCGTAAATTTCTTTATTACCTCGTCTCTTCCAAAAGGCTGGATAGATTTCGACAATTAAGGTATCATTTTATTTGTATTAATAACCCAAGTGTTCTTAGATAGCTTTTTTTTAAATAAACAAAATGGCTGATTTTTAGCGCAGAATAGTAATACGTTAATAAAAAAAATAACCAAACCTATCGAATAGGATATACAAATAAAGCAATTTAAAAGGGGATTACAAATATATATATATATATATATATATATATATATATATATATATATATATATATATATATATATATATATATAATATGTTATATTTGTAAATTTCTTCATTACCACGTATCAATCTCGAACGGCTGGATGGATTTCAACAATTAACTTATCGTTTTATTCGTCTTAAATACCCAAGTGCTTTACGGAAAATAGTAATACTTTAATTTTAAAAAAATTACCGAACCTATCGAATATCAAATATAAGTTGCATGTTTTAATTTAATTAGGACCAATAAATTGGTTTATAAAGTTTTGATAACTGGTTTGTAAAATGGGCAATTAGACATGTGAAGCGAAATTTTAATGATATAAATCAAAATAATACATGTTCGTATTCATGTTTTAAAAAATTGCTTTGTAAAACGCCATCTACTCCATTCTATGGGTAAAGTTATGTTATCGAACGAAAATTGATGACTGTCAAGATGGTACGTCAGTAAGACACCAGATGGCATAATAATGAGTACACGGGTACATACGGGTCGAATACAAAATTTTCTTTTCTTCAAATCGGTATGTTGTAATAATATATCCATAAAAGTATATCCGCTCAAAGAAAGGATTTTGAGAAATCCTAACGGTATTTTTTTAATTGGTTTTCACGCTACCGAAGAAGCCGTAATCGGCTTTCTAACTTATTAACATTTATGTACCTACATACTCGTAAATACGTTATTTACAGCCATCGATGTATAATTATATGTAGGTAAAATAAATTGTACTAAATTGAGTTAACCGAAAACGAATTTAAAACCTTAAAATAATAAGTTAAAAACTACAATTAACTATATATATAGGTAACGCCACGAGTGATGGAAGTGCGCAGAACCGAAAAATATGAGGTGTGAGGCACGGGCAATCGAAACCATAGCAACGGGCGACGCGTTACTCCCAAGTAGTTGATTATAAAATTTTTAATTTTTGCGATTACTTATGTACTTTTAAAAATATTGTTCTATAATATTTTCAAATAGTGTGCAATATATTTATTACTTAATAAATTATTTTGCAAATATATATATATAAATATATATATATATATATATATATATATATATATATATATATATATATATATATATATATATATATATATACACAATACTGATTCACATCGAATACGTAAGAATAACTATAAAATCTTCGTATTGGATTTCAACAGCGTATCGGAGTAGAAAATAATATAAACGTGTACGCAGAATATCTACATATTGAAATAGTATATAGTTTTGGTTAAAGGGTAGTTATTGAAACTCGAAATCTGTTATAGATACGATTCTCAGAAAACGCGATACGACCCAAGCCTACAGTTTTCGCTTAAACACAAGTAATGTATTAAATTCAACAATATGGTATAATATAGTATGAAGTCGCATAGAATAAAATTAGTTCGACACCACTAACATAGATGGCATTGTATAGTTGATTTGATATTTTGAATAGCGCTAGGGTTACCTTCCGTTATAGTGGGTATCAGTTTTCGTTTAAACAAAAGCCATGCGCCAAAGCAAGGATGGTCGCTTCCGTGTTCGTGCTTACCTAAAGATCTCTCGTCAGATCGGTAGGCCAATCCCAAAAGGTGGAGCGTACAGTTTAGTTTAGTGGGTAAAAGTAAGTCTAAAATTAGGTACTAGAGAGTCTCCACATAACCACGCAGCCGGCTGCGCGGTATCTATGAGCATTCTCCACCACCCTCCCCCGTTACCGGAGGGTTGCCCTTATTTGCTTCGGGCGCAAAAAAAATATAAAAGCAATGTTGTTGTACGGCATCCCCCATTCTCCCAAGGGCAAGGGGGCAATCGCGTTGGATACGGCTCAGATCTTTCGCCAGAGAATTAAGACAATTTCAAAAGGTGGTTTTAGTGCTTAGTGGGTAAAAGTCTCCCTGCTCTACATATAACCACGCAGCCGGCTGCCGATTTTGCTATGAGCCCTCCCCCCGTTTACCAGAGGGTAGCCCTTAATTGCTTCGGGTGCAAAAAAAACAAGCAATGTATTATATTCAACGATATAGTATATTATAGTGTAATAAAATGTATTGCTTAATGCTTATAAACATACAATATAGGAAAATATCTATTCTGAGTTTGTCTACTTTGTAGGTATGTTCTTACTTTGGTCGTATAGGTAATATGTGTGCTTGTGCTTGGTCGTTCGTTTGTTTACTTCTGAGTTCTATCCTAGTTATCTTGATCTTGTAAATTTGGGTATTTTAGTAGTTAGTTAAATTCTTCTGTTTTAGCTGTATGTATGGCTGTAATGTATATTTGATATATAAAGTAATAAATGTGATCGATATCGATAGTTCGTTTACTTCAGGTATATATGTATTGTGATAGTATATAATTATACCTAAGTATTTGTTTGTTCATAAATTTGTATATATTGATTTGGTTGCTTTAAAAAATTTTCTGTTTTTAATTAGTTGCGTTTTAATATAAAAGCTATATATATTTTGGTTTCTTAAAACATTTTATTTCTGTTTATTGTTCAGCTTTCTGTATTTATGACAAAAATGTATTTGTCTTAAAAAACAAAAAGAGCTAATGCGGCTGCAGAAAAAATAAAACTGGATCCCCTCGGTCACGTAAAATACGTCTTAATAAAATGAAAAATATAATGGCCTTAATATACAACCAGCTTTCCGACTACTCGAAAAAAAATGTCCCAAAAAATAAGTGCCCGTTATTCAATCAGATTAGTGAAGAATTGAACCGCTTACGTAAATTGCAATTTTCATTTGTCTGGTTTTTTTCGCATGCCATCAATCATCTCTACGTTTTCCATGCCTTATATAAGTAACACAGTTTTTGTTCATAAAAGTGTGCTGGGACACTAAAAACTCTTAAATAAAATAAATCATTAAAAAATCAAAAACCAAACTGCAAAAAAGACAATTTAAAAGTAATGCACTAAAAAGATCGAAACAACATTGAGAATATATAAAACAAAATTAAATAAACTATAAACAACGTTTTTTTTATAGGATGGGATGACAAACGAGCACACAGTCCACCTGATAGCAAGTAGTTGCTGTGGCCCATAGACATCTGCATCTATCTTCGATTAAGACTCAAAATGTAGATGCGTTGTCTTCCGTGAGGACTTAGGTGGAATGCCTCGTTTCCAGGAAAAAGGGTCTCCGGTCCTCTACCCTCACCATACGAAACACAGCAGCATTAAGCTACTATTTGACGCTGGTATTCTGTGAGAGCGTGGTCTTTCTCCGGTCGAGCCGACCCATTCTTGCTACAACTATACTACTCATATAACTGCAGCATGGCTCTACCACGTTAAAAACTACCACACTTACCAGACTATATGAGCTGAAAACCTAAGTAAAATAGCCTAAGTAAAACATTAAATTTAGTAGCAAGCCGAACCCATTAATTTTCTTTTACTTAGGTTTTCAGCTTCTGGCTACATTTCAGCATACATGTTCTGGGCGGAATTTCAACCCGTGGCCCTTAGCGCCGCAACTCATTGCTAAACCACTGCGCAATAAAGCAGTCGTGTAAAGAAAATATTAAGGGACCTTCGTCTTTATCTCACTCCTAAAAGGCGCTTGTAACTTGTGATGTCCAAGGCATAATCACAAAATATGTATCATATATTTTAATTAGTTTTATTCTAGTCATCTTTGTTTAATTTGAATATCAATGTATCCACCAGTATGCAAACAATTTTTCACCGCGTGTAAAATAAACAAACGAATGTTGATTGGAACAAATGAAATTACATTGCTTGTTTTTTGGGCACTATCAGTCATACATTTAAATTTTTTTGGAACTGTATTCTATATTTTTTAACGATTTCTATACGAAAACAAGTACAATGCTTAAAGCAGTATTAATAACCCGACTACGTAAAAACGTCTGCTGTAAAAATTAATTTAATTTAAGAAAATTTCAAATAAAAATAAATTACGTTCTATATATAATCGTGAAAGGTATTAAATTCCAATCCACTAACCCATATCATCACGAGGATGGCGTAAGTGGCGACAGAGGTAAAATGAAATAGATGGGTAGCATCATCTTCCTGATACCAACTCGAAATAATATAAAACTGCAGTCCCCACTTTCTTCTCAAATAAATATATATATATATATATATATATATATATATATATATATATATATATATATATATATATATATATAAATATAAAATAATTATCTGAGAAGAAGAGAGGGAAGATTATCCCCTTCTCTTCCTTGGAAGAGCCGCCGCTAGTAAGACAGCAGATGTTTGCGAAAGTGTTCCCCTGTCAATATGCGGCAAAGGTAGAACATCGGCAACAGAGACTTAGTCGGTGTAAGACCGACGCAACCCGTCCTTGCCCCTGCGACTGCGACTGATACGTAGGCATTTCTCCTACTACAGACCATGGAAAATTGCATCCAATTTCAAACAGGTAGATCCGATCCAATCCAAAGATTTTTTACAAAACAAGATGAAAATATTTATGACATAAAAGTATTGCAAAAAATGTTTTACTCAATTCATAGGCTCCCAAGCTAGTGTAAAACTGTGTTTCAAGAGCAGGTGGATTTGCACATAAAATTGCACTATTACATAATAAGTTATGAAACAGAACTACCTACTTATAACAATAAAACAAAACTTAATGAAAAAGGGCTACTCACTAGCGCATATTTGTCATGTATGTATAGTACGTTTCTAGAGCAGGCGGAAAAAAGTACATTGACCTCAAGTATTATGTTAGCATCGAAACAAAACGACAGTTTTTGCTTCCATACATTTCTTTATAGATTACGTATCGTTATGCGATAAGCGCGTCTCATGTTACGAGGTAGGGTGAAGGAAGTAGTCATTTAGAGATAATAAATCTGTTTCGACGCGATTTGCGATAGGTCTCACGCTGCTTTGGGATACGCTTGCGTATAGATAGTTTGAGATTTAAAATTTTCGGTTATAGTAGTTTTTTCATTTTTATTAAGTTTGTTTTGTTAGTTGTATTATTACGTTTCGTATTAAAGTTTTTGATATGACTGCCAAGAAGTGGTTATGTTTTATACAACTACCTACCTACCTACTTATTTAAGTGCTTACCTACTATTAACGTAGAAATGAAAATTGTAATAACTCATGATTTATAAATAATAAACTTAAATTAATATTAATTTGCTTTTTAATTCATTTAGGTACAGGATAATCTTCTTTCTTTATTATATAATAATAGACATAGGGCCTGTAAAGAACTTCGCACTTGGCACCCTTATCTTTCACTCTGATGATGTATGTAATGATAAAAGGATAAAAAAATGAACCTAAATAAAAAAGATTGCCTACCCCGATGATATTGTCAAAGGTCAATGTAATTTTTTCGCCTGCCCTAGAAACGTACTATAGCTGTATGTATTTGTGTGTGTACAAAATATAACAAGGATAACTAAAGATGCGTTGCCGCCTCTCGACCTAGATTGATTGCCTCACAGTCTGTAATTATACTGGCAGGCTGTCTACACCCTCGGCCGTATTAAAATAAACAGACTGTTGCTTAGCGACAGAATTAGGTAAGGTACCTACATAAACGAACTTCTTCGTGGATAAAGAGCCCTAGCACGTATGTAATTATGTTCATTTTTATCAGTTAAATAATACAAAAGGCAATTTCTGTCTAAAATAAATATATTTAATGATGTAATGCGTACTACCACCTACGAATCAACCACTATTATATCAATTTTTATCAGTATAAATCATACGAAAAGCATCTTTTTCTGTCGATTTTAATAAAATAAAAGCATTGCTGCATTGTTGCTTGTTTGAAATCAATGTAATATTTACCGTTGCAAAGTGTACAATGGCCCCCGGTAGGCATGAGACCGATATATCAAAACGTAACTAATAACGTTATGTTATCAAATATCATATCATATCGATAAACCTAAGTACAAAACTGTTATCACAACATATCCAACCAAAACCATATACCTAACCAACGTACGAAAACGAAACCGAAACGCATGACGCAAACTTTGGAACGATATCCCAAAACTGAAAACGGCCCACTAACCGATGGCCTTCGTTGATATTCATCGCTTCTCGTTCTTGCAACGATAGTTTAAATAAGTATAGAAAGAGATGAAGCGAATATGGATATCGTTGCGATGTTTTGGTAGTAATCACACAACGGTGCACATTGCGAAATATAATATGTGGCTAAAGCAATAAGGTGGAATTTTAAATAGTTAAAATTGCCTAAATTTTAAGCTTGTGTAGTTGTGAGAGTTATCAAATTTCAAATGATCTTTAGCTCACTAGGCACAAGGCTTAGATTTGTAAAACGTAAAACGTAAAAACTGGAACGATGTGCCAACACGGCCCACGAACTAACCGATGCGATGTCCTTCGTCGATGTTCATTGTTTCTTTGTTCTTGCGTCGGTATCATAAATACGTATAGAAAGAGAGGTTTTCTGATGTTTTTGTAGTTTTAGTTTCACACGGTACACAATGCACATCTGGATATAATTACTGTAATGGTTGAATTTCAAATGTTATAAAAAAAATTATAATGTTAAAATTGCCTAATTTTTAAGTTTGTGTAGTTGTGAGAGTTGTCAAATTTAAATGATCTTTAGGACAATAGACACAAGACTTGCATTTTAATGATCATATTATATTCGGTTTAGGCAACTTTATGTTATATTTTGGATGGAAAGTTTAGAATTTGCCTTTTTTTAAAACGCAAGAATTACGCACTTGGTCTTGGTGGCTCGTGCTCGTGCCGTTCGCATAAATAATAACATCCATTAAGTTATTAATTTTTGACGTTGCGTTTGTGCATTTATTTGCAATATTTGTGTGCATTTTGTGCATTAGGTAGTTGTAATTCAGACAATTATGTGTAAAGTGTAAATATAATATAGCATAGTATAGTTTAAGTTGATTTAGACTTTTAATCATTTTTGTATATAGACTTTCAAAATGTAGCGTAAGGCTGGTGAAATATGGTCTCACTTCGATAAAAAAGACGATTCCATGTACCTTGCTATCTGTAAATATTGTCAATTAACATTATCGTATAAATCAACTACAGGAAACTTACAATAATTGAACTTAAACTTCAAACTTTAAATACCTACTTCTGAGTACATCCACCATAGGGAATGCAACGGAAACGACCACTTCTTCCACCGGTGCCGAACTAGCACAAATCAGGTAAACCTGCGGTTAATATAGTTGCCTCAAGTATACGTGTACGCTAAAGGCAAAAAACAATGCAGAACTATATTATAAAAAAAAAATTACTCCGGATGAAAAAAAAAAGTTGATCGTGATCTGTTGGAATTATTTATAACCGACTATCAGCCAGTAGAAAATAAAGGATTCAAAAATTTTGTCAAGCATATTCCGGGGTACACGTTGCCAAGTAGGAAGACTCTGATGATCTGTATGATTCCAGCTTTGTGCCGACAAACCTTAAGCAGCGTCAGAGAAATATTTTCTCGGGACACAAAGTCAGTGTGCTTGACAACAGACCTTTGGAACTTGTCAAAAACCGAAAGCTACCCAAAAAATATTGCTGGGATGCAAAAGCTTTAATGAAAGCCATACTAGCGTTAATTTAACGGAAGCGTTAAAATGTGACTGACGAGTGGAATTTGGCTAAAAGGGTTAATTTCGCTATTTCAGATAACGCTCGAAATGTTGTAAAAGCTATTGAAACTGATTTACGATGGAAGAAGGGTGTTTTGCTCATTCACTCAATTTAATAGTTCAGTCGGCACTAAGGCCAAAAGAACTATTAGTAGAGAACATAAAAAAATACTGGCTCACTTTAAACGAAGCACTACTGCTACGGATAGGTATGCTTCTTGGGTATCAATTAAAAAACATGACGAAATGTGGTGAACCGAAACGCTTAATTCATCTGGTACCTGTAAATATTTTTAAGCCTTGTGTAATTATTTGTAATTTGTAAATACGGTGATTTTTAAATGCGCCAGAAAAGTTTTATCTCTCTAGTACCTACTATGTTATGATTAACTTTCTTTATTGTGCAATAGGCGTTGCCTATTTTGTATTTTGTGGAATGCGAATTTAAAACTTTTCTGCTAGGTTGTCCTAAGCCTAGATAAGCATGAAGGAAAATCGCCGACTTAAATAATTGTTAATAAATAAATTAACTTAAATAATTATCTATAAATATATATAAATTATGTTTACTTCTTAAGAATACACTTTAATTATAGACTTTGAAATCAAACTCTTATCCTACGTCTTAATTTGAAAAACAAAATTATAGAAATAAATAAGGATAGAATCAACGTAATTTTATCCACTACCCCATATCATCCCGTGGGTGTCGTAAAAGGCAACATAAGGAAACAGGAGATGGGCGGCAACGTTTTCGTAATAAAGACTATGAACTGTGTGTGTCATGAAGACACACTCACACAACCGAAGTGAAACTTTTGTTTTACAGGGAAACATTTAAATTATTCATCAATGACTTTTGAATAACGCAGATTATGTATCTCATTATTTACATTAAATTATTCATACATATGTGTCACAGTGCATTATTTTCTTCGATCTTAAGAAGAAATAATATCGGTTTAGTTTGTTAATTAAGTAATTGTTTATTATATAATTTTATTTTTATTAAACCATAGTTTTATGTTATGTCAACAAAATTGTTATTTTAAATAAACTAAATAATAAAATTTGATGTACCCGTGGCACAACAGCTTAGGATTACAACGCTAAATACCGCGGGTCGAATCCCGCACGATAAAAGTATTTTTATGGCTTACAAATAATTGTTCTGAGTCTGGATGCTTGTCCTTGTACAATTTACGTATGTAAACTGCCTACATAATACAGGAGAAAATCCTAATGTCGAGGTTAGGTTTTAAAAAATAACAAGAGATTTTTTTAGGTTTATGCCATCCAGCATACACTCTACGTACCACCTTGAGAGTCAATCAATGTTTGTTTGATAAAATGACTTTACCTCAACAACATAGTAGATGGCGCTACTTGAAGTAGAAGCTCAATCTTACTAAAATAAATACGTGTACTTTGGTTACTGTCTTAAATAAAATTAATATAAGATTAGTATTTGAAGAAAAGACCGTTGCTATCTTGTAATTGTACTACTATATACTTTATGGTATGTAATGCCCTGCGTTTGCGATTTGAATGATCGACCGAATGCCCGGTACGTACCTAGTATTTACACCCAACACTTTTCGTCATGCAAATAGGTTGCGGAACAGCATTTCAATCAAAGCCCTCCCGTAAAAAGTTTCACTTCAAAAAACTGTGGTTGCCAACCCGCTTGCCAAGCGTGGCAACTGTGGCAAATGTTCCACCTATGATACAATCTATGAGGAGGCCTATGTGCTCAGCAGTGTACTTTAATAAGCTGTAACAGTAACGGTATAATTTATTACTGCATAACATTGAATTTACAAAAATTATATATTAACATACATGTTTAAATATTACATCTAAGATAACAATAACATTAGAACCTCTGACTTCTAAACTAGAATAATCTATGTAATTCATAAAATACATGTTGCACTGGTAGTACAGTTTGCGGTTATGTTTCGGTTATCGTTTGCACGTCCAGTAGCAAGCTGTTTCTATTGATATCGATATCTGAAAACGGTTTTCAATAACGATATGAAAACTTGATATCGGTTATGTAACCGTTGCAGATAAAAACTGAAAACGCCCATGCTTAGCCGCCGGACCTTGAAGGTGACGCGGCACGGCAGCAGGTGCGAGAAATTATTTCTATCGCAATGTCCAGCTCAGCATTGACTGGTCGACGGACATTCATTTTAATGTCCAAAGTACGTAGATTTTGTAAACCAATTTAAATTGAATAATATTTTTGATGGAAAATATTAAGTAGCCAAGATCCGCGTAATAGCCTATTATGCTTACGCGTACTCATGGCTCTGCTACGGGGTTATCATATGGGGAAATAGCACGGACGTTTCTGATCTTTTAACCCCACAAAAAATCTAATACGAATAATATTTAACATACAAAATACTGATAGCTGCAAACCATACTTCGTCAAACATACATTACTTACCTTACCGTGCATATAATATCTTGAAAATCTGCAAATTCATTAAAAATACCCAGAATTTGATATCAAACAAGGAGAAAGTAATACCTAGTAAGTATACCATAGTAGTAGTATACCATATCTCGCCTTAAACTATATTCATCAGGTCCCTTCGTCATGTCTATCAAAATTTTTAACAAACTCCCAAACTCAATAAAAAATAGAAAAAAACACTGATTTTATAAATAAACTAAAGGAATTTTTAATTTGTAAACACTATTACACACTAAACGAATACCTAAATGACAAACTTTAAATGTCTACCTAGAATACCTACAGTTGCTATAATTATTATATAGTGTATTCATCATTAATGTTTCATTAAAATGGCCCTCCTCTCTCTTAATTGCCGTGCCCTGCAGGGCCCATAATGATCTCATAGTTTTAAGTTAAAACTTAAAATGTTATTAACACCTTAACTGTAACTTATGATGCAATAAATAATATGAATATGAATAAAATAAATGATGTGTTACTGACCGCTCCCTCCTCCTTACAAAAACTTCAAGTGGTGGATCATCCCACGTGTAGTGGTGTGAGGAGTACTGGTGCTGGGATAAGTGGTGGTGTGGATAGTGCACGCAATTGAAGGTGGACGGGAGGTTATCTTCAAACTAGGTGAGACACTTGCTTTATTCTATTACGCGGATCTTAGGTGATTAATTTCTATCATCTTTAGAAAAATAATAATTTAAAAAAAAAACCCTAACAGTCGCAGAATTATTGTCATCAGAATTACATAATCGCACTGGTAATCTCAAAAAATAATTTTTGCCGGTCAAAATAATTTCATTGCACTTACGCTAAAGCTGAAGATTTCCCGTGTTAAAGTCAAGAAAAAAAATAACGTCTGGTGCTTTTAGTTCTATTAAGATAATGTACTTTCTAAAATCTGATACAGCTGTTAAGTTAAAAATGTAATAAAGTTTCAAAAGTGTTATTTTAGAATTAATAAACTTTTAAAAATATTAAATCATAAAGGACAAAAATTAAAAGCTTTCTATAAAGGGCTTGAAGTCTCTCAAGCCTAGTTTGAAGTTTTCAGCGGGAAGGGTTAAAAAAAGACCATTTGGATGATATATGTAGAAGTTACCATGACGAAAATGACCGGGTATGCATAACTCCATTGAGTTTATCATTTTAAGGCAGCAAAGGTGCAGGCTAAACAGAAAGGGTAATGATTCTACTCATAATAGATTGGGCCGTTACAGTGCAAAAATTGCAAGGCACTACAGTCGATAAGGCGGTCATACATCTTGGACTCAAAACATTCGCTAAGGGGCAAGCTTATGTGACTCTTAGTAGAGTACGATCTTTAGATGGCATAGTAGTAACTGATAGAAATCAAGGAAACTCTTCAACAGGCTACATAATAGCATAGGGTTAAAAGAGTTAAAGCGATTGCGAAGCACGTTGCGCGGGCTAAATTCGAGGAAGGCAAAGAAAAGCTGCAATGCTGTATTTGATCTAGATCTGTTATTATGACTTTAATATAGTGATTACTCCTAAGTACCAAAATAGCCTATGTGATATCGATAACCGCATCTAAATTAGTCAAGATGTCTCGAGGAAAATTAGCTACAATGAGTGAAAAAATGTTTATTGAAACGCCTCCTGGCGAGTGTATAACATAATACCCATTTAAGAACCATCGCCGATTAAGCATAAAGCCCGTGACAAAAAACCATTTTAGATATAAAAGGGAACATTCATTTGCACAAACAAACAACCTCTCACCCTAAACGCATCCACCTCCGTTACGTCACGGGTAATGAATGAGACAAGTGGACTGATAAAAAGGAAGGAGACTTTACTTGATTTACCAAATTTTTGAAATATTTAATACGCCTCGGCTTCCAACGTGTTTGTTTTAATAGTTTAGTCTTATCATTTTAACGGTAAGATCGTAAAATGCCAGAATTATAACTTTTCTTTTCGCAACTTTAAGCAGGTCTTAAACTTTATATTCGTACTTTTAAATGTAAATTTTAAAATGTAATAATAACTATATATTTCACTTGATGTTAAAAACTATAGGATAAGTGGATGTTGTGATCTACGAGTATACACATCTATATTTTATTCATCAAATACGAGTATAGATGTCTATAGATGTTTTTTCTTTGATTTGATTTGTTTTGAGTCATGAATCAAAACGCAGATACTTTCGTTCGTTACGTGTCTGCTACCATAAAACTTTTTGTACCGTGCAGTGTTAAGGACGCGTTTACAAAATGGATAGGTATAGAATCGCACTACTACATTGACAAAAGTCACACACACACTAGTGTACGCACGGTTGGCTGTGGGAATCGTAGTCAAATGAAATTATTTTGATAATTTGAAAGATTGAATTTGTTTTTCATTTCTTATACCTACCTCAGAAATATACTTCGATACGAAATATGAATACCTGCTCCAAAGACTGCTTGGCACTGGAAGCCCTCTACTGGTAGTGAGATGTTAGCTCTGGACTTTGAACTGGTTTTGTCAGTTATAATAAGACCTTACCTACCTGCGGACTTGATGGAGTGACCTGAAGGTGTAATTTGGTGATTACAACAATAGGAACTCCTAGACTAGTAGAACTAGGTGTGCCGAGTTTGGGTTCGTTTTGTTGGTTATGATGAGACCTTACCACCGGACTTGATGGAGTGACCTGAAGGTGTAATTCGGTGATTACAAGTGGAACTCCTAGACTAGTAGAACTAGGTGTGCCGAGTTTGGGTTCGTTTTGTTAGTTATGATGAGACCTTACCACCAGACTTGATGGAGTGACCTGAAGGGGTAATTCAGTAACTACTGCTGGAATTTCTGAACGAGTAGAACTAGGTGTGCCGAATTTGGGTTTCGTTTTGTTAGTTGTGACGAGTCCAGACATCCGGACTTGATGGATTGACCTGAAGGTGTAAATCGGTGATTGCAACTGGAACTCCTAGACTGGTGGAACTAGGTGTGCCGAGTTTGGGTTCGTTTTGTAGGTTATGATGAGACCTTACCACCGGACATGATGGAGTGACCTGAAGGTATAGTTCGGTGATTACAAGTGGAACTTCTAGACTTGTAGGACTAGGTGTGCCGAGTTTGGGTTCGTTTTGTTAGTTATGATGAGACCTTACCACCAGACTTGATGGAGTGACCTGAAGGGGTAATTCAGTAACTACTGCTGGAATTTCTGAACCAGTAGAACTAGGTGTGCCGAATTTCACTCCATCAAGTCCGGTGGTAAGGTCTTATCGTAACTAACAAAACGAAACCAAACTCGTCACACCTAGTTCTACTAGTCTAGGAATTCCATTTGTAACCACCTGATTACACCTTCAGGTCACTCAATAAGTCCGGTGGTAAGGTCTCATCGTAACTAACAAAACGAACCCAAACTCGGCACACCTAGTTCTACAAGTCTAGGAGTTCCACTTGTAATCACTGAACTACACCTTCAGGTCACTCCATCAAGTCCGGAGGTATGGACTCGTCATAACTAACAAAACGAAGCCCAAATTCGGCACACCTAGTTCTACTCGTTCAGAAATTCCAGCAGTAGTTACTGAATTACCCCTTCAGGTCACTCTATCAAGTCCGGTGGTAAGGTCTCATCGTAACTAACAAAACGAACCCAAACTCGGCACACCTAGTTCTACCAGTCTAGGAGTTCCAGTTGCAATCACCGATTTAGACCTTCAGGTCACTCCATCAAGTCCAGAGGTATAGACTCGTCATAACTAACAAAACGGAGCCCAAATTCGTCACCCCTAGTTTTACTCTGCAAGAAGTTCAAATAGCGGTCACGAAAGTACACCTTCAGGTCATGCCATCAAGTCCAGAGGTAAGGTCTCATCATAACCAACAAAACGAGCCCAAACTCGGCACACCTAGTTCCGCTCGTCCACGAGTTGCATTAGTAGGTAAGTTTATATATCCTACTTATTTTTAGCTAAATAAAAACTGTGAGTATAAAAATAATAATTTTATCACTTGTCAAGTACCTATGTTTCCAATTTGTTTTTTTCTAATATTTTGTGTATGTACAGCGATCTTTTCAGAATGAGCCGCTGCAAACAGGCGATACAGTGTCCACTCACGACGGCGGCCGAGCGCGGACTGTGGTTTCATCGAAATCTTTGTACAATAAATCAAAGCAGGCACCAACAATAAAATAGCCCTTATTGCAATACATTATGATTCATCCATATTACCAAAATATGCGAAAAAATGTGCATCAGTTTTTATTTTTTTTACGACTATTAGTGACATTTTGTTAAAAAATAAACCCAGGGTTTTTTAATTGAATATGTCTGTCATCTTGTAGTATTCTTAAATCTTATAGTATTTTTTAAATTTTTTAAATATGTTGATAATAGACCAAAACATTTACCGAAACACAAGCCGGTATCGTTAATTTTGTAGAAAATGGCAACGAAAGTTCGTTTTTACAATATAAATAAAAGCGGCCAAGAGCGTGTCGGGCCACGCTCAGTGTAGGGTTCCGTAGTTTCCCGTCCGTCACAGTAAGTGTTCCCAATTATGAGTTTGTACAAAAACTGTTCTTTCCATCCAAGTTCAAAATAATTTTCCTAGAAAGTCCTTATAAAGTTCTACTTTCCAGATTTTTTTCATATTTTCTAAACTTATGGTTCAAAAGTTAGAGGAGGGGGACACATTGTTTTTTACTTTTGGAGCGATTATTTCCGAAATTATTGATATTATCAAAAAAATGATTTTAGTAAACCCCTATTCATTTTTAAATACCTTTCCAACAATATATCACACGTTAGGGTTGAAATTAAAAAAAAAATCACTTCCCACTTTACATATAGGGGGGCTACCCTAATAAAACATTTTTTACCAATTTTTATTTTAGCACTTTGTCGGCGTGATTGATACACATATTGGTACCAAATTTCAGCTTTCTAGTGCTAACGGTCACAGAGATTAAGCGAGGACGGACAGACGGACAGACAGACATGGCGAAACTATAAGGGTTCCTAGTTGACTACGGAACCCTAAAAACTACTATTTTCAACAAAAGAGTTACAGACATTTGCAGATGAAGAACCAATCTATACATGGTAGTTTTTACTTATATTTGATTTGGTTTAGTTTTGTCACAAAATCTACCGAAAAACACCCTAATTTTGGTTGATTTGCAAACGCGTCCTTAACGTAAAGGTACAAAAAGTATTATGGTAGCAGCCACGTAACGAGCGAAAACATCTGCGTTTTGATTCGTCCACTCAATCGCTTCCCCATATCATCCCGTGGGTAACGTAGGACAAGACAGAGCAAAGCTGAAGCAGGAGATTGGCAGCAGCATCTTCCTGATGATAACTCAGCCTAATAAATAACTGCGGCTGTCAAACCACCTGCGGTTGTCAAACCACCTGTCAAGCGTGACAGCTATAGCAAATGTCCTCTCTTTGACGCAATCTATGTGTTAGGCCAGTGTGCAGCAGCCGACTTTGGATGGATGTGACTTAGGAAAGGTAATCAATTAATTAATAAAAACATTGTTTTTTACAGATTTATAACAAACGAACACAAAGCCCTCCTGATGGTAAGTGGATGCTGTGGCTTATAGACTAAGGCCTAAATGGAATGCCTCGTATCCACTAAAAATGTCTCCGGCTTTCGAGCTTACGCTGGTATTTTGTGAGAACGTGTTTCTTTTAGGCCTGTTTTGTAGCCGAACCATTCATGATACAACCATAATATAGCTGCAACATTGTTCTACTACGTTAAAAGTGTCTATGACTAAGTACCTTTAGTTTTATTTGCATGAAATATATTAGTTCTTTGTTTTGCAAAACGCGAACTTTTTTTTTCGACAATATAACACTGATTTTTTTAATGTGGCTAAGAAAACGCTATCGTTATTTATGTGCATAACTTGTTAACGTGATTTGAATTTTAATTTAGACAAGTATAGAAATCAAAATACAACTGCGTATTACATATATATGCGGCATATTTACCGCGTCAGCTACCCGCTCAGCCGACACCCGCGCGCGCGCGATCTTCACTCGTGACAGAATATTTTTGTTCTGCATTGCTCGTCTAGCTGTACACACAAAAGTGTTTGTTCTCACAAGCAAATCTCGACATTATGATTCACCGACGAACAACCAGTAAATTAGCACTCATCGTCATTATTATTAACCACCACGGCCTATCGAAGTCAACTGCTGAACACAGTGGCACGCTTGGCAGGCGGGTTGACAGCCGCGTTTTTTTTTAATTGATACTCGTTATTAGGAAATCGTTACTCTCCATTACAGTGTTCGTTTCCTACTGTTGTAACTTTCAAGAAATGTGATAGTGGAATATATATTTTATGTGTAAATGCTTATAATGGCGGTTATTAAATTTTGGTATTATAATAATTATCACTACCGATAATTTAATTTTTTTAAAGCCTCGAAAAAGATCTTTGATTCTACATTCCACATAAACATAAAGCGAATTTTAGTAGTATTAAGAAATAAATAAATGATAATAACCCCCGGAAATATTATCGCTACATAGCTATTCCAAGTTTGTTTTGTGATTTAAATTGTGTGCCATATAATATAATTGTAAACTGTTCTTATTCTTTTCAAAAAAAGGACGCAGTTTTCCTGCTACACCAGTGTCACATGCTGGGCGCTGTGTTTGTATCATCTCACAGGATATTGATACATGTACAGTCAGATAATTTTTTTTTATTTATAATTTTATTAGTATTTTATTTTATAATTATGTTGATAGTTATTATAATTTATTAGTCAGTTCCTTACATATATGTTAGTTATAGCATCGCATTTTTAATAGAATTGTAACGACGTTATAATACCCAATAAATAAATAATATTTCTCTAAAATTTCTCATAGTCGCCCCTCACGACACCCACAGGTCGAAATTAGGGTTATGAGTTCTCTTACGCGGCCCCTACATCGCTCATTTATACCTTCGACATGTTTAAATCATATTTGTAATGTCTCAATTCGGAGTACTTTCATTGAAAACTTCAATATACCCAGACATATTTTGGTCTTTTGTAGATAACAAACTCAATTGATATTACCATATAGAATACGTTTCTAATAAGCTAAGACAATTTTTAGCGAATATTATAATTCTTAAGAACTGCATACCCTTCAAAAACACATTAGCTGAATCGTTTATACAATACGGGCTCAGTAGTTATGGGCGCGCATACACAACGTATCTCATTCAAATATATACGCTTCAACTAAAAATTCTTAAACACATAGTATCTCCAAAGATAAAGAAAAACTTTTAAAGCGATATTGTTAAATTATTTAAACATCATGAAATTGTGCGAATTTATACACAATTTAAATATCGCTTACTCGATGAACAATTTTAATAAAAATCTTACTGAAAAATTAAACTTTTTCCGTACCGTTGCTAATAACATCTACGACAAGGGATCAGCTACTCATTAGTTTCCCGATAATAAACACGTAATAACATTACACGATTACAATATATTTAAAAAAAAAATAAAGTCTGACTTCCTACTTAACACTGATCTTGATCAATCACTTAGAAATAAACTTACCAAGTATCTAGTTAATTAATTAAGATATCAAATTATAAATTTAGCCCAATTTTTTAAATATTTGCCCCACCAAGTAAACTGTTCTTTTTTTTTCAAAAAAAACTTATGAAGTATATTCTATTTGTCTTCATCAAACCTGGTAATATCAATGTAGATGACAGCATTAATTATTTACAAACCTTTTTGGTTTATAGGTGCTATTTTACTTGTTTTTCTATTCAATTTAGAAATGATAAATAAATTGTTCATATTAAAATAAAAATGTGGCTATTAGTTGAACAATTTACCAACAAAGAAAAACAAATAAAAGTGAATCATAAAACAACGACACGGAAAGTAACTCATTCAAAATTAGAATTACCAAGAGTTAGAAATTATTACGGAAAACGAACGAAGGCGTATTTAATACCAACCCTCATTAATGATATACCTACTAAAATCCGATTGGGAATAACGGACACAAACTATAAAAATAAATATAAGCAATACTTTAATTCTTTACTTTAATAAAAAGTAGTGTAATTTTAATGAAATGAAACCTAACGTAATATCATATTGATAATCAAAACAACCTCTATAAGACATTTAAGTAGCATAAGCTGGCCGGCCGCCTTCCGCGCCGAGCTGCTTATCTATAACCGGTTCCTTTATGTCCACTTTTATGTAAACAATGTACCCACACTTCATACTGTTAATACTATAATTGATGTTCTTATTAAATAATAATATATATATATATATATATATATATATATATATACAAACTAATGTCAACAGATTGCTCAAGTGTCTCAACATCCAGACAAATCCGTAAGGGTTTTTGTGATATTTAAATTGTTATTTACTGTATTTTTCTTTATTAAATAAATTAAAAATTTTACCGCATTTAATATAATGGATTTCCGCAAACGAACGCCTGATTCTATTAAATTATTTTATAATTTGGGTTCGATAAAGAAAGCAGAGAGGCCCAAATAAAAGGATTTAACAACAATGTTACCTTATTTAAACCATTATATCCTCATTCTAAAGCATAAGACGCGCTTTTTAAAGCACATTTTAAAGGCAACGTAGGTTTACGCTTTAATTACATTAAATTTAACGAAAAGCATTGAGTACGCTTAAAGGAAAAGACATAATTGCTTTTTCATTAATATCAACAAAATTTGTTGCTCAATTGTTGATTCCGTCAATTCCGTCAAGTCACGGCGAATAATTTATTGTTTCGTTTTTTTTTTTAATTAATTCTATTAACAATTGGGTGACAAACGGGCACACAGTCCACCTGATAGTAGGTGAATGCTTTGGCCCATAGACATCTAAATTTATACCCGATTAAGAATCAAAACTCCGATGCGTTGTCACCCCTGAAGACTGAAATGGAATGCCTTGTATCCAGTAAAAAAGGTTCTACGGATCTCTACAGTCA
This sequence comes from Parnassius apollo, assembly GCA_907164705.1. Lineage (NCBI taxonomy): Eukaryota > Metazoa > Arthropoda > Insecta > Lepidoptera > Papilionidae > Parnassius > Parnassius apollo. The sequence continues at coordinate 1,063,218 of CAJQZP010001271.1, forward strand.
CCATACGAAACACAGCAGCATGGTATTCATATTGTATTGTTTGTATTTCAATTATTATTCTATTTTAACAAGAGAGGAGCTGTTTTTATTGTAATAGTGATTTTTATTATAAAGCTAAAAAAACTATATTTTTATTCAAAAGAACGCCTTTGTATCACCAAGATCTTACTTGATATATATGTTGAGGTTAAATAACATGAAACATTTTTATTGAGAATAAATAATAATGCCTATGGGGCCACATCATACGTTAACAATCAGGTGGACTTTGTTTTCATTTATTACCATTATTCTTTTCGCAGCAGTATTTTCCTGATTGTTAAGACTGAGGGTAGTTTTCTAATAGGCGTTTAATCTCCCGGAACGCCCTGAGAGAAGCTAAAACATACTCGTTCAATCTGTATAAGGAACTGCACGGACAACTACCTTGGTTCATTCAACGAGTGTCGATTGTTATTATCATTCTGTCCGTCGTGGGAATACTGTTGGTACCAGCAAAGAAAGTGACGTTGCAGTGAGGCCGGCCTTCCGGTTGGATTTCGATAAAATAATTATAATGTTAATAAATAAGTAAAACAAATAAGTTAAAATATTGTTGAGAAGTTACAAAATTATTTCGAATAACGGATTTTGTGACATGCGTAATCGTAAAATACACTTACATACCGTAATCACACTGTTGTATTTAAGTCCGTCGGAACAATTAGTTCACTTTGAGTTATGTATTAGCCAAATAAATGATTTAATAATGAATTAATAAAATAAATGAAATCTCCAACTTTATATTACTTATTTAATTTTTTTTATTTTTATTTATTTTATTTGTTTCTTATTCAATCAACAAGGATCATAGGGTAAAATTACATTCATTAAACTCAATTCTAAAACTAAAATAACAAATTCTTACTAATATTAATTATATCAAATGCGTAAGTATTTATAATAATAATGAAAATATAATAATAAAATAACATGAACAGACGTCGTTACATACACCATACCCAACTTAATTATATACCTATTAACAAAACCACCAACAAAACTTACCATAATGATGTATAAATAATAATTAACAATTAATTTGTAAAAACACAAAGAAAAAGTCGTAAATATATGTAAGTAAAAGTAGGTAGTAAATTAAATAACATTAATTCATATACTTGGGGCGTCTATCCGAGGCAATGGGTACATGGACATGGACCCAGTGTCCAAAAAAGCACACTCGGGTTTTTCACTAATTACGAATACTGTTGGCGCTCCCACGAACCCTGTGCATCCTTCCTTTGCGAATAAGCGTTGAAAAATTGTCTACGTGGACGTCAACAACGTCAACAAACATACCTGATGCACTACAGTAACGTGGGAGCCGCAGCAACAATCTAAAAGCCTTATTATAAAAATAACCAACACAAAAAAATTTTTTTAAAAAAAAAAAAAAAAAAAAAAAAAATGTTTACGCAGGGTGCTGTATGCCCGACGCGTATATCTGACCCATAAGGCGCACGTATAGAGGGATTGGCAATAGGCCTTAAATATATTTTATTTACCTTTACCTCGGCTGTACAGCGTGAGAACCGACGGGCCAGCATATTGCAGCGGACAGCCAACGCCCTAATTTCTCGTTCAATGTCTTTATCATCTTTTAAATCTTCGGTAACAACATAGCCGAAGTACTTAAATTCAGTTACACGTTTAAGTGCAATACCCCCTAAAGTTACAGGTGGTACGTAATAAGGTTTCTTCGTGCACACCTTAAACAGCATGAGCTCACTCTTCGCATCATTAAATTTTAGATTGTGGGCTTCTGTATAAACCACACATTTGTGAACAAAGCCGTCTGAGTGCACTGACTGACGGGCTTAGAAGCACCATGTCATCTGCGTAACTGACGTTGTTCATACAGAGTCCATCAATAGAGCAGCCGTCACGTGCACTCCCGAGTTTATGAATCAGTTCATTTATATATAAATTAAAAAGCGTAGGTGAGGTTAACCCCCCTTGTCTCACACCTTATTCTAATCTGTACTCGTCCAACAGTGCACTAAACCACCTGACCTGATTAATTTGATGATCGTGCCAAAAGCTAAAAATACTAATGAAGAGACGGGTAGACCAACCTTTCGCAATTTATCCCACAAAATGTCATAACTGACAAGGTCGAAAGCCTTTGAAAGATCCAGGAAGGCTGCGTACACTGGCGTATTTCACCCCTCCCCACCTCAGTGGATAAATTTGGTCTAAAACCAAATTGTGCGTCGTTAACTAATATGTACTTGTTATTGTCTCTCAATATATAGTCTATCATACAGTCAAGTCTCCGGTTTTGTTTTTCAAAATCGGAACCACGACCGTTCTCATCAGATCTTCCGGCAAAAAGTAAAATACGCCTACCGATCGCGCGTTAATTTAAAATAATAATTATCACCTAGCCACGGGCCAACTTACACAATAAAATCAAGAATTAAACGATTTAATAGCATGGCGTAAAAATCGACAACAGCTGTTTGAAAATAAATGAGTTTTAGCAAACAAATGTTGTTAAAACAAACGACGTCCTTATAATCAGGTATCCACTATAATATTGAGATTATAATGACGTCACGTATTCTGCTTAATAAACCCTCAATTATTTAATTATCTTAAATCTAAATAACGCCAGACGATGCCGGGCGGGTTTCTAGTAAATAAATATAATAATGACTTATTTTATGGTATTGCTTATTTATATTGAAATCGAATTTTTAATTATTGTTACCCTATGTTCGTGAAAGAAGCCATGCTCATTTCCTAGGTGTCGTAGGAGGCGATTTAGGAAACAGTGTTCAATCATCAATCAATTACATCTAAGTTTTATCAACCGTTATCGACAACACCTAACTGCAGCTGGCTACGTATACGTACGTGTAACTGTACTTCGGCTCATAGCCATGTCATACAAATATCTATTTTTATTTTATTTTATTTGGAAGACCAACATCTATCATAATTAGGATAGATAGTATTAATAACAACAGTAAGCCAATTAAAGATCCTCACTAATAGATACAAAGGTGAATTTACAACAGTGATAAATACGATTTAACACTCGAAAGTATCCAATACAACATATTTAAACCAAATGAGAGCTAAACTTGTATTATACATATAAAAGACAATCAACTCATACTTAGGACAGTCAATAACACTATTTTTAACAGAAAAATAAACACAAATACAAAAGTAAATCATAGTTGTGTAGCAACGCATCAATATCTCACTTAGAGCTACCAAAAAATATGCGCCTAGCTGACGCAGCACTAGTGTTAAACAAATCGAAGTCAAACTCATTGGCTAGCTTATTGAATATATTGCTCGCTCACCATATAAATGTATTTTGCCTATAATTTGTAGATGAAAACGGGAGACTTAAAATTTTGTTGTATATATGCGTTTTTTGTTTATTTTTTTGTTTTGTTGTATATATATGTATATATGATTGACAATTACCCGTTATTTATTAACATCAGCTATTGTCCCATGAGTGTCCTAAGAGGCGACAGAGGGAAACTGACACAAGAGAGGAGCGGCAGCATCTTCCTGATAACAATTCAAATTTATGAAGAACCGCGGTTGTCAACCCGCCTGCCAAGCGTGGCAACTATGGTAAAATCCACGCCCTCCTATGAGGCAGACTACGAGGGAGGTCTATGTTCAGCAGTCGACTATTATAAGCTGTAATAGATAAATAAAATGATTAACGAACTTGCCATACGTGAAACTTGACCATAAATAAGAAGCTCCATGTCCGAGAAGGTAAATGCATTGACATGGATACGTAGTATGTATTACAAGTTGCAAGGCCGGTTAAGACTAGCACAGAGTATAACATACGCTATACAATATACATACATGACTATGGTGAGTATTTTTAACTCATTGAAGAGGATTAAAATGATATTACAGCCGATATTATTTCCAACGATTGGGATTTATGTAACTAGAGGACTTGTTTAAAAAACATCCGGTCAATTTTCAGACTTTGAACCTGTAAACTTTTCATCAAATTTCGTGATCAAAACATTAGATTTACCGGCTGTAAAGTTTTGTACTTGATTTTACGCCGTAATTGCTTGATGGCTTTCCTACCAACGTATTTAAAACACAAGTCGAACAACCCATTAAACTTGATGGCAGTATCGATAAAAGTCCTTTAGTAGCTTAACTAAATTATCGGTGCTTATATGTGAAGCTGATTTTAAATGTGATTTATTATAATCATATCCGTATATAGCAATATGCATGTATGCGTGAGTGCGTGCGTGCATACGTTCATACGTTCGTGCGTGCGCGTGTGTTGGGGAGTGGGGGGGAGGGTGTTTGTGTAATTTTATTTGTGCTAGGGTGAATGCCCATAATGCCAGCCACGCCCCTTATGTCAGCCTTTTTGTCTTTTTACTTCATAAATAAGGATTCTAGTTGTCTTAGCTACAGATATTGTCAGCTATTTTCTGTAAGTAAAGGATCAACTACTTCTTAATATTACCACATAGTTATAAAACTATCTATCTAAAATTTAAAATCAAAACACGCAGGCAACGAAATATGCACATATTCTTATTTTTTTTTTGACAACTTATGCTACTGATAAAATTAGACTTATGTAACCTTACCTCATCTTGTTTAGGCTTTGTGATTTGCACGAATATTATTAAAGACACAGTAATGTAGTTATTTTTGTTTAAAATTACAACTTTCTTTTAGTTAATTACTAATTAGATACACGAAATATGTGGTTTCAAGCTGTTATTTGGTTTGACGTAAATGAATAAATACCATTTAAGATATATCTTATTTTAAAGTGCAGGAAATTATGGAAGTTAATATCAATTCGTCTTTCTTATAAAATTAGTTTTTGATTTAAAAGTTTAGCAAAAGTTGTACTTGCTTTTCTATGAGACGTTTGTTGTATTTTTAATATATTTTTATATTATCATTAGTTTTTGAGAAAGACAAAAACAAGTAATAGATAATAATAGTTAACTAACAGTGCTCATTATACATAACTTAATGCATAAACGAAAAACTCATGTAAAGCAAATTGGCTGAGGCCGAATAGTTGCGGCAGTCTATGGAACAAGATCCTTAATGTTGTACTTGTGATGGGCTGTGATGATGATTCGAAAACATCGATGATTAATTTAGAAGAAATTGAACTGCTACATAATTTTCTATCATAGTTTGCTTTAATTGTTTAATTTTAATACAAAAATTGAGCTTCTTAAAACAAAAAACACTTACAACAAGGTAAGTACGTAGTACATTAAAATGAAATAATTGTTGTTATCAGTTTGTGACATGCATGATTCAAAATAGAATGTGTTGCTAATTTTTTCTGTGCCTCTCAAACTTACCTACTACATATTTCTATCAAAAACTCAAAGGGCACTACTCTATACTAGACTGGCATTATTAGCTACACAAAACGACGATATTGAGCGGTTTTTCATCTACCAGCACGGCAACGTTTTGTGCCGGTCGACGCTCAGTTTTTGGGCAGTACTAACACAGACAGTTCTACAACACGTCAAAATTGTCTCGTCAAGTCGTCGTATTTATTTTTTATATATCTTACATTTAAGACGAAAATGTCTAGTAATTTATATTTGAAATTATTTGGTACTATAGGAAAATTAAAAATCCACAAATTGCTAACATTGAGGCAAATTTAAATTTAATTAGCGTTGTTTTAAGTTAGTTTGTATCGTCACATCAATAGATTGTGTCAGTAGTCTTTTATAAAGCGGTATGGTTACACTACAGTGTTAATCTCTAGACTACAAAGCTGATTACATACACTGATCTGACTGGTGTTATCGCAAAATTGGGCGTTATAAAAATTTTTTGACGACGGCGAGTTTCGTCGTTATATTTTTAAATTTTCATCGTTATTAGCCAAGGCTTGTAAAATGCTAGTAAATTATTATCCAACCTAAATAAGCTGAAACTGAATAATTTTAGGTATAGGTTATGGTATTAGTTAATACCTTAACCTTACACATCGATCATGTACCAATATTGTATTGTGTTGTCTAACGTTGATTCAGTATGAAACCATAGAATATATAGTGATGAAACTACACTCTAAGTTTATAAGATATTTAAATATATATTTTTAAATCATAAGATTTTACCAGTAAATTTAAAATAAGTTGTTATTTATATATTAAAAAATAAAACAATTTAAAAATATTTGGGGATCACAAAACGTTGTGTCTAGACTGGGGTTCAAACCCACACCACTCCGTGTACTGCAAAGTGACTAGATGAGTACTTTCTAAATCTACTACTATCACCGATAACTTTTATGAGACTGATGTTGACTAAGATAATTCATACGAAAAAAATTGACTTGTCAATATTTAAAAAACGGGATAGATTTTTGTAAATATAAAAAAGGATTTCGTTATGTATTTAAGAAATTAATCGAATAAATATTAAATCCTATCAGTCCACAGCTGAAAATAGGCCTCCTCCACAGATTGCCTCATAGTTGCCACGCTTGTCAGGAGAATCAGCAACTACAGTTTTTTGTATATTTTTTGAATTATAATTTTGAAGATGCTGCTGCGAGAGTAGTCCACCTGATGGTTAGCGGATTCTGTGGCCCAATAGACATTTGATTCAATAAAGAATATATAAGATGTATGCTTTAAATGTATCATCACATCTTTCATATTATATTACCTTAACATATACCAAGTGGGATTTTGGTAATACGTAGACGTATATTTGATTAAAATAGGAATTAAAGCCCTGACTTCTGAATGTGCAATTATTTTAACTACTTTTGTTCTTTGATGACCGCTTTTATTTAATTTATATAAACTTTCATGCACAAAAATAATACATAATGTGGCCTTTTCGACTTGAGAAAAAAAACTGTGAATAAACAATCTTTAGCTTTTACTTTGTATGAAAAGTTATTTTTTACGTTATTAGTGGATTATGGAATATCAATAAACAATTACTTTAAAATTACATCCCCTTAGGGGCGAAATATTTGATTCCAGAGTTATATGAGACTACTTCTACATAGTTTTAATTATTAAAGAAAAAGAGAATGATCAGAATCAGTTTTCAATTGACAAACATATCGTGGAACTTACATACAAAAAACAAACGATTAAATTGTAAACCTCTTCCTTTTTATGAAGTCGCATAAAAATAATTAATATTACGCGTAAACATTGAAATGAAACTCTGGAAAAATGCGAGTAAAGACGTTTCATAGTCAATTCACAGTACAATTCTTCCCTCCAGCACCGATTTATATAACTAAAATGACGAAATGGTAGCTGTTCTCTCAAAATATTTTTGTTATTCCGACGTAAAAATAAAGCGGAACATCTATTTTAACAGTGATCATATTTTCCGTATAGCTCTCTATTATCTGTACGGATTGAAGAATTTTATATTCAATGAAAAATAATGTGCGTGCCATTGTACGTAAACGATCCGGCACAACACGGCACTGATATTAAATTAAATCTACAATGGCGAATAGTTTAGCATGCTTTTTATTTCATTCGAGAATAATCATAGCGTTTAGTGTCTTAAAGGGAAATCAACAAGCATAATATAAACTGAACAGTCTAAACTAATCTGTTACAGATAAAAAACAGTACTGAAGACTTTTTAAACTGATATTGTGTATGAAGTCGAGTCTTTGCTGAACGAAGTCTCGGATTAGGAGCCTCTCAGCCTTTGCTTGCTTGTCGTAATCCAATAATACCTAATTTTCAAGAGAATCTCCTCGTTGCCTCAGCCAGTATCAAATGATGTGAAGTTTCGTAGTCACTTCGAAAAGAGGCCAAGTTGGCCTCTAAAAAGCTTAGTGTGCTCAGCACAGTGGGACAGTATTTCGTGCCGGCATATTGGCTGCAGAAAAGCGCAGATTTAGCCTCACATGGAGTAGGTACTGTTTTATCTATGGGCCGGAGCTCCCCAGCGACAGTTCATTCGACTTGAACGTATCCAACGCAGAGCAGCTTGAATTGTCGACAACCGAGTCTTCTCCGATCGGCTCGATACACTGGCACTGCTAAGGGATGTTGCGTCTATTTGCATTTTCTATCGCATCTACCATGAGGAGTGCTCTGAGGAATTGTTCGGTTTAATTCCAGCCGCCAAATTTCACCAACGTGAATAACGACAAAACACACATACCATCCACACCATCTGGATGTTTATCTAGTTTTTGTGCAGTCCGCCACCGTAGGTTTTACTACAAGTTTTCTTTCTCGTACGACCCCTCTGTGGAATCGTTTACCACCGGCGATTTTTCCAGACCGATACGACTTAGGATCCTTCAAGATGAGATCTTATTCCTTTCTAAAAGGCCGGCAAAATGGCCGCGATTCCTCTGGTGTTGCAGTTGTTCACGGGCGGCGGTAGTCACTTGCCGTCAGGTGAGCCGCATACTCCATTGCGCCTATTTTATTAAAAATATATTATTATAAAGGGAGTGAGAATGAATCAAAATGCAGTTCCGTTGTCACCCCTGATGACAAATGGAATACCTCGTATTCAATAAAAAGAGTCTCCGTTTCTTTAAACCCACCATATGAAACACAGCAGCATTAAACTTCTGTTTTATGCTATTATTCTGTGAAAGCGTATTTCTTCCCGATTAATTCGTAATACAACCATTATATAGCTGCAGCATGGCTCTAACACGTACAACTTTTAAACTATTTTTGCTAGTTAATAGTGATCATAGAGTCATAGTTACCGCTTGCCAGTACTTGGACCAAGCTCGTTTTTCACCATTACTGATACAGTAAATTTAAACGAATCTATGCTAATGCTGTTTATCCTCCATACTGCCCTTAGCATACATTATCTTGATCGATCTACTATCTTTCCTTAATTCAATTTTCACGTTTGACAAATTGTCGTCCCTTACGCCATCCCGCTCACGCTCGTAAAATATTCTTGCTTGTGGACCCAGCTGTATTTAAACCATCGAAACCTTAACAAACTTCAAAATCTAAAATATATTTTTATAACTATGTTATATAAACACACATTACTCTTAAATAAAACTATTTTTATGGATTAACCAGGCAGATAAGAAGCGAAAAAAGTAGGAGAATTCCGGCTGAATTCACCCGCCAACCAACATCTTGAAAAATTGATACAACTTTAGATGTAACCGCATTTATCAGCTTTTCCTTCGCAACTTATTAAATTAATTTGCTAGTAGAATTATCAAGTCGTTCAGACTGTCGTCGGGATAATAAAAATTCTGTTATAATGTTATGAATCACTGTACGATCAAAATTGTCTACATAAAATGTTTGCCCTATCTTCTTGTATTTTGTGGGTAAAACGCAGCCTTATCCAATATCTGATTGACAGAGTATTTATAATCATTGTCTTTTCGCTCAATGTCACAATTTTCTAGGAATTTTCTGGCTAGTTCTCGTGTAAGAGAATGAATTATTGTTTTTTTTTTAGTTTTAACACGTAACGAGGAAGCAATCGAAGTCATTTTCATACACAACAACAAAGAACAATGTGAGCGAGATCAAAATTGATAAACTCGACTCATGCAGTGCTAAGAATAACATAGCGAGGGCGATCTGCGGGTGTGCGGGTATTCCCTCCCTCGCGCCTCACCTTATGCCCTGATTTCCATTTCGACATGTTGCGTACTGTGGATGTCAATGAGCCTCGGCATCCACTTACCATCAGGTGGACTGTGTGCTCGTTTGCTTCCCTTATTCTATTTAAAAAAGAACATAAACATGGGCTCCATTTCCAAGCCATTTTCGAGTTCTTGCGAGACTAACGCAGGAATACTAAGAAAACTTCACTATTTCAAACTTCATCTACTTAGAACACTTTTTAATACATCAAGTTACATATAAACATTTCTTATATTGACATGAATACCACACCAATTTTTGCAAATTTTACCGCGTTTAACTTAGTTAAATTAAACGCGACAAAATCAGTTAAATTAAATTTATTCAAGACTTTAAAATTATTACAGTTCTACGGAAACGCGCGACTGTGATATTTACTCTGCCTACGTTTCCCTTGTTAAATCGTTGGTAGAGTTCTAAAGAACTGAGTGTTGTCGATATTTGAACAACCTTTTGCTTCCGTCAGAAACTTCGCTGCTAATTAAAACTGTATCATTACTTGTCAATTAATGTTTTAAGCACAAATTAATAATCATTATGTTAAATATTAAATACTCAGTTTCTAAATGTTTTCATATTTAATTACAGAACGTATTTAATTGACAACTAGCTTTTACCTGAGTTCACGTTGGTCAAACCTGCAAGGCTATAATAGTGCAAGTAGTAGCAATAGTCCATTGGGCAATTAGTTAGTTTAATACCGAAAAACTACTCACTTTTTGCTATTATCTCGGAAACTATGTGAAATAAAAAAAAAAAAAAACAAAACACAAACTAAACGATATATGAAAATGTTTCATATAAATATTAAAGGTCTATTAATTTCACCTATAAGATTACAGAAAACATCTTAACTTATTCGAAAACCCGAGAGAGACTCGGACATAATAATAAAGTTCTTAGAGAGTGTAAAATCGTTTTTTATTGATTTCTTTTTATTTAACACTGTCATAGAACAAAACTGTGACTATTAAAGGATAAGTTCAAATGTTTAATATATGAAACTAAAAGAGTTTAAATTGTAGATGAAACATTTTCGCATATCGCAGATACACAAGCAAGAACAAGTGAACTCTGACCCACACTCTCGTAGTTCGATGGGACGATAATCCAACAAGACCGGAGAGAGGTCAGGCGCAGGACCAACGGCTGTACGTGCTTTCCGAGGCACGGGGGTGAGACACCAACTTCCTGAATCCGGGCAGCTACTGAGAATGTCTTTAATAGCAAAAAATAATTTTTATTTTTTTTTTATAGGATTGGGTGACAAACGAGCACACAGTCCACCTGATGGTAAGTGGTTGCTGCGGCCCATAGACATCTACATCTATCTTCCATTACAAATCAAAATGCAGATGCGTTGTCACCCGTGAGGACTGAGATGGAATGCCTCATTTCCAGTAAAAAGGGTCTCCGGTTCTCTACACTCACCATACGAAATACAGCAGCATTAAGCTACTATTTCACGCTGGTATTCTGTGAGAGCGTGGTCCTTCCCCGGTCGAGCCGACCCATTCGTGCTACAACTATACTACTAATATAATTGCAGCATGGCTCTACCACGTAATAAAACTGATTAACTCATTAACTCAAAAATCAACGACATTCGAACTCGGGAGCTCATTATCAGCAACCGCGTTTACAACTGGAAGACCAACGAAGCAGTCGGTATATTGAGCTAAATTTCCAACCATAAAAATTTGTGAATTTTTTACACTTATTTTATAGATTATGAGATACTAAAAATTTGGCTTCTTTTGCTGGTTATTCCCATGACGGTGGTTTTTTTTTTTCAAACCAGCGATAAAAACATGAATCAAATTCTCGGCAAATCAGTGAGTACTATAGAGAGTATTAAAGAAAGCCATTTTTTTAACAGAAAGTGTCAAAATATTTATATTTAATATCAAATACATTAAATGTGTTACCTTTATTTATTGCCTTCAAAGAAAAAGAAGTATTAAAATACATGTTTTTAATATTAAATAAAGTAAGTATGTAACCTCTATTTATTAAGTTGAAAGTTAAATGTACTTATAGCAAAGTTAATAAACTAGAGAAGGATGCTTCAGAATTTATTTTCTGTTCCCTTGAATATATTCAAACAAATCATTTTTCTTCATAAGGACAACGAAGGAGATTATAGGAACGATTAAAGGTCCAAACGGAAATAAGGTAATATACCCCCGAGAACTAAGATGTAATGGCTTAATTCCAGTAAAAAGGGTCTCCGGTTCTTTACATTCACCATACATAAATCCAGCAGCATGAAGCTGCTACTTTACGCTGGTATTCTGTAAGAGCGTGGTCCATCCTCAGTTGAGGCGACCCATCCATGCTACAACCATAATATGGCTTCAGCATGGCTTTATCACGTATAAAATATTTTTTAATTAAATATAGATTACATGTAATTTTTTTACCATTGGTTTGGGAAAAACCTGTGGTAAAAAGTAACCCAGCGGGACTTTTTAAAAAAAATTACAATGTGAATGGTTACAAACTATTTACAAAATTTATTTTAGAAACCCAGTTACCAGCTATGAGGCACTTTATAGCCTTCACGCGTAATGACGCATCTTTAACCTTCTTTGTTCGATGTTGGCTGCAGGTGTTCATGACCAGCAGTAGCCTACCAGCAGTAACTTACCTTCAGGTAGGCTGTATGTTATTTTACGACTTCAGTTTTATTTACGTTATAAAAATTTTGTGATTAATTAGTCTGTTAAATTAGATAGTTGCAAAATCTCGCTGGTATTTTATATTAAATAGGAACTACATTTTTTTCAGGCAAAATTCACTGTCAGTAATAACTTTTCTTTATTTTAAAAGTAGATACGAGATTTTGCTCGGAACTCAAATTAGTATTTTCTCTTAGGTGAGGAAGGTGTTCATTCGATGAGTTTATTGACATTAATTTTTACTGACTTCCATTAGGACGGGATAAGGGAAAAAGATTTAGCAACATTTTTAAAAGTTTTCAGGAAAGCACGGTTACGATTTTAGTGAATAAATACATTCCAAAAACCATTTCATCATCATCCTCGTGATCATTGCGGTCTTTTACAGGTCCACTGCTGAACATAGGCCTCCCCCAAGGAATGCCACAAAGCACGGTCCTGAGCCACCTACATCCATCGACTTCCTGCATGTCTTACCAAATCACTCTATCTAGTGGGGGCTGCCCTTCAATTCGTTTACCGGTACGAGGTTGCCACTCGAGAACCTTTCTTCCCCATCGGCTGTCGGTTGTTCGATGTATACCCTGGGCTATGCAAAAATATGCTCGGGCGTTCTCAACGTGATAAACTTAGAAATGGGGATATCCGCACTAGCCCCTCAAGCCTATTACACTATTTTTTACAATGACAATATTTTTATATAGTCGCATGCGTCCGTCAAATCCTGAAATTGACAGGAGAATAAAAATAAAATACATAGAGTAACTGACTTTTGTTAAGACCACAGGATAGAGAATTTCGTAAAAATTCTATAATGCCAAACTTCTTTACTGAAAAGTAGTCTACAAATATAAGTTTTAATGGTTTAAAGTGCTGTGGGTGGGTGCGGTCGCATGTGACCGCTCAGGATTTGACGGACGCATACCATAAGAGCTTATATTTATAGACCACTTTTCTATAAAGAAAATTGACATTATAGAATCTACACGAAATTCTCTATTCTAAAGTTTAAACAAAAGTCAGTTATTCAATGGATTAATCATTACAAAAATACTTTATTGTATTTTGATAACTACAAATCAAGCGGATGTCGGTAGCGTAAAAATTATTATTATTTCTATATATTACTCTAAATTATTTACGTAAAAAGATAAATTGTATTCACACAAGAACTTTCATAACAATTTTATTATATAAAAAAAACAATGTACAACAACGAACACTCGACAATGACGCACTTTGAATGTAGATTATAAATGAATATCTATAGACTAACTGAATTTTTATTCCACTAGGGGATAGAAAATTTCATATTGATTATATAATTCCCAACTTCTTTATAGAAAATAGTCTTTAAATATAAGTTTTTATGGATTATAGTGCTGTGGATGGGTGCGGTCTCATGAGACCGCTAGGGACTAGACGGAATATGGCCGCGGTCGCGATCGTTATAGGATTGAGCGGCTAGAACAAATGTTTTATATATGCATATAAGTACCTATATCCATCTTCGATTTAGAATCAAAATGCAAATGCGTTGTCACCTCTTTTTTATCCAGTTTCAGCAGTTACTAAGTAATATGAACATTATTTATTTGTAAATTATTCTTTGTAGTTTTTTAAAGCTAGTTTTTCATTTTAATTTAATTATTTAAAAACGAAACACTAAAAAATAATTTTCTTTCCACTAAGAGGTAAATGAAAACAATTTAGGGGTAGTACTTTTATCAACATTGGATTAGGTTGTGACATTAATATACTATTGTGCTTCCTAATTCTTTCTGGCCTCATCATTAATGCTAGTGTCGACCCGCGTCACTGTCAAACTTAAGGCATAATATGTTCTCGTATAGCGGTCATAAATTTAATATTTTCTAAAATAAAATAGTTTGCCGTATCAGAGAATATCCCGTCGACTTTGATGTTTTACAATAACTTATACGTAATGTCATCAGCTCTCCGTCATTTTTTTTAATTTCCGAAAGGGATATCCCGTCGACTTTTACTTTACCATAACTTATGGATGTAGAGCCACGCTGCAGCTATATCATGGTTGTAACAGGATGCGGTCGGCTAGACTGGGGAAAGATCTCGCTCTCAAAGAATACCAGCGTAAAATAACAGCTTAATGCTGCCGTGTTTAGTATGGTGAGTTTATAGAACCGGAGACTGTTTTGAACGGAAATAAGTCATTCAGTCTTAGTTCTCAGGGTTGACAACGCATCTGTATTGGGATTCTTAATGCTCACTTATCACCCGTATAATATTAAAAAAAAACATTGACAGAGTCACATCAAAAGCATTTCACCTAGATGCCGATTAAAAAGAAACGAGAGGATATTAGTTAAAGTTAAGTACGCCGGGCGCAGGGCCGAACAATGTTTTAACTTTGTTTAACTTTTTTGGAATTTTTTCTATTATTTTACTTTTATTCTTTTTCATTTGTAATTGGTGTTATTTGAAATAACTTAACGGTTAATTTTACATAATAATTTATTCTTTTTCTGTTTGGACATAGGTAATGTATATTACATTACACGTCAGACGTGTAAGGTCTATTTAATGGATTAGGTACATATATTAGGTATATTTCCTTCCTCATCCAAGTACTCGAGTAATAGGTGGTATTAAGTATGACCGAATACGGCTAGAATTTAATAGAATAGAATAATCGTGGTTCAAATTCTTTTCATTATCATCATCATTATAGTTGTCTTTTTATTCTTATTTGTACTATACAACACTTATAAAATATACTTTGTGTACACAATATATATTTATTTAAGCTGTGTATTTATGATCATTTATGTATGTATTTATATGAATGTATGCGTAGGTCTATATTAAAATACGCATGTAGGTACGTAGATTTAGTCGTTTTGTTATGTAATTTTATATTTCTGTTGCGCTTTTTTATGTAACCGCCTTCTAAGCTATAACAGTGCCCTAAGGTTAACTGGCAGAGAACCACAGGAATCTAAATAATAAAGTATTTAGATTTCTGTACAGAGAACACTTTTGCTATTAAATCAGCTTGATATCTTATACATTGTGTGAGGTTCAATAAAGAAAACAAAATGTTACATACATTTTCAGTTTTATCAGAAAGATGCTGCAACATATCTCCTGTGACCTTGTAAAGAACTTTGAACTTAATTTAAAGGCTAAGTACCCAAAGATGAATAAAAACTTTACTACCTAATCTTTTACGAAGTTCATAATACCTTGAGTGAGGTTTAAACAGTTGTTTTCAATTAGTTTTGCTTATTAACATTAACTTTCCTGGGTTAAATAATACAGGTAAGAAGGAGTTAATCCGGCTTATTGCACACTGCCACGAAATAATTGCTACGAATAATTTATCCCCCACTGCCATGTTTTATTCTGCCAAAAATATTCGTTCATTCATTCATTACAGCCCTTAACAATTCCACTGCTGAACAAAGGCCTCCCCCAAAAGAAAGTCACAATATATACACGATCCTTTTTCACCTGCGTCCATCAACTTTTTGCATGTCTTACCAGGTGATAACTCCATATAGTGGGTGGGGGCGCCCTACACTTTACCTACCGGTACGAGGCTGCCTACACTATACCTACATATTTTGGCCAACTGCCACCAAAATATAAAATTATAATATTTTCTCAATTGTCACGAATAAATAATTTAACGGACTTCTATTATTTACAGAATATTAAAAGACTTCTTTCCTTATATTTATGTAGGGTACCCTCATATTTCTATTCTATAATTTAGATACCCTTTGTATATATTTTAATGCGCAACAATAATCATCATGTGTTATGGTGAAATATTATCCACCAAAAGATTTCAAGATAAGAACAGTAATATCTGTATAAAAGTTATAATTCAATGGAAGTTCCAGTTCTAACTCCCCGTTCGATCTCCCAGTAGAGAACGCGGGAACGTGTTTTGTTTGTTTCAGGAAATATCGTTTTTGCTCTCATGTAAGAATATGTTGTTACAGACTTGTGGCAAACGCGAACGTGTCGTAAAAACTCTCACCGTAGATTAGTATCATCTTCTTTTGATATACTCGCATAATTCTTCTGTACGTTTGTTTCTCATTGAACTTTTTTATAAACGGCTGGACTAATATTGACGAAATTTTTGTGTGTTTGACCTTGGTTTAGATTTACAATTGGATCCGTTAGGTGACGTAAATTATATGAATTTAATTAAAGTTTTATATAGAACGTGGTTTGCTCAGGTTTAAAAAAAGTATTCCTCACGAAAGAAGTTCCGTAGCCGCGGCCACAGACTTCGCCGAATTTGACATGCTGTTAACCATACTTTACAATTTAGTTCGCATATTTTCCTCGGGACTTCTTTACCCAAAAGACTGTGGTACTATAAATATAAGCTGTCTTGTCTACCTCTGAATCCCAGATCAATAAAATATAAAGATAGATTCTTTGGAAACAACAAAATGGTTTTGGGTGCGTATGTGTGAGAGTTACTGTGTGTTCCTACAATAATTTCGGCTCGGTTTCGATGTCACTTAAAATGTACGAAGAGTTCTTTCTATTTTTTTTTTTTGTTTGTCTGTAGTTTAAATATAAATATTCTTATTTCCTTTATATCCATATAACTGAATAAAACTTTTTACTATATATGTAGCTGTCCAAGCAGCTCCCAAGCGACAGTTACCTAACAGTTAAGGCTTTAAAAGGTCGTGGGTTCAAATCCGCCGTATGTCTACCGACGTGAATCACTTTTAACGCAAGCATTTTAGCTAAATTGGTATGGTTAATGGTATAAAAGTTAAAGTTACAGCCTATATATGTCCCACTGCTGGGCACAGGACTTCTCTCAATTCTGAGAGTATTCTTCTCTTATTTCTCAGACAGGTTTCCTCACGATATGTTCCTTTACCACCAGGCACGCGGTAATTCAGCACATAACAATTAACAATTTCATTGGTGCGGACGGGGATTGAATTTAAAGCGAGCGTTTACTATCTGAGCTACCACGGCATGGTTACTATATAAGACATACATAAACACTCACGCCTGTCACCCAGAGGGGTAGGCAGAGACTACGGACTTCCATTTGGCACGATCCTGACATACCTCTTTCGCCTCCTTTACATCCATATATCTACGCATACATGCTCGTCGGTTAAGGGTACTTCTAACGTGGCCCATTTTCAAAATATCGCCAATTTGTTCGATAAACTTTTTCCTAGGGCGTCCCTTCCCGACTCGGCCATTCACATCTGCCATATAAATTTGCTTTGTCACTCTTTCCTCATTCATTCTTTCTACGTGACCAAACCACCGAAGCATTCCTTTCTTAATCCTGGTCACAACATCATCTTGCATACTGTGCCGGACGGGCGAAACTCTCCGGAGTAAATGTTGTCGAAGATACTTCGCGAGTCGCTCACGTCCTACACCTATAGGTTCCGGTGGGTACTCTCACCGCCGTCTTTGTTGGTGCCGCTGAAATATTGTGGACTGTAGTTAAAATCAAAATGCACGATTAACAAATACAAATAGCAAGGTAGTGGCCAGCGGTTCGACTGATTGATTAGTCGCGAAATTTTATAACTATTTATCACGGTTGTTAAACTACGGTTGTTCACTGTATATTTCAAAAGATTTCTTTAAATTGTACGGTGGTATCAAATATCTATTGGTAGTAGCTGGTTTTCTAACACTACTGACTAGCAGCTATTATCAACTAAACTAGCTGATTTTATCACTTGTGTAACTGCGGATATCAGTTACCACTTTCACTATATGTAACTGCGAATATCAGTTACGACCTTTTTCGGCTAGCTAACACTTTCACTATATGTAACTGCGAATATCAGTTACGACCTTTTTAGGCTAGCTAACACTTTCACTATATGTAACTGCGAATGTCAGTTACGACCTTTTTCGGCTAGCTAACACTTTCACTATATGTAACTGCGAATGTCAGTTACGACCTTTTTCGGCTAGCTAACACTTTCACTATTCACTATATACTGCTACTAGTCACTTCAGCTACCACCGGATACCACTCACTTCACTTCACTAGTCACTGGTAGTTCTTCACACTACTACGGGTACTGGGTCCCGAGCCCCTAAGGTAGACTTTAGCAATACTTTACAGTGAGCCGCTGCCATTTTCCGTTTTGCCTCTTTATTGCATAAACATTTCACTATACAAATGGCATAAATTGCAATATTCTCTATACAAACTAATTGCTACACTAGCATGCTATACATCATTAAATCGGTAGTCTGGTACTTTATTAGTATATCATAAAGGTTACTAAAAACATTAACATTGTAAAAAGTTATTAAACGAAATGTCCCAAATTTTCATAATATTTGGGCATTTTAATTCTTTAATTTTTCTATAACTACGAAATGCGTTTAATTATAAAAAAATATTCCTATACTTCTTTAATCTATAAGCCATATGCTAATTAAATGTCATATTTATAACTCTTTTAGGACATAAAATTATTTTCATTATTTTTAGTATGATCTATTACGCAGTTAATTAAAAAACTTCTAGAGAGTTCTACGATAAGACGCGCTGTGATTGGTCGATTTTTTAGTATATAATAAAAGTTGTTTATATTACTTGTTATCAAAACGACATTCTATACAAACATATTGAGAGTTATAAATATGCTAAATAACTATATTAATACACGTTTTCACTCAGTTTTCTTGGTACTTTCACTATTAATACATAAAACAATATTCTTTATCATTTTGTTTCTTAAGGGTGTTAGGCCGTCGCGAACATTTCTCCCGCCGTGCAGCGTCGTGACGATTTTCTCACAGCGGCGCTGCATCCATTTCGGTGAGCGACGTTGCTTCTACTTCGGCAGCGGCACGAGTTTCCTGGTTGGCCTCTTGATTAGGCCGTTTGCTGTGCGTACCTCCACAGTGCGGATCTGTCCGTCCGCACCGGGGTAAACAGCTTCCACCCTCCCTCGTGGCCAGGTGTTACGAGGTAACTGGCCGTCAGCTATAAGGACTGGATCGCCCACCTGGAGATTGGGACCTCGCCCATAGACCTCCCGCCGGTTTTGAAGTTCCGGTAAATACTCTCGGACCCAACGCTGCCAGAACATGTCAGCGAGTATCTGGGAGCGTCGCCAGTGTCTTTGGCTATTCATATCTTTTTCATCAAATACTCCAGGTGTCGGCAGTCTCGCAGATCCTCCTAAAAGGAAGTGATTTGGAGTGATGGCTTCGTCGTCGTTGCTGTCTACAGAGATGTGAGTCAATGGTCTGCTATTTACTGTGTACTCCACCTCGCAGAGCAGCGTGGCTAATACTTCCTCATGCGGATGTCTCTCATGAAGGACGGTGTATAGTGCCGTCTTCACGCATCGTATGAGACGTTCCCATACTCCTCCCATGAAAGGCGCGGAGGGGGTTATAAAACGCCACACTATGCCTCGTCTACTGGCTTCTTCTCGAAAAGCCTCCCGAAGTTCCTTGTCTGCACCGTGCATGTTGGTGCCATTGTCGGAGTAAATCTCGGTGGGGCACCCTCGGCGAGCTGCGAATCTTCTTAATGCTAGTATTGCGGAGTCAGCGCTGAGGTTTGCGACTACTTCTAAGTGGACAGCTCTGGATGTGAGGCAGGTGAAGAGAGCTACGTATCTTTTCTGATGTTGACGTCCAACAGTGACTGAAAGTGGCCCAAAATAGTCCAGACCGGTGAAGGTGAACGGTCTCTGATGATGAGCGAGACGTGTACTAGGATGGTCACCGGTCGCTGGCACTGATGGTTGTGCTTTTCTGATGCGACACTGTATGCATTGGCTCACTATCTTTTTCGTAGTGGGTCGAAGTCGGATCACCCAGTAGTGCTGTCGAACCTCGTTGATGGTAGGTTCGGTTCCGCAATGATGCAGGCTACGATGCGTCCAGTCAATATATAATTGTGTGATGTAATGATCACCATCCAATATAGCTGGCCCCTTCATGTCTTCTGTGACTCCCTTCACGGCGGCTATGCGACTTCGTAGCGCGATGATCCCGTCTTTTAATTCTATTTGGAGCGGTCGTAGGCGGCTATCATGAGCGACCTTTTTATTATTACGGAGATCAGTTATCTCTTGTGAGAAGGAGCCCTCTTGTATGGCACGTATCAGGAGCTTTTCGGCCTCTCTGATGAATTCGGCCTCTAGTGTGATGTACCTTTTGACATCTCTATTTTTCACTTGACTGGGAGGCTGCGCGATTTGTCGCGGATTATTTTTCGATTTCCTCCAGTCGGGATCTTCCTCTTTGCCCTTTTTTGTTCTTTTATAGAAGATCCTGTCTGTAGTTTTGCGGCAGAGTGTTATGAATTGTAGCACTCTAGCCGTAGCTCGCAATAAGCGTTCCCATCTCGAAAACCTTGCTGGATCGGGAACAGCTTCTCGGAGTATCGGAGCTTGATGAGATTCCTTAATGGTGAGGGATCTTTCCTCACCTGTAGGTTCGGATGACGTGGGTCTTTCGGTTGGCCATTCTGTGGGTTCTTTATACAGAAATGATGGGCCGTTGTACCACTCGTGATTGGAGTCGAAGTTCAGTGGTACGTCCCTCGTGGCAATGTCAGCTATATTCAATTTGGTAGGTACCCAGCGCCAGTCCTCTACTTTACTATGTTCCTCGATTGCTGCTATTCGGTGGGCAACGAAAGGTTTGTAACTCCTGGAGCCCTTTTTTATCCACGTGAGGACAGTTTTACTGTCAGTCCAATATGTGACGGCTTCGGGCGTCACGCAATGTGCCTGGATAACGGCGGCAGCTACGCGGCTTCCCATCACGGCGGCTTGTAACTCGAGGCGAGGTATCGACGTTACTTTCAGTGGAGCTACCTTCGCCTTAGCCATGATGAGGCTCACATGTACTGTCCCATCGGGTGTCGTTGATCTCCAGTAGACTGCCGTTGCGTAGGCGCTCTCACTGGCATCGGTGAACACGTGGACTTGGAGTGAACGTGCGTCGCTGAATCCCGGGTAGCATCTTGGGATGCTTACTGATTTGAGCTGTTCCAGGTGTTGGATCCATGTGGACCATTGTTTAGTCAGGTCTTCGTCCAACTCCTGGTCCCAGTCTGTTCCTCGTCTCCATGCTTCCTGCAATATTTGCTTTGCTCGAATTGTAACTGGGGAGGCGAGGCCGAGCGGGTCATACAGCGACATTACTATTTTGAGTGCTTCCCTTTTTGTTGGTGTTTTATGCAGCAAATTGATTGGAAGTCGAGCGAGCTTTAGGTTGAAGCTCAGCTGATCGGTACCCGGTTTCCAGATTAATCCGAGTATCTTTTCCTCGGTTCCTTTGTTTCCCAGATCGACTGACTCAGATGCTTCATGGTCAGGTTCTAATTCTTTTACAATTTCTGGTGCGTTGGAAACCCATTTTCTTAAGGTGAAGTGCGCGTTTTTGTGTATGTCGCGTACTTCCTTCGATATTCGCATTGCCTCTTCCAGAGACTGGAAACTGTCGAGATAGTCATCCATATAGTGGTTTTGAATGATAGCTTCTACGGCT
This sequence comes from Parnassius apollo, assembly GCA_907164705.1. NCBI lineage: Eukaryota > Metazoa > Arthropoda > Insecta > Lepidoptera > Papilionidae > Parnassius > Parnassius apollo. Next base: position 1,085,113 of record CAJQZP010001271.1, read on the forward strand.
TCTGGATACTTGTCTTTGTGTTTTTTAGCGTTCCAGTTTTTTGCGAATATGGCTGTGCAGGGTGAACTGGCTGCACCGAAAATGATCGACGTCATTCTATATTCTCGTGGAGCTTCATTACGTCGATCCCCTCTCCAGAGATATCTTAAGGCATCTCTGTCTTCGGGTCTAACTTTGACCTGCATGAACATTTCGGCTATGTCCGCGGAGACAGCGATTTTATGGCGGCGAAAACGCATCATGACCCCTGGTAGTGATTGCAGTAGGTCTGGACCCGTGAGCAGGAAGTCATTCAATGACACCCCCTTTGTTTTGGCTGCGGCATCGTGTACTATTCGAAACTTCTCTGGCTTCATTGGGTTATGGACGTCGAAATGGGGTAGGTACCATGTTCTTCCCGGTGTGCTAGTTTTCGGTGCTATCTCGGCGTATCCTTTTTGTACTAGGGAATTCATTTGTTCATCATATTTCCTTTTTAGATCTTCGTCTCGATCTAATTTTCTTTCAATGGAAACGAGCCGTTTTATTGCTGTTTCATAATTACCAGGCATCTTGATATCATTTTTCTTCCAGAGAAGCGCTGTTTCTATGTGCCCGTCTTGTAACTGACGGGTGCTGCTATTTAGTATATCTTCAGCTTTCTTCTCTGGATCGGAGTCTGGTCTTCTCAGATTGATAATGAGAGATTCCAGCGCAAAATATTCGCGGAGTTGGTCATCTATAGTTTCCTCGCTCTTGTGCAGCTCATTGGCCGCGTGGACGCGCTGATACGGGGCTTTAGTGTGTGCCCCGTGTAGCACCCATCCTAATTCTGTGAGCGAGGCAATTGGCTGGTGCGGCGGACCTCTCCGGATTTGAGTGGCTATCAGAAGTCTCCAATTGTCCTGTCCTATTAGGATCCTTGGGTTGCCGGAGTCATATGTTAGCTGCTCCTTTAGGTCTTTCAAGTGCTTGCACTTGGCTATGTCTACTGCACGCACAGTCTGTGGTCCCAAGTTTAGGCTTGCAACCGTACGTGCTCTGAATGGCACCCTTTTTCTGTGGAGACTCTTCAGCGATACTTTGATTCTTCGGGATTCCGGTGAATCGAGGGTAGTGTTCCCGATAGCGGTGATCTTAAATGGGTCCAACCGCCCTGTAGCTCCAATTTGTTTAGCGATCTCTTCATCCATTAATGAAACTGTTGACCCATCATCCAGCAGGGCGTGTGTGTTTACAGCTCCCGCCGGTCCAATTACTCGCACTGGAATTATTTTTAAATAGGCTTGATGCTTTGACACAGCGAATGAGTTAGCTACGATTCCTTGAGGTTCTTTTTGTTTAACCTCAGTCTTCTCCTTTGTATTATTATGGAGAAGTCGATTGGGTGTCGCGGTGCATCCTTTTATTCCACACTTATTGGTTTTGCATTTGTGTGTCTGATTTCTATAACGTAAACAGCGGAAACATAAATTATTTTGTTTTGCGAGTTCCCATCTTTTTGTTGGTATCTGCTTACTTAAATTTTTTACATTAAGATCCGTAGTGACCCTCCTTTTCGCACACTCTGCATTTCGGAGACGGCTTAGTAGTAGCCGCGTGTGCTCTATGTACTGAACGATTGATTTGTGCTTCGTTTATAATTTCTGGAGGCGCAAATGCACTGCAGAAGCGAGCTTGTTCGGTAATAAACTCGTTGAAGCAGCCGAGGTCTGGTCTAGAGTCATATTTTTCTGTGTATATTCTATACCACTGGGCACGTATAGAGTTCGGCAGTTTGTCGGTGAGGTGTCGTAGCAGCTCTGCGTTGACGAGATAATGATCTCGTTTTAGTGCTCGAAGAGTGACGACGCTTCCCCTCACTTTGCTCGCGAATGTGCAGATGTCTCTAGGTGATTCTGTACAGCGTGCTAATCCTCGTAACTTCTCGGTTTCTGCTTGCACGATTGAATCTGGACGCCCAAATTGTAGCTCAAGTTCTCGCATAATTTCATCTGGCTTAGCATGCCCGATGAGTTCTGAACTGACTGTTTCCAAGGCTCTTCCTTGTAGACTTCGTCTTAGTCTAGCAGTGTTTTCAATGTCATTGAAGTAGCCTCGGGTTGTTTCGTAAATGGCACGGAATGAAAGCCACTCGGTATGTGCTCCGCTAAAGCTTGGCAGTGTCATTATAACTTTCGACGCTGCGAAAGTATGCGACGATAGTGGCGCACTCTCTAACTTTGGTTTGTCAGCGAGCGTGGCTATAGCGGATGTGAGCTCCGATATAAATGTACGGAGCCCCCTGTCTTCACTTATGACAGGTTCCTGGCTAGGTTTCTTTGGCATGAGATCCTTGGGTACGTCTGCTGGATAAGAATCCTGGTATGTGAGCTCTGATACAATCGGTAGGAGCCCCCTGTCTTCATTAACGGTGGGTTCCTGGCTGAGCTTCTGTGGCATGGGATCCTTTTGTACATCTTCTGGATAGGAATCCTGGTTCGTGAGCTCCTTTTGGGGCTCACTGAGGTCGACAACGTCCGGGGTCGGCTTTGTGACGGTTTTATTAAATGGTGCCTTCCCTCCGGTGATTGCGCCTTGATTTGACTTTTGTTTGGCTACAGAGTTTTCGAGCCAAGATCGAACGTACTCACTTTTGAAGTGACCATCTTCATCATAGTCGTCTGATTCGTCTTCTTCTTCAGCCATCTGTAAGGAGATCTGCGCAAGTTCTAGTTTGATCTTCAATACTTCTTCACGAGCCTTCAAAATTTTTCTATTGGGCCGAACAGTCTTCTTTGACTTCATACTGCAATCGGTGTGGCCCCTCGGTGGCTCTTCGGTGTGGGTGTCTTCCCGGGCTGGTGGCGATGATGCACGGCTAAAGTCATCGTTGCCTTCTATATGTTCCTTCTGCTTCATGGTGCGGGCCGTAGTGGACGGCGCCGGCAGGGGTATACCCCCCCTCTGGGGGGCAGCATGGCGCCTCAGCGCCCTCTACCGTTGACGGTGAGCGTGGTGGCATCTGGTGGTGGACGGCGGCGTTACTGGCCGACGAACCTCCTTCCAGACCGACGGTCCACGCCTTGGCTGCCCTTCCTTGCGAACGGGTGATCGGCATCTTGAATCTGAAAATTCTGCGGTTTTAATACGTGGTAACTATTTACCCGGTTCCGAAATACAAACGGATATATCCGGCTCGAAGGACCAACGAATGTGCCGGACGGGCGAAACTCTCCGGAGTAAATGTTGTCGAAGATACTTCGCGAGTCGCTCACGTCCTACACCTATAGGTTCCGGTGGGTACTCTCACCGCCGTCTTTGTTGGTGCCGCTGAAATATTGTGGACTGTAGTTAAAATCAAAATGCACGATTAACAAATACAAATAGCAAGGTAGTGGCCAGCGGTTCGACTGATTGATTAGTCGCGAAATTTTATAACTATTTATCACGGTTGTTAAACTACGGTTGTTCACTGTATATTTCAAAAGATTTCTTTAAATTGTACGGTGGTATCAAATATCTATTGGTAGTAGCTGGTTTTCTAACACTACTGACTAGCAGCTATTATCAACTAAACTAGCTGATTTTATCACTTGTGTAACTGCGGATATCAGTTACCACTTTCACTATATGTAACTGCGAATATCAGTTACGACCTTTTTCGGCTAGCTAACACTTTCACTATATGTAACTGCGAATATCAGTTACGACCTTTTTAGGCTAGCTAACACTTTCACTATATGTAACTGCGAATGTCAGTTACGACCTTTTTCGGCTAGCTAACACTTTCACTATATGTAACTGCGAATGTCAGTTACGACCTTTTTCGGCTAGCTAACACTTTCACTATTCACTATATACTGCTACTAGTCACTTCAGCTACCACCGGATACCACTCACTTCACTTCACTAGTCACTGGTAGTTCTTCACACTACTACGGATACTGGGTCCCGAGCCCCTAAGGTAGACTTTAGCAATACTTTACAGTGAGCCGCTGCCATTTTCCGTTTTGCCTCTTTATTGCATAAACATTTCACTATACAAATGGCATAAATTGCAATATTCTCTATACAAACTAATTGCTACACTAGCATGCTATACATCATTAAATCGGTAGTCTGGTACTTTATTAGTATATCATAAAGGTTACTAAAAACATTAACATTGTAAAAAGTTATTAAACGAAATGTCCCAAATTTTCATAATATTTGGGCATTTTAATTCTTTAATTTTTCTATAACTACGAAATGCGTTTAATTATAAAAAAATATTCCTATACTTCTTTAATCTATAAGCCATATGCTAATTAAATGTCATATTTATAACTCTTTTAGGACATAAAATTATTTTCATTATTTTTAGTATGATCTATTACGCAGTTAATTAAAAAACTTCTAGAGAGTTCTACGATAAGACGCGCTGTGATTGGTCGATTTTTTAGTATATAATAAAAGTTGTTTATATTACTTGTTATCAAAACGACATTCTATACAAACATATTGAGAGTTATAAATATGCTAAATAACTATATTAATACACGTTTTCACTCAGTTTTCTTGGTACTTTCACTATTAATACATAAAACAATATTCTTTATCATTTTGTTTCTTAAGGTTGTTAGGCCGTCGCGAACACATACCACATTTATCTCTTATCACGCAATTTCTCACCCTGTCATTCAGATTACACCCTAGCATATTCCTTAAAGATCGCATTTCTACAGCATTTATTCTACTTTCGTGCTTCTTCTGCCACACCCAGCTTTCACTACCATACATTAAAGTAGGGACTAACACAGCATTATGAATTACCATACGTGCCTGTTTTGACAAATTCTGGTTCTTCATAATAGAGTGTAGTGCCCCATTCACTCTATTCCCTGCATTTACTCGTCGTTCTATATCCCTATCATATCTACCATCCCTGCTAAATACACATCCCAAATACACAAACTCATCCACTTGCTCAATCAACTCTCCTTCTATTCTTATTTCACATACCGTTTTGCTTTCTTCTCTTTCAAAAACCATCACTTTCGTCTTACTTGCGTTCACTTTCATTCCCCTTTCTTTTAATTCCCAGTTCATTAATGTAACCATCATTTGCAACTCTGCCGCCGATGACGCAAGTATGACTTGATCATCGGCATACAAAAGGCATTTGACGGTTAACTCGCCCATTCTTAACCCACATTCTTCATCTTTCAAAGTTTGCAAACACCGGTCCATAAATAGGTTGAACAGCCAAGGGGAAGCCACACAGCCCTGTCTGACACCTTTTTGGATGCCAAACCAGTCCGAGTAGACCCCATTGATCCTGACACAAGCACTAGAGTCCCTATAAAAAGACCTTAATGCCTGTATCAAACCAGCGCTCAACCCATATGAGTTCAGTGTTTGCCATAACACATTCCTGTCCACTCTGTCATAAGCCTTTTCCAAGTCCATGAACGCACAAAAAACTTTCTGGTTTTTGGCCAAAAACTTCTCCGCAATCATGCGCATGGAAAAGACTTGATCTGTACACCCCATTCCCTTTCTAAAACCCGCTTGCACATCCCAAATTTTTCCATCAGTTTCTTTCATAACTCTTTCAATTAACACCTTAGCATACAGTTTACCCACAATACTAAGCAAGCTGATACCGCGGTAGTTTTTGCAGTCCTGCTGTGACCCTTTTCCTTTATATATTGGTACTATAACTGCTTTACACCAGTCATCCGGTACCCGTTTTAATTCCCAACATAAATTACACAAGGTGTACAGCAGGCCTGCCACCACTCCCTCTCCAGCCCTTAGCATCTCGAGTGATACTCTATCATATCCAGCTGCCTTACCTGCTTTCATGCTTTTCATTGCTTTCATAATTCTGCCTTTTTTCTTTCAATCTCATCATTCATACCAGAAGAATTATCAGCTTTGGTTGCTAGTAAATCTAACCATGCTTTCTTCTTTGATTCAACTTCCACCCGTACCTCATCATCCCACCATAACGTATTACTTTTCCTTTCATTTGTTCTCTTACCTACACCGCATACTTCGGTGGCGGTATCCACCAAACCTTTCTTAATATTATCCCACACAGTATTCAAGTCTAAATCATTCATACACAACTCATTCAAACATCTAATATTTTCTCTCAGTCTACATTTATACTTCTCTATCACATCTTCATCTTGTAACTTCTCTATTCTTATACGCTGTAACGCAGTGGTAGATACAGATGTCCGATACCGCCTGTTATAAATAAATTGTAACTTAATAACAAAATATCATACTACTAAGGCCATCTATTGGTATATGAGTGTAAATCTGCCTACTCTGTTATAGACTTATAGATGACTATAAATAAAGGTTAGTCTGTTGCAAACCACCAAGCGAGTTTTATTATTTTATTAGGTTATGGGCCCAGTTGAAAAGTAAAAAGTGATTAGCGGTTGCGACTTTCGGTGTTCCTTCTTTTTATAGACTGTCAGTGCTAAAATGTCGTCAGGTAATTACTCAGTGAACGTTCCTAAACTAAAAGGACGCGAGAACTACGACGACTGGGCGTTTGCCGCCGAAAACTTCATGATTCTGGAAGGCATAGATGTAACCAGCACTACGGGGCTAACGGAAGCTGAAAATAAGAAGGCGAGGGCAAAAATAATTATGACAATCGATCCGTCATTGTTTGTCCATATAAAAACCGAAGCCACGGTACAAGCTTTGTGGGCCAAACTGAAATCATTGTTCGATGACTCTGGTTTTACGCGCAAGATTACTCTCCTAAGAAGCCTAATATCAATACGTATGGAGAGTTGTGATAGTATGACCAGCTACGTTAATCAGATGGTCGAAACTGCTCAGCGATTGAAGGGCACCGGATTCGAAATAAACGATGAATGGATCGGCTCTCTGTTGCTGGCAGGACTGCCAGAAAGATTTAGCCCAATGATAATGGCAATCGAACATTCAGGATTGAAGATAAGTGCTGATGCTATAAAAACGAAATTGTTAGACATGTGTTCGGAATTTGAGGTTAAGTCAGAAGGCGCGCTAATTGCACAAGTACAGAAACGCCACCTACAGGCGCATAGTGGCAGTAGCAAAAATGAAATGAAACCGTCATCTGTCAGTAGAAACGTCAATGTCAATACAACCCAGAAAAAACAAATTCGTTGCTACCATTGCAAAAGGATCGGACATTTCAAGAGCCAGTGCCGCCTATTAAATAAAGACAAACAGAAATCAACTTCGAACGTGCTGAGTGCAGTTTTTCTTGCGCGAGAGTTCAATCAAGACGACTGGTACGTCGACTCTGGCGCAAGTGCTCACATGGTGTCAAACAAGAACATGTTGACAAACATATCTTATGAGCCGAAAGTGAAAGAAATAATTGTCGCTGATCGCACCAAAGTTTCAGTGTTGTGCTCCGGAGATCTTCGGCTTACTACGCGAGTGAAAACAATCACACATGAAGTAGAAATAAAGAATGTTTTGTGCATACCAACACTCACCACAAATTTGCTTTCAGTCAGCAGAATGATTGCAAATGGTAACAGAGTATCCTTCAATAAAGATGGATGTTACATCTACAACACTCAGAATGTTTGTATTGGTGAAGCGAGCTTGGAAAATGAAGTGTACAAATTAAACATTGAAAGGTCGAAGCAGCTTTTAGCAGCAGTTGCACAGACCTCGTGCAACATTTGGCACAGACGATTGGGTCATATAAATATGAATGACCTTGAGAAAATGAAAAAAAGGAGCAGTCAAAGGTGTAACTTACCAGGAAAAACAGAATATAAGCAAATCAAATTGTGTAGTTTGCTGCGAAGGCAAACAAAGCAGGCTGCCTTTCTCTACTAGTACCAGCACGAGCAGCAGGGTCCTAGAAGTGGTTCATACAGACCTGTGTGGCCCCATGGAGAAGAAATCACTTGGTTTGGCTAGATACTATCTGTTGTTTATTGACGATTATAGCCGCATGTGCTTTGTTTACTTTCTAAAGGAAAAGAATGAGACTTTTAAGTATTTTCGTGAATTCAAAAAGCAGGTAGAGAATCAGCAGTCACAACGGATTAAGATATTGCGGTCCGATAACGGTGGGGAATTCTGCTCAGTGGAGATGGAAAATTACTTAAAGCAACATGGGATAGTTCATCAAAAGACAGTTCCCTATACACCGGAACAGAATGGCTTAAGTAAAAGGTACAATAGGTCAATTGTAGAAAAAGCACGCTGTCTTCTGCATGACGCTTCATTCGACAAACACCTATGGGCGGAGGCTGTGAATACGGCAGTATATTTGAAAAATCGATCACCAGCAGCAGTTTTGGACAATAATACTACCCCATATGAGATGTGGACTGGCAGAAAACCCAATCTACAACATATTAGAGTGTTTGGGAGTCCAGTTATGGTCCACATTCCAAAAGTGAGACGCAACAAATGGGATAAAAAATCACAAATGTTACATTTGGTTGGGTATTCAGAAAATACCAAAGGCTATAGGTTATATGACCAGAAAACAAATAAAATAACTGTGGCACGGGATGTAGTGGTCATGGAGAGTGATATGAATGACACAGTAGAGGTTATGGTTGAAGAGAGGGCGCCAAACAAAGATATAGAAAAGAATACAGGTGTTGAAGAGGAAAGTTCAATAAGCATTGAAGACAATGAGAGATCAGACAGAGAAGATCCAACATATATTGCAAGTGATTCGTCAAGTGATCAGGATGACGAATATAGTGAGTGCTTAAGAATAGATGACAGTTTGGTCAGTACTCAGAGTGATGCTGTCCTTCAAGAAGAGAAGCGTGTTCGTCGTGTACCAGAGAGGTATGGTTTTTCCAACTTGTGTGTTGAAGACTTTACTAGTGAACAAATATCTCTACAGGATGCTCTCATGGGACCCAATAGGGAGCATTGGTGCAGGGCCATACAAGAAGAACTGAAATCTTTTAGGGACAATGACACATGGGTTTTAGTGGATAGGCCAAGTGAGGGCACAGTAGTGAAAAACAAGTGGATATTCAAGGAGAAATGTGACAGTAGTGGTAATGTGCGCTATAGAGCCCGACTTGTGGCTAAGGGCTTCACTCAAATCAAAGGTGTGGACTACAATGAAACATTTTCTCCTGTTGTGCGTTATTCTACCTTGAGACTACTTTTTGCCTTGAGTGTTCAACTAGACTTAAAAATGAATCATTTAGATGTACCAACAGCTTTCTTAAATGGTAATATTGATGAATGTGTATTTATGGAAATACCAGAAAATTCTAATTTTAAAAATTGTGAGAATAAAGTTTTAAGGTTAAAAAAGGCCATATATGGGCTAAAACAGTCGGCTAGGGCCTGGTACATAAAAGTGGAATCCAGTTTGTTAAAGTTAGGTTTTAAGAAATCTAAATATGAACCCTGTCTATTCATGAAATGTCATAATAATTCAAAAGTTTATGTAGCTGTATTTGTTGATGATTTTTTTTGTATTTTACAACTGCAATAAAACTTATAAAGGGTTGATAAGTGTATTAGAGTCAGATTTTAAAATTAAAGATTTGGGTCAAACAAAAAATTGCCTTGGCATGAATGTAAATGTTCAAAAGAATTATGTAACTTTGGACCAAAAGAAATTCATTGACAATATTTTGAAAAGATTTAATATGACTGATTGCAAAACTTCAGATACTCCAATGGAAGTAAATTTAAAATTAGAAAGGGCCGATAATGACCATTGTAGTAAGACTTATCCTTATCAACAATTGGTTGGATCACTGATGTATCTTTCAGTTCTCACAAGGCCAGATATTTCTTATAGTGTAAGCTTTCTAAGTCAATATAACACATGTTATAACAAAACACATTGGAAACATTTGAAAAGATTGTTAAGATATTTGCAAAAAACTAAACATTTTGGCTTAATTTTCAAGAAAAATAGTACTCATTTATATGGTTTTGTTGATGCCGACTGGGCATCTTGTAACATTGATAGAAGGTCTTATACAGGCTATTGTTTTATATTGTCAGGTTGTGTGATAAGTTATGAATCTCGAAAGCAAAGAACAGTTGCCCTGTCTAGTACTGAGGCCGAGTATATGGCGCTTGCAGAGGCTTGTAAAGAAGCAATTTATTTGAAAAATTTAATGTTAGAACTTGGTATGTATAGTAAAAAGGAACCTTTAAGCTTGTACAGTGACAGTCAAAGTTCTTTAAAATTGGCTTCTAATCCGATGTTTCACAAACGCACTAAGCATATTGATGTACGCCATCATTTTACTAGAGAATGTGTGGTGAATAATAAAATCAAGATTAGTTACGTACCAACCTCTTCTATGCCAGCAGATATATTTACTAAAGCACTTTGTGCAAATAAACATTACAAATTTATAGATCTGATGGGAATAGGGGAAGTAAATTAAAATAAGTATGTAGTTTATAAAATTGTTTTTATTGTTAAAAAAAACTTATAACCATTTGTAAACTGAATTTTTAAAACTTGTACAATTATCGGGATATTTTGTTAAGAGAGGGTGTTATAAATAAATTGTAACTTAATAACAAAATATCATACTACTAAGGCCATCTATTGGTATATGAGTGTAAATCTGCTTACTCTGTTATAGACTTATAGATGACTATAAATAAAGGTTAGTCTGTTGCAAACCACCAAGCGAGTTTTATTATTTTATTTATTATTTACGCTTGAAAAGACCATTAATTCGACATAAGACCAAGTAATGATCCGTCCCTACGTTGGACCCCCGGTAAACCCTTGTATCTACGACTGCGCTCCTCATTCCTTCATCCACAATTACGAAATCTATCATGCTTCTATCATCACCTCTTTCCCATGTATACATGTGAATCTTCTTATGACGAAAAAAAGTATTCGTCACAAAAAGATTCTTTTCCGCACATACGGTGAGGAGGTCTTCACCATTCTCATTTATACTTTCATCACCAAACGTTCCCAATATCCTTTCATAACCAGACCTCTTCACCCCAACCCTTCCATTAAAGTCTCCTAACATAATAATATTTTCATTTTCCTTACATTTTGTCAACACCATCCTTACCATGTCCCAAAACTGCTCTCGGATGTAAGTGGGCTTAGACATGTCTGGGGCGTACACCCCTAGCAGGAACAGCTTCTTTAAGCCCACTTTCATTCGTATCCATAGCAGTCTCGGGCTTACACATTCATACTCTTTCACACATTGGCCCATTCTTTCTGAAAGGATGAAACCGACTCCCTGGCATGCCCGTTCAGTCTCGCCTACACCAGACCAATACGCGGTATACGTGCCATGTGCAGTGGCATCCTTTCCCTTTCGTTTCGTCTCCTTCACACATAACACATCTATTCCTCTGTCATTCATCATTTCGCATACTTCATCCATCTTATCATTCATTCCTCCACATACATTCAGCGTAGCCAGACGGGTTTCCGCAATCCACTTTTCGCCCCTCCGGGAGACAGAACGTGACGGGTGGCGAACCTCGTCGCCGGTTTTTCTCCCGGAGATTCTTCGCACCCCTGCCCCATTTAAAGGGCGCCGGGAACTCGGGGCCATTTCTTTTATTTCTTGAGTCATGGTGCGAACAAGGGTTGGTGGTAGATTTTACGCCGCTACCATACGGCGAGGAGCCGAGTCTATTTTATCGGCTTTGTCGCTCGTTTAGCACCTACACTTACTTACTATATAAGGTATACTTAAAAAAAAACTTTTATGGTTTTAACCCTTACTTAATGTCATAAGTACAGCGAACACACATTTTTCACTAACTTTCCGACTGGCTGGTAGCAAATGCCATAAGGCTAGGTATTTCGCAGAGGCCGCGCTTTTGAGTTCTTTTAAACCATCTGAGAAATAGAAATTAGTGTTTTAAATTCTGATAAAAATATATGTATTAGTTAAGGATCTAGTCTAGTCAAAATCGCATTCAGTTACAAAATCTAAAGAACTTCACTCGATAGAAAAGAATCCCGAAGAGACCCCTTTTTGTATTGTTTTTTCAATATTATGACTAAACACTTAAAATTTTGTACTCAACTAAAGCCACTTAATTTTTACAGACAAATTCGCAGAGTTTGACTTGATAAAAATATTGTGTTAAAATTACTATATTTAGATACCTCCTAAAAGCGCACGCGCGTCGGTTCGGCGACGACGACGACGGACTTGTGTCAGTTTTCTCCGTGCCCCAATAAATCAGTTTTTGACGAGTTCATATAATTGTTGTTAGTTATTCATAATGGGCAAAAAAAACGGAAGCGAAAAAAGTCGTGCAAAGCCATAAAAATAACGAATAAAAAAATGCACTCCAAAGATATGTAAAGAAGTAAGTAAACATTTGTATAATTTGGTCGTTCACAAATTAAAATGTAACTGTAACCTTAGGTTAGATTTTATTTTACTTCAATGTCTAATTGGTAATTTATAAAAATATCATGCCTAAAATTCCGGTCATAGTGCCATTGTGCATCAGAAGACCGCTATAATTTTTGATAATTCATATTTTGTCTATATCGGTTGCTCTACCTGCCGTTTGCAACCGAAAAGTTAATACCTACTATAACTAATAGGTACTTCATTTACCATTTATTGTAGGTCATTGGAGCGGCCTCAATATACTGACATGGACACCGCAACAGAAATAAATCTGCTACCTGCCGAAACCACTGAAAATAGGTAAGTAATTACCATAGATTAAAAAACTGGCCAAGTGTGAGTCGGACTCGCGCACGAAGAATTCCGTACCAATTTCTATTAAACTGCCAAAAATAACGTTTTTTGTATGGAGGGGCCCCTAAAATATTTATTTTATTCTAGTTTTCAGTATTTTTTGTTATAGCGGCAACAGAAATAGATCATCTGTGAACATTTCAACTGTCTAACTATGACGGTTTATGAGATATAGCCTGGTGACAGACAGACGGACGGACAGAAAAGTCTTAGTAATAGGGTCCAGTTTTTTACCCTGTGGGTACGGGACTCTAAAAAAAGGGGGATAGTGTTTTTAGGGTTCCGTACCCAAAGGGTCTAGGCGGAGCCCTATTGTTGTCATTCTGTCGTCCGTCTGTGTGTCTGTCTGATGTCTGTCACACAGGTTTTACAGCCAAACGGTTGGAGCTACAGTCTACAAATGTTCACAGTATAAGCATCTTGTTGACCAAAAGCCAAACAACTACTTAGTAAAAAATATTTTTAAATGTTTTTAAGGGGTCTCCATTACAGCTAAAGGGGGTCGGGAACAAAATATTGTGATCTCCCCCATCGAGTGGGGTACCTTTGTTTAGAACTCGTTAAATAAATGAACACTGCATATTTTATTTCAAATAATAATCAAAAGAAAGAAATGAGAACCCACCAAAGTCGGCTATTTTTTTTTTCAGAATTTTGTAACGAACAACTTTTTGACATTCCATTGGCTTTTGAACTTGAAATTTGCTGATAATGTTTATTATTACGTATATTTTACCACCAAATACCAAAAAATGTAAAATCCATTTTTTTTTCAATGAAATTTCCTCAAAAATATTTTTTAAAATTACAAACAACTGCAGTAGGAACATTTCCACATACTAATTTACATTAGAGGTGTGCTCTACACGTATGTACGAAACCGTCGGTGCGCGAGTCCGACTCGCACTTGGCCAGTTTGAACATGTTAACAAAATATAATAAAAGATACTGTTATGAAATTATTTTGTACGATAACATTTATGTTAATATATTTTTATCTTTCTTTGTCAGTGTATAACTTTACATTCTGTACATCAAAAACTTTTAAAAATTATACCTCATATAGTAGGTACAGTAAAGGATATGCCATCCATCCAGAAAAAAGATACTGTTCCCGAGGGATAGAAAAATAAACTTTAGCGCGAGCGAAGCATGGGACAAAAGCTGGTATAATAATACTTGATCTAAAAGATGTAATACTTACCCTATGCGTTCATTGTTTCAGAGATACTGAAGAGACAAAAATCCCCTAATCGTAGAGAATGAACACAAAGAAGATGAAATTCAACCTGTTTCCGGACGGCGAATTATTGATATAAACTATATTTTACAAGAATTACAAGAAAAAGCTACGGATCTATTTAACTGCACAATTGGTAACTTCCGTTTAATTAGTGAAAAACGTCGAGGACTTTTGTCGGTTTATTGTTTTGAATGCAATATGTGCAAACAAGTTTTTTTGATTAACTCTGAAGACCATAACGACAAAGAACAAGTAAATCTAAATATAGCTGCTACTACTGGAATTGTGGCTTCCGGTATCGGCTTCAATCTCAATTTGAAGAATTATGTTCGGCTATGGATATTCCAGTTTTAAGTTCAAAATACTATTCGAAATTAGAGGATGAAGTATTTGAAAAATGGAAAAAGACGGCAAGTGCTTCCATGGAAGCTGCAGCTCAAATGGAGAAGGATATCGCTATCGCAGAAGGTCGAACTAAGAACGGCATTCCTGTGATTGATGTCTACGTTGACGGCTCATAGTGTGCTAGATCTTACGGCACAAACTATAAAGCGTCATCAATCACAGCAGCCATAATCGGCAGAAGAACAGGCCAAGTCCTTTACATTGGAATAAAAAACAAATATTTCTTAGTGTGCGCTCGAGCTGAGCACAAAAATATGTCACCAAAGCCACACAAATGCTTTAAAAATTATGCAGGTTCTTCTAGCTCCATGGAAACCTAAATAAAACCTAAATAAAAAAGTCATCCTACTGCTTATTTCTATACTGCTTCGCTGGTGGGTCACGCAAGTTCACTGCCGCGGAGTCCGCGCGAAATAATTCGTGCGCGGCCGGGACAGCGCTAAATGCCTACTTTTGCAGGAATACATGGCCATAATATGCCATTAGTGGGGGATTAAGTGCTTTGTCTTTGCTTGGTTAGGATCCTATAATTAATAAAATTAAATCCAAACCTAAGCATACCAATGCCAGACTTTTAGATACTGTAAGCTCGTTTGGCGTAGATCTGACAGAAAATGAATATTCAAAAACAGAAGGTGGTCTCTAAATAAGACATCGGGATGTCAAAACCTGTAGTCCCCTCCCCACTGTGACCATGGGTGTACCCAAAACGTCGGGGATTTAAAGTTAAAACTAAACGCGATCAAATCCGTAAAATTTGTTCCACCTGACCTATCACACAATTTCCACACGTCCCGGGTTGACTGGGAGACAATTCCAAAAGGCATTATGTCCCCCCTTTATATAAATAAATAAATAAAATAGAGAGATACGATTTGAAAAATAATTCAGTTCATGTAACTTTCTATCACAACGTTCCATCTTGATGTTTAGCAAACAGTTACTTACGAGTTGAAATATGTAAATGCTATTAAACAAACAAATAGTTTCCGAAGTCAAATTACAGAAGTTTGTTTAACTTAAAAGCGTCTCTAGACATGGAATATTATTATCTTGTTACTGCATAGTTTTTGAAAGCTAATTATTTGCCGTGTACGGGAAGTAGATTTTTTGTAATAGTCTGTAGATTTTATAATCAACGCTTTTTATATTTTTGTATAATATAAGAGAATACTACGTCTGACTGTTTTAAAACCATAGATCACCAACAGAAGGATCTACAATGAATATTAAATGTAGAAATTTAAAGTGCGGTCAGTACGCTGCGGCAGTTGTCGATGATGTGAAGTCTTGAGTAGTACGCGAACGACTTAAGAAACTTAAGGCATAATATGTACTCGTATAGCGGTCTTAAATTTAGATTTTTTTTAAATAAAATAATTTGCCGTTATGAAAGGGAATATCCGGGTCGACTTTGATACTTTACCATAACTTATGGGTGTAGAGCCACGCTGCAGCTATATCAGGGTTGTAACAGGAAGGGGTCGGCTAGACCAGGGAAAGATGTCGCTCTCAAAGAATACCAGCGTAAAATAACAGCTTAATATAGTTATTTGATACTGTAAGTTCGTTTTTCACTTCATTATTTGTTTTAAATATACTGGATTGAAGAATTTTTTAATAATATTTCAAGGACAAGTAAAGTTCGAAGTTCGAAATTTCAAAGAATGGTGAGAGAGTATAGAAACAGAGACTCTTTTAAATGGAAACAAGGCATTCCATCTTAGTTCTTACGGTTAAAAACGCATTTGCATTTGGATTCTTAATCGAGGATAGATGTAGATGTCTATGGGCCACAGTATCCGCTTAGTAACAGGTGGGTTATATGCCTATATCGCCTATCACCCGTATTCTATACCTAACAGAGTCACATCAAAAGCATTTCACCTAAAATTTCAGTAGATGCTGAGTAAAAATAAACGAGGGACTATTAGTTAAAGTTATCGTACGTCCGGCGCAGGGTCGAGTTTAATCGTTTTTAAGTCGACGAGTTATAAAGTCGACTTTTAAATTTCTTTGAATTTTTTTTTTCTATCATTTCACTCTTATTATTTTTTAATTTTTCTCTGTGTTATTCGAATGTGTTAGTTAACAGTTAATTTTACATAATAATTTATTCTTCTTTTGTTTGGATATAATATTTTCCCCGCGAGCTCCTTTGAAAACTCACGGCAGAGGTGTAAGCACTATATAATGGATTAGGTATATTTCGATGCTAATGCGCACCTAATCCAAGTACTAGAGTAATAATAGGTGGGATTATGTTGGCCGAATATGGCTAGAATGCAATAGAATAGAATACTCATGGTTCAAAATCGCCATTATAGTTGTTTTTTATTCTAGATTTTGACTATTTAACATCCATACAATATACTTTGTATATACATATTATATATGTATGTATTTATTTGAATGTTTGCGTAGGTCTATATCAACATATGCATTGTGCGTAGATTTAGTGTCGATAATGTAGTTTTTATATTTATACTGTGTTATTTTTAGTAACTGCTGTCTATGCTATATCACTGCCCTAAGGTTGACTGGCAGAACAACAGAAATCAAAATAATAAGGTATTTAGATTTCTGTGCAGAGAACACTTTTAGTATTAAGTGCGTCTTTTGTCCTCCTGTTGCTTTGAAAAACTTTGAATTTGATTTAAAGGCTAAGTAGAAAGAGTTAATTAAAACTTAACTAACTAATCTTTTACGAAGTTCATTATACCCTGAGTGAGGTTCAAGTAATGGGACCCCTTAAATTTTTGTGTGTTTAATGGCCCAGTTATTTATATTACCTAGTAAAATGTAAGCATTTTCAATTAGTTTTGCTTACTGCAGTACTAACAATAACTTCACTGGGTTACATAATACATGTAATAAGGAATAAATCGGGCTTATTGCACACTGCCACGAAATAATTGCTACGAATAATTTAATCCCCACAGCCATGTTTCATTATACCCCATATATTCATTCATTCATTCATTCATTACAGCCCTTCACAAGTCCACTGCTGAAGAAAAGCTTATCCCAAAGAATGTCACAATGCACGGTCCTGAGACACCTGCATCCATCGACTTCCTGCATGTCTTTCCTGGTAGTAACTCAACTTATTAGGAGTCACTCTACACTTCGCCTACCGGTACGAGGCTGACTACACTACCTACGTATTTTGCCTCACTGCCACGAAAACGTTAGTGAATTAAAGACAATATTTAATCTTCTTTATTTAAAATCTTGTTCTAATGAACGTTACCTCCACAGTAGGATTACCGCTGTATCGTCTTTACGTGCATAAATTTATCAAGGAGAAACATCCAAATTCGTTGAAATTATTTTTAGGCCATATAAATACTTGTTCCATGCGGGATACGAATCCCCGGCCTTAGTGATATAACTTATTGCTAAACATTAACAATTGGGTTAGCGAACATATTTTGTTTATTTATAGTCGTATCAGGTAGCCGCTGTTGCCCATCTCCTGCCTGTTCCCCGCTGTCGCCTCCTACGCCACCCGCGGGATGACATGAGGTAGTGGATATTCTCAACCCCCACTAGACGGTAAATATTCACAGTAACATTTTCCAAAAAGGACACCCCTACAACAACGACGGCTATAGCTAACATGACACCATTGAGTGCGATATGAAAGCTATTTTGTGATAGAAGGTGGTCTTACACTGTATCTTCAACATCTATAGGAATACCGTTCAAATTTTTGTAAGCTCTCAAATGGTTTTAAAAACTAAATTAAGATTACAATTAAAAAAACTTCATGTTGCCGATTTTGAGGCTTTAATACTTAATGTCTCAAAATTTTACAAGACTCCTGAAGCTAGTTCAGATCCACATGATTGTCCGAGTGGTCCCACTCAGCATTACAAGGAATGCTTATGATTCCGCTGAGTAAGCCGTCTCTAATCTTATACATAATGACGCGAAAGATACACAACTAGGTATTTCTTATTAGTGATTTTATTTCATATTTTATCAAATTTTTTGTGCTGAATTTAACTCAAGGGATTTTTACATAATTATATTTCATATGCAAATGTTTTTATTTAAAGTTTACTACGCTGTACGGAAACAATTAATTCCCCAGAGCTGCCCACTAGCTACGAGAGCCGAGAAACTTTATTCATTTTGAATTTCTTGTTCCACTGCATAGTAACGCGGTTTTGTTTATTCAATGTTGTTGAGATCTCCGCATGTTTACTTAATCAAAATGTAACAATATATTTGGTATTATTCCGTACTAGCGACCAGTCACGGTGTTGAATGTGTGCTCGTGTGTGAGACTGTTAAACTTTATTGCTGGCGGGATATTAATTCGGAGAGCAATGCAGTTGCAGTTGGTTGAGTGAATAAATAACACTTCTTGAAATATCTTCTTGTTTATTTTTCTGAGTACTTCTTCTTACATTGCCGGATTTGGGGAATGTTTTACCACAAAAAACGTCCCTTTTTTATAGGTACCTGTGACCAATCATAATTAATTAAATTTGCACACGGCACTAACGATTCCCGTCGACCAATTGGAGCGCAGAACGACCTTTTCTAAGGGAAATTTAGAAATTTCTTTAAAATATGTGATAAAACAGACCTTACAATATTTTTACATGTTCCTGACAATAGATATAACTTTACTTTACTATTTTAAACATAAATCATTTACATAAGTTTAAATTTAAGCTTGTAAAAAATAAAAATAGGTTCGCGGTCTCCTCACGGTTTAGCTCCGGAGTAGGATAGTATTTTTTCGCTGAACATACAAGTCCAGGCAATGCCTCGGATCCCCTAACTCCTCGGATTACTCGACATCCGAGGAGGAACAAGACCAACGACCAATAAGGAGATCACAACCGAAGTTGCCATCGCCAAGTAAACCCACCTCCCCTAGATCAGAGGAACATCACTCCAGCATGGAAGCTGTGGATCTAGAGCAGGGAGGAGAAGGGTCGTACGGGTGGAGTGCTACAACCTATGCGACTTTAGCCCCCAACACATCGGTTGGACACTCGCCGTCCACGTCTCCTAGGCAGACAACCGAAAATCCATCCGGGGATCCGCTGGATGATGGCCAACGGCCATCTACTAGCTACGCCCATATGGTAGCTGCGCCAGCAGTACCGCGACCAAAACCGGCGGCAGCGACTTCTGACAAGCCTGCCGACCAAGAGGAGAAAACTAGATACCCGCCCATAGTAGCTGAATGCCTCCCGGATTGGACGAGGCATTTCAAGGAGCTCAACAGAATGTTGGGCCACCCATTGAATGCCCGTCCTTTCGGGAAGGGAGTTCGCTTTACACCACAGAGTGCCACTGAATTTAGGACTGTTCAACGTTATAAGGTTGAACTTTCCAAGGAAACACCAAACATGTCGTGGTACTGCTACACCCCGGATGAAGACAAGCCCACCAAAGTGGGCATCCGGGGCCTACCAATGGGCACCGATACTAGTACCATAGAGGAGGCCATAAAGGCAAAGGGCTTCCCGGTCAAATATGTGAAGGCTATTCCACCGCGAAGAGGCAGACCTGGATGCGTCTACTTCGCCCAGTTTGACCACCTAAGCCTGGAGCAGCTTAAAGAATTATATAACATCGACGAACTACTCTTCATGAGGGGAGTAGTTATAGAGGCCTGGCAAAGGAAAGCAGGACCGGCTCAATGCCACCGCTGCCAGGCCTTCGGACACGCCTCAGCTAACTGCTTCAGGCCGGTGAAGTGCGTGCGCTGCGCCGGGGAGCATATAGCGAGCCTTTGCCCTCGGGGTAGGGAAGAGGAACCCACATGTGCCAATTGTCGCAAGAACCATACAGCCAATGACCGTCGCTGTCCAGTCCTGAGGAGGACTGCTCGAAGACAGGGGATTACCTTACCGGGGCTACTCCCGGAGGACCCGAAAAGGATCCCCCAGAGTCGCCCTAAAGCAGTTACTGTTCAGAAAGACGGGTGGGCAACCATTACGGGGAAGGGCAGACAATCAGCCCCCCCCCCACCCGCATCACACAAGGAAACGGTGGAACCCGCTGAAGTAAGGGCAACCACCGGGGCAACTCTGCAACCCCCCGCCAACCCTGCCACAGAGAGGCAACGCTCTAAAAAAGAGGAGGCGGGGGGAGAAGCAGGAGGAAATCGCAGCCTCCTCGGGCTGTTACCTCTGCCCCGACACCAGGACCAGCAGCCTCACAGGCGCAGGTTACGAAAGAGACCATCAAAAAGGGCGTGGGTAGAGTGCAAGAAAGGGCTCTACCCGAAGATAGAGCCCGCTCTGTGCATAGAGCGCGCTCTACCCAGAAGAAGCAAACACAGCAAGATGATCAACGCCCGAGACCAGTGCCAACGCCTTCATATAGGAGACCACCGACGGCCGGCCTCGAAACAGTTGATGCAATCCAGCGCTTAGTTGGCATTGCCATCGAGGTCGGCACGCCTCTTGGAAGAGGCCAAGAAGAGGCAAGTCCTGGCCGATATCAGAGCCGGGACTGACCCCGTAACAGCGATCATGAAGGCGCTGGCAAACCTCCTGGCCAGGCACTATGGAGGAGAATAACCTGCGCCTAATGTACTGGAACCCGGACGGTATACAGCAGAAGCTGCATGAACTCCGCACTGTCGCCCAGCAACAGGACATACACATCATACTGCTGGGCGAAACAAAATTGAATCCAAAGACGCGCATAAAGCTGCCAAACTTCCATATTTACAGAAGGGACGAGGCCACTTCTCAAGGGGCCGCCTACAGAGGGACGGCGGTTCTAGTGAGGAGGGACATCGTCCATCAAGAGCTGGAACTACCATCCTACCAGACAATGCGCTCAATCGGCATAAGAATGGAGGCGGCGGGCGAGGAATTAAGGATATATGCAGCATACCGCCCGCCAGGGACTCCATTCTGCTCCTCAGATATCCGGACGGTGATGGAAGGCGACACACCTATAATCATCGCCGGGGACCTGAACGCCAAACACCCGGCGTGGGGATCCAGAGTGATCACCCCGCCGGGTCTTGAGCTATATGAAGACGCAGAAAAGAACCTGTACGACGTTCTAGGTCCCGAGGAACCAACACACGTTCCTACTGACCCACGGAGGCATCCGGATGTATTAGACATCGTGCTCATTAGGAACGTCAACTATCCGATAGTGGTAGAAGTGATGTACGACCTCCCTTCACAGCACCTCCCGTTACTGATAACCCTTGGCCTAAAGGCAGTGACTACGCCGCCTAGAGCTTTTAAAACCCGTGTCGACTGGAGGCTCTACTGTCAACACCTTCAGCAGAGACCTCCAGCACACCAACCTATAAGCACAGCGGACGACGTAGAGGCCGCTGCTACTAGAATTACCAACAACATCAAGGAAGCCCTCCACGCGGCTTCTACGGTCGTCCCGATTACAGCAAGGCGAGACGATCTGCCGCGTGAGATATGCGTGCAGATCAAGCGCAAAAGAGCGCTGAGAAAGCTCTGGGCGCGTACTCGCTGTCCCAGAATTAAGACACAGCTGAACACCTTATCGGAGGAACTGTCGGTTGCAGTCCAGGCCTTCAGAGGGGAGGCTTGGGATCGGCGCTTCCAGAAGGCGGATGAGTATGATGCGTCACTCCACAAACTGAACCGGCAGTTGACCAAAACCAAACCTCCCGTTGCTGCTACGATGCCAAGGGCAGAGCGGATATCCTAGTCGAGCACTTCGAGGAGCAATTTATGCCGAATCCAGCAAGTGCGGAGTTCATGGAGCTTCATGCCCGGAAGGAAAGTCGCGTACAGGAGTTCCTGTCGTCGCCCGCGCCGCCTCTTGCAGGAGACTGGTTCATCATCAGAGTCTTCTCTTCCTTGGTCAGTTGTAAGGAGTTTTCTTTATTTGCGTCTTCTACCTCTGATATTACCCCCGAGTTGTTGCTGGCCCATCCCTTCAGATGAAAGTTTGCTCTTGCGTGAATGTCTTTCACTTCTTTGGATATCTTCTTTGCTTCGGTTGTAGATGCGAAGCTCTGCAGATAGTCGTCCATGTAGTGATTTCTCTTAATTGCTTTCACTGCTTCAGGATGAGTGTTATTAAATTCCTCTGCGTTCTTGTTCATTACGTATATCGCTGTTGCCGGTGATGACGGTGCCCCAAAGATGATTGAAGACATTCTATACTCTTCAGGCTTGCCAGTTCTTCGGTTTCCGCGCCACAGGAACCTGAGACTGTCTCGGTCGTCTTCTCTGACTTTTACTCGGAGAAACATGTCTTGTATGTCTCCCATGACGGCTACTGGTCCCTCTCTGAAGCGCAGCAGTACTCCGAATAGTGATTGTAACAAGTCTGGGCCCGAGAGCAAGGCGTCGTTGAGGCTCTTTCCTTCATATTTGGCAGCTGCGTCGAACACTATTCTTAGCTTCTTCTTGACTGGGTGTACAACAGCGAAGTGGGGTAGGTAGAATGTCCTTCCTTTGTTAGAGGTTTCTGGAGCCTTCTCTGCGTATCCTTTTTCGATTAGACTCAGGATTTGTTCCTCGTAGTGCTTTCTTGCTTCTTGATCACGATCCAATTTTTTCTCGATGCTGACCAGGCGTCGAACGGCTTAATTGTAGTTGTTGGGCAGGCTTTCGTCTTCTTTTTTCCACAGGAGCCCCATTTCATATTGACCGCTTGGGAGTTTCCTGGTAGTTTTCTCGAGGGTTTCTAACGCTCTTCTGTCGCTGTCGTTGGTTGACGACCGATTCTGAATTCCAAGAGATTCCAGCTGGAAGTACTCTCGGACGATTTCCTCGATGTTTTCTTCGCCAGTGGTCGCTCTGCCATAATGAGTGAAGTTTACCGTGGCAGTTGCTCCTGTTTCACATCCGTATAGCACCCATCCTAAGTTCGTGAGGGAGGCCACAGGATCTGATGGTTTGCCCTTCTTCAGCTTTCTTGTTACTATTAGCCCCCAATTATCTTGGCCTATCAGTTGCTTGGGTCTCTCGGTGACGTAGAGGAGTTGGCTTTCAATTGCTCTCAGATGCTCGCATTTTCTCACGGTGTCCTTGTTTATGCATTGTTAGGAAAGTTTCAGATCGTCGATGGTTCTTGCTACGATAGTCCTCTTTTCTTTTTTGTGAGCCCCTTTTATTTTAGGCAGACAACCGAAAATCCATCCGGGGATCCGCTGGATGATGGCCAACGGCCATCTACTAGCTACGCCCATATGGTAGCTGCGCCAGCAGTACCGCGACCAAAACCGGCGGCAGCGACTTCTGACAAGCCTGCCGACCAAGAGGAGAAAACTAGATACCCGCCCATAGTAGCTGAATGCCTCCCGGATTGGACGAGGCATTTCAAGGAGCTTAACAGAATGTTGGGCCACCCATTGAATGCCCGTCCTTTCGGGAAGGGAGTTCGCTTTACACCACAGAGTGCCACTGAATTTAGGACTGTTCAACGTTATAAGGTTGAACTTTCCAAGGAAACACCAAACATGTCGTGGTACTGCTACACCCCGGATGAAGACAAGCCCACCAAAGTGGGCATCCGGGGCCTACCAATGGGCACCGATACTAGTACCATAGAGGAGGCCATAAAGGCAAAGGGCTTCCCGGTCAAATATGTGAAGGCTATTCCACCGCGAAGAGGCAGACCTGGATGCGTCTACTTCGCCCAGTTTGACCACCTAAGCCTGGAGCAGCTTAAAGAATTATATAACATCGACGAACTACTCTTCATGAGGGGAGTAGTTATAGAGGCCTGGCAAAGGAAAGCAGGACCGGCTCAATGCCACCGCTGCCAGGCCTTCGGACACGCCTCAGCTAACTGCTTCAGGCCGGTGAAGTGCGTGCGCTGCGCCGGGGAGCATATAGCGAGCCTTTGCCCTCGGGGTAGGAAAGAGGAACCCACATGTGCCAATTGTGGCAAGAACCATACAGCCAATGACCGTCGCTGTCCAGTCCTGAGGAGGACTGCTCGAAGACAGGGGATTACCTTACCGGGGCTACTCCCGGAGGACCCGAAAAGGATCCCCCAGAGTCGCCCTAAAGCAGTTACTGTTCAGAAAGACGGGTGGGCAACCATTACGGGGAAGGGCAGACAATCAGCCCCCCCCCCCCACCCGCATCACACAAGGAAACGGTGGAACCCGCTGAAGTAAGGGCAACCACCGGGGCAACTCTGCAACCCCCCGCCAACCCTGCCACAGAGAGGCAACGCTCTAAAAAGAGGAGGCGGGGGGAGAAGCAGGAGGAAATCGCAGCCTCCTCGGGCTGTTACCTCTGCCCCGACACCAGGACCAGCAGCCTCACAGGCGCAGGTTACGAAAGAGACCATCAAAAAGGGCGTGGGTAGAGTGCAAGAAAGGGCTCTACCCGAAGATAGAGCCCGCTCTGTGCATAGAGCGCGCTCTACCCAGAAGAAGCAAACACAGCAAGATGATCAACGCCCGAGACCAGTGCCAACGCCTTCATATAGGAGACCACCGACGGCCGGCCTCGAAACAGTTGATGCAATCCAGCGCTTAGTTGGCATTGCCATCGAGGTCGGCACGCCTCTTGGAAGAGGCCAAGAAGAGGCAAGTCCTGGCCGATATCAGAGCCGGGACTGACCCCGTAACAGCGATCATGAAGGCGCTGGCAAACCTCCTGGCCAGGCACTATGGAGGAGAATAACCTGCGCCTAATGTACTGGAACCCGGACGGTATACAGCAGAAGCTGCATGAACTCCGCACTGTCGCCCAGCAACAGGACATACACATCATACTGCTGGGCGAAACAAAATTGAATCCAAAGACGCGCATAAAGCTGCCAAACTTCCATATTTACAGAAGGGACGAGGCCACTTCTCAAGGGGCCGCCTACAGAGGGACGGCGGTTCTAGTGAGGAGGGACATCGTCCATCAAGAGCTGGAACTACCATCCTACCAGACAATGCGCTCAATCGGCATAAGAATGGAGGCGGCGGGCGAGGAATTAAGGATATATGCAGCATACCGCCCGCCAGGGACTCCATTCTGCTCCTCAGATATCCGGACGGTGATGGAAGGCGACACACCTATAATCATCGCCGGGGACCTGAACGCCAAACACCCGGCGTGGGGATCCAGAGTGATCACCCCGCCGGGTCTTGAGCTATATGAAGACGCAGAAAAGAACCTGTACGACGTTCTAGGTCCCGAGGAACCAACACACGTTCCTACTGACCCACGGAGGCATCCGGATGTATTAGACATCGTGCTCACTAGGAACGTCAACTATCCGATAGTGGTAGAAGTGATGTACGACCTCCCTTCACAGCACCTCCCGTTACTGATAACCCTTGGCCTAAAGGCAGTGACTACGCCGCCTAGAGCTTTTAAAACCCGTGTCGACTGGAGGCTCTACTGTCAACACCTTCAGCAGAGACCTCCAGCACACCAACCTATAAGCACAGCGGACGACGTAGAGGCCGCTGCTACTAGAATTACCAACAACATCAAGGAAGCCCTCCACGCGGCTTCTACGGTCGTCCCGATTACAGCAAGGCGAGACGATCTGCCGCGTGAGATATGCGTGCAGATCAAGCGCAAAAGAGCGCTGAGAAAGCTCTGGGCGCGTACTCGCTGTCCCAGAATTAAGACACAGCTGAACACCTTATCGGAGGAACTGTCGGTTGCAGTCCAGGCCTTCAGAGGGGAGGCTTGGGATCGGCGCTTCCAGAAGGCGGATGAGTATGATGCGTCACTCCACAAACTGAACCGGCAGTTGACCAAAACCAAACCTCCCGTTCCGCTGCTACGATGCCAAGGGCAGAGCGGATATCCTAGTCGAGCACTTCGAGGAGCAATTTATGCCGAATCCAGCAAGTGCGGAGTTCATGGAGCTTCATGCCCGGAAGGAAAGTCGCGTACAGGAGTTCCTGTCGTCGCCCGCGCCGCCTCTTGCAGGAGACTGGTTCATCTCCCCCGCTAAACTGCGGAGGACAGTAACCCGCCTGCAACCGAGGAAGGCGCCTGGGCACGACGGGATCACCAACGCTGCACTCCGACAGCTGCCCAATAGAGTTCTAGTAGAGCTTGGTCGACTCTACAATGGGATACTGCGGACATCCCACTTCCCGGAGGACTGGAAGAAAGGCAAAGCGTCTTGCCGAAACCCGGGAAGGACAGGCGTAGAGCTGCCAGCTACAGGCCGATCACGCTATTACCGCATATAGCTAAACTGTTCGAAAGATTGCTGCTGAGACGTCTCCGTCCGTGCATCCAACTTCGGGCGGAGCAGCACGGATTCAGGAGGGGTCACTCTACAGTCATACAACTGACTAGAGTGCTGCACCTGCTTGCGGCTGAGTACAATCGCGGCCGCATATCGTTGGGCGTCTTTCTCGACATCGAGAAGGCGTTCGACCGGGTGTGGCACATAGGACTACTATACAAGCTGGAAGAACAGACCAGTGTCCCTCCTGCTATATTGCGGTTAATAGCGTCTTTCCTGGAAGACAGGAAGTTCTACGTCTGCGTAGAGGACGCCGAATCCGCAACGGGAACCATTAAAGCCGGCGTCCCACAGGGCAGCTGTATGTCTCCAGTCCTGTACGCGGCTTACACCAATGATATACCTACACTGGCAGGCAGGCTTCAAGAGTGGGAGGACGACGTTGAGCTGGCGCTATACGCGGACGATAGCGCCTATTTCACCTCGTCCAGAAGAGCCCACATAGCCACTGCCAAGATGCAGCGTCTGCTGGACCTGCTGCCACCATGGCTGGATGAGTGGAGGATGGTCGTCAACGTTGGTAAGACGACCGCTCTGCTCACTCGCCGTCTCAGGAAGTTTCCACCTCCGCTGACCCTCAACGGCCAGAAGATTGCGTACCAGAAGGCTGTAACCTACCTTGGGTGCAGGATCGACAGGACGCTGCGCATGACCGCGCACGTCGACTTCGTCGTCCGCCGGGCCCGATGTGTGCGGGCGACGCTCTTGCCGGTCCTGGCATCCAAGCTGCCTATACGAACCAAGCTCCGGATATACAAGATATATATCCGGACTATCATCACCTACGCTACACCGGCCTGGTACGCACTTCTGAGCGACCCTCTGAGGCGGCGACTGCAGGCTCAGCAGAATCTGACATTAAGGACGATCGTCGGAGCTACGTCCGGAATGACGTGATAGCGGCCGACTTGAAGATCGAGAACATCACCGACTTCGTGGCCCGGCTAGCGCGCGGCATGTTTGACCGTGCCGATAACGGGCCACACGAACACCTTAACGGCTTTGCGCCGTTACACACCCGGCCACCGGACGGGCGACCTCTTCCAAGAGAACTCCTCTCTATATGTGATTAGAGAGTTGAGTAACAACCCACAATGCCGCAGAAAGGCCAACTCAGACTTACCAGACAACCACCTTTTTCCGTAGTTGCATAACTACGGACTAATAATTTACTACCACTACGGACAAACCCGTGATATGCTATCGAGCCTAAAATAGGCTAAAGGACTGTCCCATAGTAATGGGATATGAGGACACCCGGGCAATGGGGGCTACCCCGAGGCCCGATACCTGCATTGTCCCACAGGACATTGTAGACGACAGTCAACATACAAGTAGCGCCGCCAAGAGGCAGGAATGTGCAACGCTTATCACGATAATAATGCTTAAGATTCTATACAATATCTTTTCATATTCTATGAAATTTAAATCTATCTTATAATAAAGATTACATTATAAGTAATTAATTGACATATTTATTTTTATTTTAGATTACTTTAAAAGGAAAAAGAATTATATAAATCACTTATATGTTAATAGCTCTTAAAGTTATGATAAAAGAAAGTTTACTAAGAGAATAAGCTCATACTTTGCTTATAATGTTCTAATCAAACTTAAATAATTAAATAGATTCATATACGTTATTTTAAGATAAGAATTGAAGCAATTAATTTACTTTCTTGTTATCAGCACTATCAGTCTTTACACTTAGCTTTATATTACGAATAAGAAACAATTGAGATTAAATGCTAACACTTAGTTTTTAATCACTGATAAGAAACAATTAAGATTAAATGTTCGAATTCACTTTGTCGTCGCTAACATTCTCCCCCACGGTTCGTAGCACTACATCTTCTGGAGGCGACGACTCCGCTGGCACCAGCACGATGACACGTCGAGTTGGACGGCGAAGTATTCCACCTGATGTCCGCACGTCCAGCACCCTGGTTCTTCCGTCTGGTCCGGGATAGGTCTTAACGATTTCACCGCGAGGCCATGAGTTTCGTGGTAATGTAGCGTCCACTATTAACACGATGTCTCCTTCCCTTGGGTCTCTGGTTTCTTTCCCTTCGAGTTTCCTTGGCATCAGGAGAGGTAAGTATTCTTTAATCCACCTTTTCCAAAAGTGGTCTGCGAGTCTTTGGGTGGTTCTCCAGTTTGCTTTTCCGATGAGCTCCGTGTCGCTGAATTCTCCCGGCGCCATAGCTCCGCATGATCTTCCCAGCAGAAAGTGGTTCGGTGTTAGGCTCTCCTCGTCTCCTGGGTCCATGCTGATCGGGGTGAGAGGTCTCGAGTTGACGATGTGTTCAACCTCAGTCATTAGCGTATGGAGTACTTCCTCGGGCGGGCTCTTCTCGTTGAGGACTACTGCCAGCGCCGTCTTAACTGTCCGGACGAGCCTCTCCCAGGCACCTCCCATATTTGGAGCTCCCGGGGGGATGAACTTCCACTGGATGCCCTTTTCCTGTGTGGCCTCTTCTAATTCCCTTTTTGCTCCGACGAAATTAGTCCCGTTGTCGCTAAATATGGTTTTCGGGGTGATCATTAAGTTAGTGCTGAGGGAAGGTACCAGCTCTAAATGTACTGCTCTAGTTGTGAGGCAGGTAAATAAAGCTCCCCAATGCTTCTCGTTTCTTCTTCCGATGGTGACTTGCATCGGCCCGAAGTAGTCTACAGCTGTGCAGGAGAACGGAAATTGATGATGCTGCAATCTCTCGCTCGGTAGATCTCCCGTCGGTGGTATCTCTGGTGAACTCTTCTTTGTCTTGCACCATTGACAGCTGTGTGCGACCGCTTTTAGAGTTGCTCTCAAACCCAAGATTCAGAACTTTTGACGAATTTCGTTCATTACTGTAGCGGTGTTTCCGTGAAGGATTTTTTTTGTGATAGTGTTGTATTATTAGACGAGTTATTTTTTGTTTTCCGTCTAAAATGATAGGATTCATTATTCTTTCGTTTTGGTCGTGGAATTTCATTGTTCTGCTCCTTAATTTAATTATTCCATCGTCTCCAATGTAAACGTCGATTTTCTTAAGTCGACTCGAATTTTCTAATGGCTTTTCCGACTTCAGTTTTCTTATGTCTGATGCAAAACTATCGCTCTGGCATATTTTTATTAATATCTCTTCGGCCTTTTTTAGGTGTTCTGCTTCTAGGGGTAGGTATAGGCGCTTATTTTCACTTCTGCTGGTCGACGGGATTGAGGTGTGCGCTTCTTTCTTCTGGATTTTTTGTGGTTTCCAGGACTCATCCTTCTGGCGTGCGGCGGTGGTGGTCGCTTTACGGCTCTTCTTTAGTAGGTGTGTTAAGGCGATCACTCTGGCTGTAGTGCGCAGCAGTCGCTCCCAGCTCGAGAACTTTTCTAGGTTTAATAGGGTGTCTTCTGCTGCCATTGTTGCCAACACCTTTTGCTTGCTTTTTTCTTCTAGCATAACATTTTCTGGCTTGAAGTCGTGAAACGGCCATTCTTCTTCTGGTCGACGGAGAAATGACGGGCCTTTGAACCATCTGGCGTTGTGGTCGAATTCGATTGTGGTTCCCCTCGTGGCGTCGTCTGCTGGGTTCTCCTTGGTTGGCACCCATCTCCAGTCTCCTGGATTGGACGTTTCTTCGATCTCGGCGAGTCGGTTGGCCACAAAAGTTTTGAACTTCCTTGGTTCTGACTTTATCCACTGCAGTACTGTGCTAGAGTCGGTCCAGTAAACCTTTTACGATATGTCGAGCTCTGAATCCTCTTCAATTGTGGCGGCTAGTCTGCTTCCGAGTAAAGCCGCTTGTAGCTCTAGCTTCGGAATTGATACAGGTTTCGTCGGCGTTACCCTTGCTTTGCCGGCGATCATGGAGACATGGACCTTTCCTCCGGGCTCGACTATTCTCCAGTAGACTACTGCTGCATAGACTTCTTCACTCGCTTCGGTGAATGTATGTAGCTGTCCTTTTCTGCCTTTGGGTGAGACGCATCTTGGGATCTTCAGCCTTGTTAATGTTGACACTTCTTCTAGGTATTTCATCCAGACTTCCTTTTGATGTTCGTTGATTGGTTCATCCCAGTCTATTTTCTTTCGCCAGATGTCTTGGATTAGTTTCTTTCCTTGTATTAGAATCGGTGTAGCAAAACCCATTGGATCGAAGGTGGACATTACTGCGCTTGTGACTTCCCTTTTTGTTGGAGTCCTTCTGCCATCTTGCAGGTCCTCCGGCGTGTTGCGTAGCCCGACGTTGAAGGCTAATGCATCTTCTTTCACCAGCCATCTTAGTCCCAGAGTCTTCTCTTCCTTGGTCAGTTGTAAGGAGTTTTCTTTATTTGCGTCTTCTACCTCTGATATTACCCCCCGAGTTGTTGCTGGCCCATCCCTTCAGATGAAAGTTTGCTCTTGCGTGAATGTCTTTCACTTCTTTGGATATCTTCTTTGCTTCGGTTGTAGATGCGAAGCTCTGCAGATAGTCGTCCATGTAGTGATTTCTCTTAATTGCTTTCACTGCTTCAGGATGAGTGTTATTAAATTCCTCTGCGTTCTTGTTCATTACGTATATCGCTGTTGCCGGTGATGACGGTGCCCCAAAGATGATTGAAGACATTCTATACTCTTCAGGCTTGCCAGTTCTTCGGTTTCCGCGCCACAGGAACCTGAGACTGTCTCGGTCGTCTTCTCTGACTTTTACTCGGAGAAACATGTCTTGTATGTCTCCCATGACGGCTACTGGTCCCTCTCTGAAGCGCAGCAGTACTCCGAATAGTGATTGTAACAAGTCTGGGCCCGAGAGCAAGGCGTCGTTGAGGCTCTTTCCTTCATATTTGGCAGCTGCGTCGAACACTATTCTTAGCTTCTTCTTGACTGGGTGTACAACAGCGAAGTGGGGTAGGTAGAATGTCCTTCCTTTGTTAGAGGTTTCTGGAGCCTTCTCTGCGTATCCTTTTTCGATTAGACTCAGGATTTGTTCCTCGTAGTGCTTTCTTGCTTCTTGATCACGATCCAATTTTTTCTCGATGCTGACCAGGCGTCGAACGGCTTAATTGTAGTTGTTGGGCAGGCTTTCGTCTTCTTTTTTCCACAGGAGCCCCATTTCATATTGACCGCTTGGGAGTTTCCTGGTAGTTTTCTCGAGGGTTTCTAACGCTCTTCTGTCGCTGTCGTTGGTTGACGACCGATTCTGAATTCCAAGAGATTCCAGCTGGAAGTACTCTCGGACGATTTCCTCGATGTTTTCTTCGCCAGTGGTCGCTCTGCCATAATGAGTGAAGTTTACCGTGGCAGTTGCTCCTGTTTCACATCCGTATAGCACCCATCCTAAGTTCGTGAGGGAGGCCACAGGATCTGATGGTTTGCCCTTCTTCAGCTTTCTTGTTACTATTAGCCCCCAATTATCTTGGCCTATCAGTTGCTTGGGTCTCTCGGTGACGTAGAGGAGTTGGCTTTCAATTGCTCTCAGATGCTCGCATTTTCTCACGGTGTCCTTGTTTATGCATTGTTAGGAAAGTTTCAGATCGTCGATGGTTCTTGTTACGATAGTCCTCCTTTCTTTTTTGTGAGCCCCTTTTATTTTGAGCTCGATCTTCTGTGAACTATCTTTTATTTATATATTTTCTTAATACTTTCCCGTCGACGGTTTCGATTGTGAGCTTTTCTTGCTTCCCTTTGACTCCGATTTTTTTAGCGATTGACGCGTCTAAGAGTGTAACCGTTGACCCTTCATCTAGTAGTGCTAGTACGCGAACTTGTCCTTTAGGGCCATAGAGGTTCACCGGGATCATTTTTAGATAGGCCTTTTCTTCTCCTTTGGCGTTGTGAATCGAGGCGACTTTTTCTTCCGACGAGCTACTGATATCCTTTGCTTCTTTTTCAATCGGTGCTGGTGGTCTGTCAGAATGTAGGATGGTATGATGCCATCTTTTACACAGCTTGCAGACTGGCGCTTTACAGTTGATCCTTGAGTGCCTGAACCGGAGGCACTTGAAGCATATCTTTTCCTTCTTGGTCATATCCCATTTCCCATTCAGGTTGGCTTCCTTGAACTTCTTGCATTCTAGAGCGAAGTGTTCTTCTTCACAGAACGGACATAATTTCTTATATTTTTCCTTTGACGCTTCTTGTACCAAATGAACGGGTTTTCTTATTCCTCTTCTTTGCTCTGAAGATGCTTCAGGCGGGGCGAAGTCTCCGCACATGTCGGCTTCTATTTCTAGGAACGCTTCGATGAGTAATAGCTCCTGAATTTCTTCATCTCTTCTGCTTCTGTAGTAGGCAAACCAACGGAACTTCATTGATGTCGGCATCTTGTCTACTATAACTTTCAGCGTTTCAGGTGAACTGAGGTACTGTGGTTTCTTCAGGGCTTTAATTGTTTCAACTGCATTCTTTTTTTTGCTCGCAAATATGCATATGTCGCTTGGGTTCTCGCCGACTTTAGGGAGGTTCTTCATCTTTTCCAGCTCTGCTAATGCTAGTGCTCCAGGTCTTCCGAATCTTGCTTCCAGTCCCTTGATAACTTCGCGTGGATCTTCAGCGGTGAATAGCAGGCTCTGGACGGTTTCTCTAGCCTTTCCTTGGATCGCTATTCTAAGGCGCGCTAAGTTCTGATTGTTACTGAAAGAAGCGGCCGTATCCTCGTATGATCTCTTGAAGGCCAACCATTCTTCACAGGCCCCGTTGAAGTGAGGGAGTTCGAGGTGCTTCGGTGAAATGGTGTCACGTGACTTTTCTGATAACTTTAATATGACTGAAGCTAGTTCCTGGATGTCACTTTTCTTTTCTTCTGCCTCTATGGTTTTGTGGTTCTTATCCCCGGTCTGGATGAACCATCGTTCAACTTCTCGTGTTCATTCGAACAGCTCTTCTCCGGCACCATCTTCCTCTTCTGATTCTGCGGTGAGAAGTTCCAGTTCTGCTTGAGCAACTTTTGCCGAGCTTCTGCCAGTTCTAGTTCTCTTAGTGCCATTGTCATTTTTGCTTGCGCTTCTGTTCTCTTCCTATGCGACGAGCGAACGGAAATCGTGTCTGGATCGCGGGTCGACTTCTTAGGGTTAGGCTGTTGCAGATTTCTTTCTCTGGACGTTGGTATGCTTCCTTCGTTCAGACATGACTTAATTGCGATACTTTTTTCTTTATATTATATATAATTATTTTATTATAGAAGGAAGTTATTTGTTGCATTTTGTACATAAGCGGTTGTTAAAAATAAGTTTTTAGATAACATATTGAAATCGATTATTAAGTATATATCAAAAGACTGTTAGACTGGTCCATGTGAGGAAATATTGTTTGTGTTTTCAATTTACAGTCTTTTATTTATTTATTTATTTAAGGCCAGGTTGAACAAAATGTTGATTTTTACGTGGCAAAGCTACGCTACGGCTATATTATTGTTGTAACACAAAAAGTTCGGCTCAACCGGGGAAGGACCACGCTACAGAATACCCACGTATAATAGCAAATTAATGCTGCTGTGTTTTGTATAATGATCGTAAAGAACCAGATACCCCTTTCACTAGAAACGAGATATAGCGTTTAAGTCCTCAAGGCTGATAGCGCATCTGCATTTTGATACTTAAACGAGAATAGATGTAGATGCCTATAGGCCAAACATCCACTTATCATCAGGTAGACCTAAAATAATGTTACTCCTTACTACTGCCGCCTGGGAACTAACTATCCTAACATAAACTACGACACACAGGTGGCAAAAGAAATGATGAATTATCTGGAGTGTGGATGTGTGTGTGTGGGTTTGTGAAAACATGGATATGTTAGTTTGTAAATTAACTTTAAAACAAAAGAAATAAGAATAATTACTAAGAATGTTTTATTACCTGTTGTTTATAATGTAGGATTATTATAAAATACTCATCATTCATCATCATCGTCATTACAGCCCTTCACAAGTCCACTGCTGAACATAGGCCTCCCCCAAGTAATGCCACAAAGCACGGTACTGAGCCACCTGCATCCATCGACTTTCTGCATGTCTTACCAGGTCGTCACTTCATCTAGTGGGGGGTCGCCCTACACTACGCCTACCGGTACGAGGCTGCCACTCGAGAACCTTTCTTCCCCATCGGTTTGGCAACCATGTTCATCTTAAGACCTATCCGTTGGAAGACACCATTGAGGTCATTGAGCATAGTGCTAAGGTCCTCTAGCGATTCTGCCATAATGACTATATCGTCGGCAAATCGAAGGTGAGTGATGTACTCGCCGTTGATGTTAATACCATATCCTTTCCAGTCCAGTAGCTTGAAAACGTCTTTCAACGCAGCGGTGAAGAGTTTCGGGGATATAACATCACCCTGTCTTACACCTCTCTGCAGTTGGATAGGTTTCGTACTCTGGTTCTGTACTCGGATAGCCATCGTAGCCCTACTGTACAAACACTTCAGCACTTCAATATACCGACAGTCAACTAGGCACCGCTGAAGAGACTGTAGCACCGCCCAAATTTCGACGGAATCAAAGGCTTTCTCATAGTCCACATACGCCAGGCAAAGTGGCAGATTGTACTCTTCGGACTACTGTAAAATTTGCCGAAGGGTATGTATGTGGTCTATGGTACTGAAGCCTTTTCGGAAATCGGCTTGTTCGGTAGGCTGGAAGTCGTCGAGTCTGCGTGCGAGACGATTCGCAATGACTCTCGAAAACAACACGTAGACGCGGCTCAGAAGGGAAATCGGTCTGTAGTTCTTCAAGAGAGCGTTGTCGCCTTTCTTAAAGAACAAGACCACCGCGCCTCTGCTTCACGCCTCCGGAGTAGTGCCACCATGGAGGACGGAATTGAAGAGCTTCTGAAGGACTTCAAGTACCGGTGTTCCACCCGCTTTCAGAAGCTCCGCTGTAATTCCATCCTCGCCCGGGGCCTTGCCGTTTTTAAGGTGGTGGAGAGCCATTCTAATCTCGCTCAGACTGACGTCCGGGATATCATCGAAATAGTGTCGGATAAGTCTTGCTCTTGGATCGTTGCTCACACTTGCGTATGTCTCCAACGATGATGTGTACAGCTGCCCATAGAACCTCTCAATCTCACTCAGAATCTCAGGTGTCCCGGAAACGTTGTTGCCACACTCAGTCTTCAGCCTTGACAGTTGGCTCTTTCTGGCAGACAGATCTCTGGCAAAGACTGGAGCCCTGGTTCCGCTCGATCGCTTCTTTAATACGAGCAGTATTAAAGTTGCGTAAGTCTCGCCGCATGCATTTGGAGATCTGTCTGTTCAGTTGCCTGTATGCTGTCAAATCTGTTGACGATTGCAGCCTCATCTCCCGTCTAACAGCCATGAGATTAAGAGTGTGATCGGAGAGTTTTTGTGTTCTTCTGCGGCGGGTCTTGCAGAACTTAGCTCCGACCGCATGGACAGTTTCCACGAGCTTGTCATTCATATCGTCCACTGCATTGCAATTCTCTAGGCATTGAAAGCGGTTTTGTAACTCGAGCTGAAAGGTTTCGGGATTCTGGATTAGAGCACAAGAGGGGCGGAGCGTTGACTTCATTAGACGAGACCTCTCCAACTTAACATTTAGGTTCAGTGTGCCTCTAACCATTCGGTGATCGCTGCCAGTTTTCACCCTTGCGATCACGGAGACATCACTGAACAGTTGGCGTCTGGTAGTCATAATGAAGTCAATCTCATTTTTTGTCGAACCTTCAGGGCTCGACCAGGTCCACTTCTTGTTGGGCGGCTTCTGGAAGAAAGATTTCATCATAAAGAGTCCCCCTTTCTCCATAAAGTCAGCCAGCTGCTGGCCCCTTCGGTTCCGTTGCCCTACTCCAAATTTCCCCACCTTCAGCTCACCGCTTTCTCTTGTGGCTAGTTTTGCGTTGAAGTCTCCCATCAACAGCGTGTAGTGGGTTTTGGAGGAATGCATGGGTCTGGAAATATCCTCATACATTTCCTCCACCTCCTCATCGGGATGTGCCGAGGTTGGTGCGTAAACCTGTATGACCTTCAGCGAATACCGTTTGGTGATTCTGAGTATCGTGTACGCGACCCTCGTCGACACACTTTCAATCTTTACAACGTTGTTGACGAGAGACTTGTGGACGATAAATCCGACACCTCCTTGGGACAGATGGTCGCCCTCCCGGTGGTAGAACAAGTTGCCGGACTCGAGGATTGCCGTATCCTCCCCCTCTCTTCGGACCTCGGATAATCCAATAATATGCCAGCGCAACTTGTCTACCTCTTCTTCCAGCTCGAGTATCTTCACGTCAGTCCTCAGAGTGCGTGCGTTATATGTTGCCAGGTCGAGTCGTCGTAGGTGGCAACCGAACCTCCACCGGAGATTCTTAGCACCCCCTGCCCCGCCGTTACCATGGTCGCCACCGTAGCCAGGAATAGCGGGGTCGCCGGGGACTGGGGGCCGTCTTTTATGCGTCGTTATTCATGGGGGGATATTTGCCATAGTTGCCGCGCTTGGCGAGCGGGTTGGCAACCGCAGTTTTTTTATTATAACACAGTTGTTATCAGAAAGATGCTGCTGCCCATCTCCTGCCTGTCTCCCACGGGAAGATATGGGGTAGTGGATATTCTCAACCGCCACTACACGACAAATAAAATAGTCAGATACAACGAATCACATCGAAAAACATCATATCAGAAATATCTGCATATCAGAATACGTAAGATAGAGTTAAAAAAACATGACAGTTATCCTTTATGTCGTGAATGACAGTCGCGATAAAGTATAGAGCTCATGAAATATTTATATTACGACGTAGGAGCACAATTGAGGCTACGGAATTTGTGAACAGGAACAATATAGAACTGTCGCAAATGACAGAACGTAAATAATAAGCCTATATTACTCTGTAGCTACATTTACTATATTATATACCTTTACTATATATAATCTGGGTAAATTTATAGGAGAGAACGAAGGCATGTTGCTACAGACATTTATATTAAATTTTTCAATTCTATGCCGTTCAACGGCATAAATGCACGGGAAAGTTTGTGAGGTTTTCCACACAAAATATGTATTTAAATATTTATGTTTATTTTTTATAGAATAAGGGTGACAAAGCACATAAACCACCAGATGTTAAAGGGATTCCGTGGCTCATAGGAATCTACCATCTAATTATCTGAAATCATAATGCTTTGTTAGCAGGTATGCGTTGTTACCCTTAAGGAATGATGGAATGCCTAGCCTCCAGTAAAATGGGTATCCGGTTCTCTACACTTACCACACAAGAGAATTCTTGTTCCCCGGTCAAGCCGACTCATTTGTGCTTAAACATAATATAGCTGCAGCATGGTTTTACCACGTAAAAAATATAAAATAAACAAAAATTAAAATTTAAAAATTTAAAATGTTTTTATTTCAGTAAATCACTTTACAGTTACTTTGCCGAGGCCTCCCAGAAAGTAATCATAAGATAGTGTGTTGGGAGAGTCTCGCTCTTCCTACGTAATCGTATCAACTTTTATTTATTTACAACTTAACTTTTATTTACATCAAAATATAAAAATTTTAAGCTTAATATTACAGTTGTTCATGCAGTTTAAAATGAAAGAAAGAAACTTAGGAGAAATGTATATCTGAGTAGTTGTGTCCTTAGTGTGTTAGTTTATGATGTGTGTGTGTGTGTGTGTGTGTGTGTGTGTGTGTGTGTGTGTGTGTGTGTGTGTGCGTGTGTGTGTGCGTGTGCGTGTGCGTGTGCGTGTGCGTGTGCGTGTGCGTGTGCGTGTGTGTGTGTGTGTGTGTGTGTGTGTTGTGTGTGTGTGTGTGTGTGTGTGTGTGTGTGTGTATGCGTGAGCGTGAGTGGGTGAGTATGTGTGCAAGTTTATGAATGCGTCACATTACCTCCTGATTTGTTGGGTCAGTGTGTGTTATTTCATCTCTTTTTGACCAAAATGTTTTCCACATCATATATCAAATATAATCACATCAAATATAAACAAAACAGTGGTAAAAGTGGTAATTAAACTATAATAGAATAATAATAATAATGTCCTCCAGACCGAATTTCAGCCACGGCGGCCTGCCTCAACGGAGGCTAGCCATCGGCGCAGTACAGGATTATAGTGCCCAAGTGTATGCGCAAGCACAGGTGCACTCTCTATTCCCTTACTCTCATAATCCGATTGGCCGGTAAACCGACACGACAGGAGAGAGATCAGGCGCAGGACCAACGGCTTTACGTGCTTTCCGAGGCACGGGGGTGAGACACAGCCAACTTCCTGACTCCGGGCAGCTACTGAGACGAGTCAATCATAATATATATATATATATATAATAGGATAATAATTATATGGTCTTGGAAACCTTAAGGATGAAAGCACTAACCACAGCAGGGAATAACTGTAGTCCAATTTAATTAGTAACGGTCCGTTCTTCGGAGTGATAGATCTTCAAATGACACAAATCTTTTTAAAATTCAAAACTAATTTCACGTTATTTCGACCACGAGCTGCCATCCAGCAAAAATTTCCTCTTACAAATAAAAATATACCTAGGGTTATATTTGTGTTTAATGTTTTAGCACGCCTTAAGCGCAAAGCACGTAGGTATGTTCCACTAGCGCCTAAAAATCCGAACAATCCAATCCAAAAGAATTCGACGTCTTGTCGCTTAAAATCGTATGTAACAATCATATTGAGCATATAAAATATACAAAAAGCACATTGCCAGAAAGATAAATGACAGATAGCTAATGTTATAAGGAATAACTTATTCTACTTTCTCTTAATTCTGTTATTTTATATAACTGCTTAATGTGTTCTAACTTACCTAAAATACCTTAGTCCTTATGAGACAGCACATCACAAACATAGCAAAGGTTAAAGTGATAACAACAATATAAACATTCTAATATCACAATAAACATATTTGCTTATTACATAAAAAAAATTCTCATTTCAGATTAAGCTGAGAAATTTTAAAATATTTTTACATTGGAGCTCAATTAAACTGAAATAGCATATTTAATAATTTTTTCATTGATGTAGTTCAAAACTCTACTAGTTCTGCTTCTGCCAATAATGAAGTTAAGTATCCCACATCAAATTTTAAAAGTAACGATTTCAGTATTTTTATAAAACCCACGGATGCTAATGAAGCTTTTTACACAATAATTTCATTGAAAAATTCAAAGTCGGCAGGGAATGACGAAATTAATTCCGACTTATTGAAACGTATTGCTCTATTTATATTGGAACCTTTGGCTCACATTATAAATCTATCTTTCGAACAAGGATGTTTTCCAGACAAAATTAAGTTGTCGATAATAAAGCCGCTACATAAGAAAGGGTCAAAATCTGACAAAAATAATTATAGGCCTATTGCTTTCACTCCAGTCCTATCTAAAATCTTTGAAAAAATTATGCTCAAAAGAATAGTAAGCTTCCTAGATAAATATGACATTTTGGCACCGGAACAATTTGGTTTTAGGAAATACCGATCAACGAAATTAACTACCTTCATCCTAATAAACAGCATCGTTAATAATATTGTTACGAGCTTGCGGTTCGTGACAATAAAAATTGCCGATAAAATTACCTAAATTAACACTTTAATTTACACAAATTAAAACACTAATAATTAAACACACTAATTCACTTTATTCCGCTCCGAAGCTTCGCTTGTCTCGCCAAATCCAATACTGCCCCGATCGCATCTTGCAGCGCCTATATATACAAATTAGCAATGAAGCATCCGGAAGATTCAAGTAAATGCGCGCAAAGCGATAAGTGTACGAGTGTAGATTTTCTAGAAACTTAGTTCTTCGGATGGCGCTGTCGGTTGAAAGATTTGTGATGTCATTTTCTGCAAAGCTCCCCTCGCTCTCGTTCCTGACACTAGATGGCGCTAGTGTATGACGTTGACTTATTCACGCAACACTGCCCCCTCCTAAGACATGCTCGTCCCGAGCATTATCGGTCCCATAATAACGCGCCAAGCGATCCACATGGACGATCTTAGGAGTCCCTCTTGCGCTTTACTGTAACGGCTCCGCAATGTCAAGGGCTGTCCTATACCGTGGTGTACCAACATTGTACAATTTCGGTGCTCCTCTACTACGTGTCTGAGGTCCCCGCACGGCCGCACAACTTGTACATGTACGACACCAAGCCTCGACATCGTCACGATAATGGACCCAGTAAAACTGTTCTCGGACCTTCAGCAGAGTTCGTTTAACTCCCAGATGGACTCTTGAGCGACCATTATGGCACAGCTGTAGAACATTCGGCACTTTAGCTTTAGGGACAACCATTTGCAAACGACAGCTGTCTCCTCGACCATTGTCCCATTTACGGCACAGGACTCCATGCTGAATCAGCAAGCTGTCCCACTGGGCCCAATAGCTTTTAGTGGTCGAACTCATTGCTGAGACGTCGCTCCACTTAGGCTTGGGAGCACTGGCCTTTATCCATTCCACAATCGGCTTGATGTCCGGATCTTCCTGCTGTGCATGTTGTAAGCTGTCCTTCCATTCATTGCTGAGGTGGTCGGTCCTGAGCATCCTCACGGATACCTCCTCCTTACTCTCTTGCCTAGTACAATGATTGCAATCTTCAGGACAAGGTCTTCTTGACAATGTATCTGCGTTGCCGTGAGATTTCCCGCTGCAGTGTCTGATAGTAAAGTCGTATTCCTGCTGCTGCTGGGCGGTGCTGTTAGCCGCACTTCCTTTCTGAGACCGTTCACCTTCCCTTCCTAGGGTGTGCTTAGGGCAGCTGGACCGAAGATGGCCCCTTTTCCCACAGCCATAGCACCTAGGGCTGTATCCTTTATTGTGGTCGCGAACCGTAACTGCTGCAACCTCCTTAGCGCGAGGTGAACGATGATCCTGTCGCCGCCAGGCAGTGCCGTTAGCTGCACTACCCTCCTGATATCGTTCACTTTCCCTTTCTGCGGTTCGCTTAGGGCAGCTGGATCGAAGATGGCGCCTTTCTCCACAGCCATAGCACCTAGGGCTGTATCCTTTGTTGCGGTCGCGAACTGTAGCTGTTGCAACCTCACTGACGCGATGGAAACGATGATCCTGCCGCACGGCTTCCACCTCCAGTGCATGGGCCAAGGCGTCCTTAAGCGTCTCGTGGTGCCCGAGCCTCACAGCAGCTCTGACTTCCAGGTCGCGGATGTCGTCGATGAATGTCTGCACCAGGTTCCCTTCAATGAGCGCAGGTACAGACCGGTATCCTTTTCGCACCAGCTTCTCCACCTCTAGAGCCCACTGCTGCAGGTTTTCGTTGATGCGCTGCACGCGATCTCTATGCTGCGCTCGAAAGACGTGTTCCAGGTGAGCGTCGCCATATCTAGCCTCCAATGCCTCAAGGAGCTGCTCGTAAGTCATTTCTTTACCGAGAGCTTCTAGAACAGTTAAGGCCCGGTCGCGCAGGCCTAGTGTGAGAGCAGTCATGGCCTGACTTTTATTCCAGCCGTTCGCCTTCATAACAGCCTCGAACTGGATTTTATAGGCTGACCAGGAAGAAGTCCCGTCGAATGGTGGCACCTTCAACCCACGTAGCGAAGGGGTAGTAGCTACTACGGGAGCTGTAGTTCCCTCCCCAAGTTTGATTTCGTTCAGCGTTTTCTTCACGTTAGCCATTACGTTGTCAACCCGATTGTTTACTTGGTCGATTCGGGTTTCAGCTTCCGACAGGCGGTTGTCATGTTGAGCAACCTTATCCTTCACCTCCCGTATTTCTTTTCCGAAGGTAGCGTGAAGGTCTTTCATAAGGAGCATCTGCTCTTCCTTATCGCGTTGGAGTTGCTCTTCTAAACGACGGGCCTGTTACTCCTGCCGGCGGGCCTGTTCCTCCTGCCGGCGGGCCTGTTCCTCCTGTCCGCCCCGCAGCTGCTCTTCCAATCGGCGGGCCTGTTCCTCCTGTCCGCGCTGCAGTTGCTGCAGCATCACCATCAGAGCACCTAAGTCAGGTGCCACAGACGTAGAAGCTGCTGACGGGCCGGCTTCCGTGGCCGGCGGCTGGCCCTCAGACATCTGCGGCGTTGCACCACCAAATCTCCTCTGGTCCGTCTCCTGCTGGCGTTGACTTCGGGTACGGACACCCTCCATCTCGTCCTTAGGTAAAATCGGCATGATTTTATCCCACTTCTGACATCAATTGTTACGAGCTTGAGGTTCGTGACAATAAAAATTGCCGATAAAATTACCTAAATTAACACTTTAATTTGTTTTACATAAATTAAAACAAACTAATAATTAAACACACTAATTCACTTTATTCCGCTCCGAAGCTTCGCTTGTCTCGCCAAATCCAATACTGCCCCGATCGCATCTTGCAGTGCCTATATATACAAATTAGCAATGAAGCATCCGGAAGATTCAAGTAAATGCGCGCAAAGCGACGAGTGTTCGAGTGTAGATTTTTTAGAAACTTAGTTCTTCGGATGGCGCTCTCGGTTGAAAGATTTGTGATGTCATTTTCTGCAAAGCTCCCCTCGCTCTCGTTCCTGACACTAGATGGCGCTAGTGTATGACGTTGACTTATTCACGCAAC
Source organism: Parnassius apollo (assembly GCA_907164705.1). Lineage (NCBI taxonomy): Eukaryota > Metazoa > Arthropoda > Insecta > Lepidoptera > Papilionidae > Parnassius > Parnassius apollo. The sequence continues at coordinate 1,128,119 of CAJQZP010001271.1, forward strand.
AATATCAACCATAAAATCCCAACATTAGCTCTACTTTTAGACCTCAGCAAAGCATTCGATTTTGTTGATCATTCAATACTCATCTCGAAACTTGAGAAATGTAGAATAATCTTCATTGTTATCGTTTCAGTCATATTTAAAAAACAGGAAACAAATCGCTAGGATTACAAAATTTGATACTGAAACAAATAATATATTTAAGTTTGACTCCAAACAAAGGATTAATTGTACCGGGGTGCCACAGGGTAAGGCATCTTAGGGCTCCTTTTATTTCTTTTTTACGTGAATGACTTTCCACGTGCACTCACACATGATTGTGTCTTGTTTGCAGACGACACGACTATCATTATGGGCTGTAAAAATATAGATACCTATGAGACGGAAATATATGAAACGTTAGAAGATGTTATCCAATGGATAAACATAAACAAATTAAAAATAAACATTGATAAAACGAAAATAATTAACTTCTAAACTTATAAGAGTAAAAACATGTAATTGAATTATTACTTACAACAATTCAGTTATACAACAAATAAACACCGCAAAATTCTTAGGCATTATTCTCGATACACATCTTTCATGGAAAGAACATATTAATAATTTATGCATAAAAATAAATAAGTTTGTTTTTGCACTTCGAAAGGTAAAAGACGTGACAAGCATACATACCTCTATTATGGTATATCACGCTTACATTTGCTCCATTATACGATATGGCATAGTTGTCTGGGGAAATTGCTGCCACATCACGAGGGGGTTTATAGCACAGAAAAAACGCATTAGGACACTGTACGGCATGGATTGGTCGGAATCATGTAAACCGACCTTTAAATCAAATAATCTACTAACTGTTCTCTGCATATACATCTACGAAACAGCTAAATTTGTTAAATACCACAGTCATCTCTTCACCGCTAACGACGATACATTTAAAATGAAAAAATAACCACGTGCCTTTAAAATGCCTGTGCCTAAGCTAGAACTGTTTAAAAAAACTGTGCTTATATGGCACCTCTAATATATAACTCTTTGCCCAAAAGAATGGCTGACCTGCCATATAAAAGGTTCTGTTCTGCCTTGCGAAAATGGTTAATCCAGGAGAGTTTTTATACTATTAAAGACTTTTTAAATAATAACGCTTGCCGATTTAGTGCCCACTAAAATATCATATCTTTCTTTTTATTTCTTGTGACTTAGTCTATTATAATAATTCAATAATTTATATAACTGAAATTTAAAAGATTGTTATAATTGCAATTAAAATAGTTCTTATAAATTGTTATTCAAATAGTTCTAATAATTGTAATTTTATTCAAATAATTGTTGCAAATTTACTATGATTTTGCATGCCCGTAATGAGGGTGAAATATGTCCTGTGCTATAAGTTACTTTAACATCTTGTGTACCAACCATATTTCTTGCAAATAAATGATTTACGATTATGATTATGAAAAATTTTGCGAGACATCAACATAATTTTCTCTTCAAAGGAAAAAGATAGCATTAATTTAGTCGAGTCATTCCGACTTGGTAATTCAAACAACTTTACACTGAATATCTTTTAAAATAATACAAGTCCGTAATAACTTGAATAAGATCCGGCTTATTAAATTTAATGCTCCGCCCTAGTGATCTAACCGTAAGCTCTGTCAGGGTTTTTCAAACTACGCACCGACTGGTTTCCCTTATAAAACACGACTTTATTTATTTTTCAGAAGTCTTAAGAATCTTCAAGCACGTAGACTTACCATAGACCACACCCTTTGGTGATTTGTACATATGAATGAAGAGCACTATCTGCCATTTTGTAAGAAAGCCTTTGATTGTATCGAAATTTGGGCGGTGCTGCAGCTACCGTTTTGACCCATTAACCGCACCACGTCGAGATCACTATTAATATAGCCGAAATATAAAGTAAACTTTATGTTCTTTCCTATCAAGAAAATATTTTAAAAATATTATCCAATTGTTTTTGAAAAGTTATAGCACTCAAAATGATAATGAGCAGACCGGCAAGCAAAAATAATAATAATAAAAAATCTTTTTTATTATTATTTATATTCAGGTTGAACTTCATTTACTGTAGTAAAATACAATTCTACTTTGTTTGATTTTGCTTTGTGTCTTAAGTTTTCTCTCCTTACTTCGAAAAGGTTTTGAATTTTGATTTTAACACTTATAAGACTTTATTGAGTAGTGTAGATGTCGAATTGAACCTTAATTAAAAGCGAAAAAAGTGCATTACATTTACATTAAAGTTGTAAGTAATCCGTTATATCAAGGAAAATTAAAATATTTCTACTGATATTAATTAATAAAGAGGATTGAAGATGGTTTTTCTTTATCAATTTAACGTACCGTGGAGGCGTTAAGAGTCATGTAAATGAAATGTTACGAGCCGTGGGCATGTTAGAAAATGGCTATTCAACGAGTTTGCTGGGGTTTTACACACTAGCCAAAACGTGATGTCAAGGTTGTGGTCACGTTATTGCAGTAACGGGGATGTGGTTGAACGGCACACGGGTACATTTCGTGTTACTACGCAGAGCCAGGATCGATTTCTCCAAATGACCGCCAGAAAACAAACCAAATTCACAGCGACGCAACTATTACAAAGGCTCCAGAAGGACAACCAGCTGCTGGTAAGCGACCAAACCATGCGAACAATGTGCTTTGGTGCTGTCAACCGACGAGTCCTGGTTTGAATTACATTCGGATTAACGGAGGACACGCGTTTGGGGAACTCCAGGGAGATTTAACCGTCTACGGTACCCTCAGGAGGTCCACTGATACCAATGCGGGACTTCATATTGTGGGCAGGAATTCGTCCTGGCAGACGAACTCAGCTTGTTTGGATCTAAGGCAACATGACTGCATAAAAATACAACGAGGAGATAGTAGAGCCTGTTATTGTCCCACAAAGAATCAAAATGGACGGGGAATTTCTACTCATGTACGATTATATTCCTTCCCATATGATACGGCTAGTGTCGACCGCTCTATGAGACCACGATATTCAAGTTTTGGATTGACCTGCACAGTCGCCCGACTTAAATCCTATCGATCGATATCGGTATGTTACAACGAAAAGCTTTGAGAGATTTCCCGTCAAAATTGATGACAGAACAACAACTTTACGAACACTTGCAAGGAACATGGGACCCCATACCGCAGCAAGGCATTGACAATTTAATTTTAAGTATACGAGCAATCGATGTCGATGTGTAATTAATGTAAGAGGCGGACACACTGACCATTAATGATTTAAGTATACACGATTTGTTCCCTTTTAAATAAAGTAAATAGTTTTAAAAGAAGAAATAAGGTGTTTTTTTATCATACTATATTTCTACGGCGATTAAAAAAATGACATTTTTAATTAAAACAAAAAAATGTTTTTTATTTTTTATTAAATACCTAAAAATAATTTATCATTCTTCCATTTACTATATCAAAAAATTCTTCATGGATTTTTAGACATTTGATGAAATATATCTCCAGATTCTGTTGATTTGTTCATACATATAAACGACATAACACTATTTTATATCCCACTAAGAAGGCTGCTAATGCGTTTTTATTTCCAAGTACTGAAATGGTACGCCTAACATCCTGTAATATTTATATATTCATATTATAAATTCTTTTATGCTGAATATGAATTCATATTCAGCATAAAAGAAGTCTTAATTCTTAAAATATCACACGGAAGGTTTTGCGATAAAAGTTTTTTTCTTCTTAGAGACACCGGGCAGTTATAACTTATTATGAAAATACGATTATTTACCAGCCAAAATAAGAATGTTCCAATGAAATGAAATGAAATGAAATATTTAATTGCGTTTGATTAAGGTACACTTATGATAGTCTAAGTAATTAAATATATGCTTAATCAACCATTATTAATGGTATGCAAATACTAGAACTGTAAAATGTCGAGATAATAATATTTCAGAGTAAAATGTCTATAACAACAAAACCAAATCAAAATAGATTAGAATAAATATATAATAATAATAATAATATTTATTTATGTTAGTACATTAAATATATATTTATGTATATTTATCCTTTCCTTTTATATATTTATCCAGCCCAACCATACCCTATCAACAAACTCTATCAATAACCCCCATAATAATAAATAGAAATAAATAATATAATAAATAATATAATAAATAATATAATACATAATATAATAAATAATAAAGATTTCATAACTGGTCTAGTAAATTTGTTTCAGTCACGTTGCTATTACAACTTATCGTAGTTCAAATATTCCTGTACAGTATAAAAAGCCTTTTCACAGAGTCAGTTGTAAATTTTTTTTTAAATTTAATGAAGGGTAAGTCTTGAATTACTTGTGGTATCTAATTATATACTGTCATACACATTCAATGTTATTTTTTATGGAATCTCGCACTCTTGAGAATTATAGCGGAAACCAACCTATTTCTGGTGACTCGTTTGTAGACGTCTATAGCTCGTGTTAAATAATTCATACTGTTTTTTACAAACTTCGCCACTTTGAAAATATATAGACAAGGAAGTGTTACGATCTTCAAAGGTGCAAAGGCTGACATGGCTCGTCCGGTAAAGTACCAAATATTGCTCTAACACACTTTTTTCGTGCAATGAATTCCTTTTTTATGTCCATGCTATTATTACCCAATATAATGAGTCCGTATCGCAGGACTGATTCAACGTAAGCAAAGTACGCAGTAAGAGCTGCATTCTTTCCTGCCATTTGTGTTAATTTATAAATTGCAGACAAGAAACGATTGATTTTATTGCACTGTTTTCGTATTTATTATCTCTTTACTATTTTTTATCCATCTTTTACCTTTCCATTGCAAAAAGTGCCAAGGACATTTTCACGTGATATTTTACGATTTAAAGTTTCGCCTAAAACCGAATTATTCGTTTGATAGATTTTAAATAACATTTATGAAGCCCCTTTTAATGAAACCATGTACCGCTGGTATAATAAAATTCAGAGCTGTCGACTTACTTTGTGAGTTGAAGCAAAAAGATTTCGCCCTTTGACTGCTGTCACGAAAGAAAGCAGTAACGTTTTGGTTTCAAAATGGACCAATCTATAAATATAATAAAGAAAAGCGATCGAGAAGCAAAAGAAAGATTGTTTGTCATTTTTTTTTTTTTTTACTTTATTGTCTGGTGTCAATTCATTTACAAAATTACTCGTAAAGCTAATGCCGATTGGTGTTAATAAATGCTTTCCAAAAGTGTTCTTTGCTATGACAACATAATGATTTCTTATATTTACGCGAACACTACACATTTAAATAACACTAGTTTTTACGGGTTTTATCGCAACACTCATGCGCACTCAGCGATCTAAACGCCGGAAATTTTATAGGCTGTAATAGATGGATGGACTGGAAAGTGTTTCATACATTGATTTAGACTCATAAAACTTTTTATAGATGCTGGTGAAGAATTCCCCACAGAATAAAATAGCAGCTTAATACAGCTGCGTTTCGTGTAGTGAGTGTAGAGAACCGGAAATCCTTTTTACTGAAAACGAGGCATTCCATCTTAGTCCTCAGGGTTGACTACGCATCTGTATTTTGATTATTAATCGAGGATAAATGTAGATGTCTATTAGCGACAGCATCCACTTACCAACAGGTGGACTGTGTGCTCGTTTGTCACCCTATACTATAAAAGACACATGATGCCACTCAGTTTCATGTGAAAAGTACGAGAGTTTATTCAAATCACAAAAATGAAGCAAATCAATATTATTTTTTATTTAAACATGTGAACAAGAACCAAGTTTGCAGTATGTTTCGTGATAGTACTTGAATATCATGAATATTTTACCACTTTGACGTTTGAAAATTCAAAATTCATAGATAAAATTTGTTTTTCGCCTCCGCGCTGCTACAAATAGCGCGTTCGTTTCCCTGTTTTTTATTCCATTTGTATCAAAGTTTCAAAGAATGCAAGTAACAGAGAGTACTAAGAAATGGAAGGAATACTGCGCGCGATATAATTTGATATGTTAGTTTGAACTTTTAATATTTCTACTAAGATAGTGATTGGTAATATCATCATCCATTATCATCATTCACAAGCAAAAAACAGAAAAACAAATCTTCACAAGTCCACTGCTGAACATAGGCTTCCCACAAGGAACGCCACAGAGCACGGTCCTGAGCCACCTGCATCCACTGACTTACTGCACGTCTTACCAGGTCGTCCCTCTAGTGGGGGATGTCCTACACGTCGCCTGTCGACACGTGGCTGCCTTTCACTGCCAGCACATTGCCACTTCAGCTTACCAATCATGCTTTGTCGGTTACTCTGGTTCTACTGCAGATATCCAGGTATTTAAGACTGTCACGGAGAGAAACCCCGAGCATAGCCCTCTCAATAGCTCGCTGAGCAACTTTGGGCTTCCTCATATGGCCAACAATGAAATAGCGATTGGTAATATTACGGCGCATTATTATTTATAATTTTGATGGCTCCGTGGGGTAGTCTCTTAACAATGAGTGGTTGCGCTAAGGGGCGCGAGTTCGATTCCCGCACGGAACAAGTATTTGTATGGCCTACAAATAATGTTCCGTCTGGATGTTTGTCCTTGTACAATTTATGTTTGTAAACTACCCCCACGATACAGGAGAAAATTCTAGTATGGAGTTCACTTTATAAAAAAATATATTATAATTATTACAAAGTTATGTAACACGTCACATGGTACGTAGACGTAATAGCTTCTAAATTATAACGCTCAGGAGCTCTCTGGGCAACTTGGGGTTCAATCCCAGCTGGTACCAATTATTTTTAAGTGTTCATTTACCACGTACTCGGCGTTAAAGGAAAACATGCATATCTGAGCAATTAAAAAAGAATTAAAGACATGGTGTGGACTCCGCCAACACCCACTAAGGCAGTGCGTATTGTTACACAAGTAACTATACAAAACAAATTAGAAATAGCTTGATAGCGATCACCTCATTGTTTTTGTTGTCTTTTTTGGGTTTCGACACATTTTGGATGTTATTGTTTGTTTATGTACATTATTTCACGTATTTTGTTATAAATACTCGTAATGTTATTTGCATACCTAGCTGAGATTAGTTAGACAGAAACTTCATGCTTTATGGTTGCAGGTTTTATGATAATTTGAAATACCTATGTAATTGGCGAATTATATCTTTATATCTATGCATTTAAAGACTAGTTACGTAAATTGTAAGTCGTAGTAATTAAATCAATGTACTGACAAATAAAAATAAAAAATAATATCAGAGTTAAAAAAACTCAAACGACACGGACTGATCACGAAATATACTATATATAGGTATATATATCGTCTTAAAGTGTGTGAATTTTTTTAAATATAAAACATCGATCACTAATTAGTGATCGATGATATAAAATAAGGATGACAAACGAGCACATAGACAAATTGGTATCCGGTTCTCTACGCTCACCATACGAAACACAGCAGCATCGAGTTGCTATTTTACGTAAGTTTTCTGTGAGAGCGTGGTCCTGCCCCGGTCGAGCCAACCGATTTGTGCTACAACCATAATATAGCTGTAGCATGGCTCTACCACGAAAATAAGTCTAGATTATTACCCACTCTAGATGATTACTACCATAACCAGAATACTATTGTTGCTGTTTTGCTGAATAAAAAAAAAACTTCCCTTTGCGTTTAAGTCTTGTGTTCTGATACCCACTGATGAATTAGCCACAAGATAAGGCATCATCGCAGAGAGGGCATTTATTAACAAGCTTCTGATAAAAATTATGACGTTAATTATGAAAGAATTGAAAGTGATTTGCTGCTTAAAATGAAGTTGGACGGTTTTTTCAGGGATTTTTGTTTTAAAAATCGAGAAAACAGTATTTCAGTCACTAAAGTATACCTTAAAAATTGTATCTATTTTACTTACAATTGAACACCAATACAAATTAAAAAACTAAGGCACCAAAAGTTACAGATCGTGGCACGAAGGTTGAAACAAAATGGCTGTCAGACAGGTACAATTATTATTAACAAAAGTGTTAAAGCTATGCTCCGCGGTAGCCCGACAAATTCAAAAATCCTAAAGGAAAAACCGTGAATTCGTCGTATATGTAATGAGGGTACATTAAATACATAAGTGATTAATTGTAAAAGGCTCGTCGCACAGTCACGAATAAACCGTCAATCCGCTTACCCGTGTCTTATTTACGAAATACACTACAGTGGCGACGAGGATTAAGTTGTTTTTATTTTTCGGTAAATTAGGTGGACGCATATATTAAATATAATGTCAATCGGCAAAGTGAGTGAATTCAACGTCAAAACAGGAAACTGGACTTTATACGTGGAGAGACTAGAAATGTACTTTACGGTAAATGCAGTGAAAAACGAAATGTGGTTGCCGACATTAATCGCCGGTATGGGAGACGAAGCGTACGAATTATTAAGTAATTTAACAAGTCCGATTAAACCGGGAGATAAATCGTATCAAGAAGTGGTAAAAATACTTCGGGAACATCTTCAACCGAAACCCTCGTTCATGGCGGAGCGATATCGTTTTCGACAAAGAAGACAGTTGAACGGAGAAACGATTCCGCAGTATATAACCGAACTTAAGAAATTGTCGAAATACTGCGAGTTTCATTCAACTCTAGAGGACAATTTAAGGGATCAATTGGTGTGTGGGCTAAGAAGTGATGTCATCCGTCAACGATTATTCGCAGAAGATAATCTGAAATATTCCTTAGCCGTGAAAATAGCTTGCGCTTTAGAGGCGGCGGAGCGGGATTCGGCCGCGGTGGAGCAGGCGGGCGGCGGCGACGGGCTCGGCGGTAGCGGCGCGGACAGCGCCTTGCATGCGGTGACGTCATCGACAAGCCGCGCTCGAACGCGGGAGCAGGACAGCGCACCGAGGGCTTTTAAAGGTCGAGAACATGGCGGCGGCAATGCGCTATATTGCAGAGCGTGCGGGTCGAGGTACCACCGAAGTGATGATTGCCGCTATAAGAAATTCGTGTGTGGTAAATGCAAACAGAGCGGTCATCTACGCCGGGTATGTCCCAAACGAGGGGAGTACACGGGAAATGCGGGCTCCCGACGCCACATGTACCATGTGGAGGCGGCAGAGTGCGAGACACCGTCAGCGGACGACGAGCCACCATCCGTGGAAAGTCAAACGGAGTTACAGGAGGATCTACACCATCTATGTTTAAATAGCTATAAACCGGTGAGCCTAACATTATTATTAGACGGATTTAAACTTAATATGGAAATTGATACCGGGTCGGCAGTGTCTTGTATAAGTAAAGCGACTTATAATAAATGTTTTTACACTAGACCTATGGACAAGTTCGATCTGGTTCTAAAATTTTATGATGGAAGTCGAATCAAACCTTTAGGCATCATCAAGCCCGAAGTTAGATATGGAAATATAACAAAGCACTTAGAACTGTTTGTAATAGATGGGGACACGACTTCATTGTTGGGTAGACAGTGGCTGTCGGAACTGCAAATTAAAATTCCGACATTCCACAGCATGGTGCTGGAGGACCATTTTAATAACAATAATTTGTCATTATTATTCGACAGATATAACAAGTTGTTTTCCGGCGGCTTGGGGCGGTTCGCGGGCGGCAAGGCGACGCTGCGAGTCCGGGAAGGGGCGACACCGGTATTCTGCCGCGCACGACCTTTGCCCTACGCGCTCAAGGACCGCGTGGATGCTGAGCTGGATGCGATGCTTCGGGAGGGGGTTATTGAACCCGTGGAGAGCTCTGACTGGGCTACACCTCTGGTGCCGGTACGTAAGGCGGATGGTGGGCTCCGAATTTGTGCTGACTATAAAGTGACGCTCAACCCGGTATTGCTGGTCGATAGATTTCCCTTGCCTAGGATTAATGATTTGTTAGTAGGTATGAATGGCGCTAGAATATTCTCTAAAATCGATCTGTCACAAGCCTACAATCAGATCGAACTAGATAACTCTAAAAACCTTACCGTTATAAATACACATAGGGGCTTATTTACGTATAACAGGCTAGTATATGGGTTGTCATCAAGTCCAGGAATTTTCCAGCGTATAATGTCAAATCTTTTTCACGATATCGAAAAGGTAGAAGTATTTTTACACGATATAATAATAGGTTCTTCTAATGAAAGAGAGCATTTACAAATATTGGAGAAGGTGCTTAGTAGATTACATAAAAACGGAATGAAGCTGAGGAAAGACAAATGTTTATTCATGGTGGACGAGGTCAAGTATTTAGGGTATATTATTTCAAAAGATGGCATTAAAGTTGATCCTGACAAGGTAGCTGCTATAGTAAAAAATTCCGCGCCCCAAGGACGTTTCGGACTTAAGATCATTTTTAGGATTAGTCAATTTTTACGCTAAGTTCATTAAAAATTTAAGTACTACCTTAGCCCCACTTTACCGCTTATTAAAAAAGGGTGTTACTTGGGACTGGGACAGAAGTTGCGAGGATTCTTTTAAAAAAATTAAAAAAATCTTAACCAGTGCTGAAGTATTATTGCATTACGATCAAAACAAACCGTTAATACTGACGTGTGACGCTAGCGCTCGAGGTATAGGAGGCGTGCTCACTCAGCCGTGCGCCGGCGCAGCGGGAAGCGAGCGGCCGGTGGTCTATGTGTCGAGAGCTCTCAGCGACGCGGAGAAACATTATTCACAAATTGATCGCGAGGCTTTAGCAATTGTTTTTTGCTTAAAAAAATTGCATCAATACCTGTATGGTCGACGGTTCACCTTACGTACTGATCACAAGCCGCTTGTCAGTATTTTTGGCCCAAAACATGGCATTCCTTTAATGGCTGCGAGCCGATTGCAGCGTAGGGCGATTACGGTATCCGCTTACTCTTATAACATAGAGTACGTTAGTAGTAAACAGAACTGTGCGGACGGCTTATCTCGTCTACCGGTATCGGTTCAATCCACAAAGAACGAATGTTTAGAATTACCTGAACAAACGTATTTACATTTCGCTCAAAGTGAAATGTTACTGGATTATAATGAAATTAAAAAACAAACCCAGCGCGATCCGATTTTAGGTAGAATTATACTATACTTAAGAGAAGATTGGCCCACCGATAATGAGGTCAAATCATTGCAACCGTATTTTAACCGAAAAAAGGAACTATACGAAGAACTAGGGTGCATCATGTGGGGTCATAGAGTAGTCATACCGGAGAATTGCAGGGGTAGGGTGTTAAACGAACTCCACGAATGCCACATGGGAATCGTCAAAACGAAGGCGGTAGCTCGAAGCTATGTGTGGTGGCCGGGGATCGATGAGGCAATCGAAACGATGTGCCGAGCGTGCGTCGGTGTGCGGCCGAGGCGGACGCGCCCCAACGGCACACTCCAAGCCCGTGGCCATGGCCAGCTAAGCCTTGGTCTCGTATACATATAGATTTTTTTAGGGCCAATTTTCAATAAAATTTACTTGGTAATAATTGATGCCAGAACTAAATGGCTAGAGGTGTTTTATGTACCGAGTACAGCAGCTAGCCACACTATAGTTAAACTTTCCGAAGTTTTTGCTAGGTGGGGTCTACCTAAACAATTAGTATCAGACAATGGGCCGCCATTTACCAGTAGGGAATTTTCTCAGTTTTTAACAAATAATGGTATACAACATGTTTTCACCGCACCGTACCACCCGGCTTCAAACGGTGCCGCGGAAAACGCAGTACGCACTGTCAAGAAAGTTATTAAAAAGGCAGTGAGGGAAAATAAAGATATAAATTTATTTTTAAACACTTTCCTATTGCATTATCGAAATACCGAACATTGTACTACGGGCGAAAGTCCCGCTTCTCTCATATTAGGAAGAAGATTACGTACTAAACTAGACATACTTAGACCGGATATTGAGAATAAAATTATTAAAACTCAAATAAACCAGAAAGAGAACGCTCCCACTGGTGAACGTGGCCTGCAGCCGGGTGATGATGTATGGCTTCGCCAATATCAGGGGAGCGACAAGTGGGTAGCCGGACAAGTGACGCAACGTTTGGGCGTAACGGACTACAAAGTTTTAGACACCATAGGTAAGGAGTCACATAAGCATATCGACCAGCTAAAACGTAGAATTAGTAGTTCACTGATTTATCCCCGTAGTAGTAATAGTCAGCCAAATTCGAGTTCCGAGTCTTGGTCTTGCTCCGGTGCAGAGGAAATTAATGCGCCTAGAATAAACCCTGCCATAACAGACACCGGGAGGAAATCACAAGCACCGGAGGGAACTGAAATAATAGATAAGAGTGATTGCTTAGATACGGCAAGGGAAACGTCAACACTTCGTGCTCCATCACCTCATACGTCGCCTGTGCCGTCCGCAACGCCGCCCCAGGTCTTCCGGCCGGTACGCAAGTGCCGTTTGGATAACCCCCCCCCGCTATAAAGAGTAGTTACCATCACACTATATTATTTTTATATACTTCTTTTTTTTAAATATTTTTTTCCTTTCCTGTATAACAGTATAGTATAAAATACTTATATGTATAACTAATTGTAAGTCTTAATTAAGGGGGGAGGATTGTAATGAGGGTACATTAAATACATAAGTGATTAATTGTAAAAGGCTCGTCGAACAGTCACGAATAAACCGTCAATCCGCTTACCCGTGTCTTATTTACGAAATACACTACAGTATACTTTATTCTTATGGAGTGTGAAAATGTAGTGAAGTAATTTAATGAAACTAAAATGAAATTCCGTATAAGTAATCTCGATTTTCTTTCAAATTATTGTATTTCTTATTGTATCATTTATTTCCGGTCGTTAGGTATTATTAAACAGAAAACTTAAAGAAATACTTATAAAATTTAATACAGAAAAATTAATCCGGTTATCTATATGTTTAATCACTTTCACTCATTGATATGACACCTTCTATACGATTTTCAAGTTGTATAACAGAACTTGAGCCCGGAGTTGCAAATCAAATTTAGAAAAAATGCAGTCTGTGTAGAACTTGGAAAAAGCGACCATGTCATCGATAAAATGACGCTCGCTTGTGTTAGTGAACGAAAAAGTAAATGTAACGGATGTTGTATGCGACAAAGTCAAGACAATCGGCGAAGCTTATGTCAAAAGCGACCATCATTACCGTTAAGATATGCACGTAAAGTAAGGTAAAATTATTAGGACTGAAGAATTCTATTAAAGCGATCCATTGATAAAAAAATATTATTAAGATAGTCGAAGCGGAGGAATTATAAAAAAAAAAACATAAAATGCCCACAACATTTAATTTTAAATCATAAATATGGAGCCGTTTCCTAAAAAGCGTTTGAATGTACCTACAGCATTGTAGCAAAACGATTGTAAGAAGATATTTGAGAAAGGTTGCAGAATTTGAATTTTAGAAAGCGTTTGAATGTACCTACAGTATTGTAGCAAAACGATTGTAAGAGGATATTTGGGAAAGGTTACAGAATTTGAATTTTAGATAAGGATATTGATCAGCAACAGAGAGCTTCAAAGTTGCAAAACGTTTGATGCTTCGGTTGCCTATCCGCCTGTCAAACGCGCTGATTACGAATAATCTGGCTCACAGGAAGATAGGCCATTAAGTAATGAACAGTTTTAAGGATATACGAAAATTAACTTTCAAGCAAAGCAAAGGCCGACTTCAAAAAAATTTGTTTTATAGAATAAAAGTGACAAACGAACACACAGTTCATCTGATGGAAAGTGGATGCAGAGGCCGAGAGACGTCTACATTTATCCTCGATTAAGTTTCGAAAACAGCACATTAAGCTGCTATTTTACGCTGGTATTCTGTGAGAGCGTGTTCCTGACACCCTGGTTGCAACTCAACCAGGGTAGCTCATTTGGGCTACAATCATAATATAGCTGCTGTCATGTTACGTTACGCGAAACTACTCTACGCTACACGCTCCGTTGAATGCTTTTAACTCATTGGAAGGCCTATGCACTATACATTACAAGTGCTTCTTCGAAGTTGGTTTTGAGTGCCCAGTAGACTTACTATCAGGTGGATTTTAGCTCTGAGTGTAATTCCATTGTAGGCCCTCACAAATCCCCTCCTGAATATAAGACCTCCCCCATTGAAAGCTACGAAGCACGGCCCGAAGCCAACTACATCCATCGACTTCCTGCATTCTTGATTCTATCCATTTTGAGGCCGCCTAACACTTCACTACCAGTAAGAGGCTACCACTCAAGAAATTTTCTTCCCGAATGGTAGTCGTTTCTTTGAGCCATATAGCCAGTCTACCCACCTTAGTGCCCCTCTCACTCGTTTGTCACTACATTATAAGTAAAGTAAACTTTAAATTGATATTCATAATTCTAGAAAAAGCAACCCACGTGGAAGAGCCACGCTAAAGCTATATTTTGGTTGCAGCTCTCGGATGGCACTCGTGGAATTATCATTTCAAATAATTAAAAAACAGCGCCATCTAGTGGCACTGGACGGAATATCGCAATCGATTCGTCACTTCCAGAATGATTGTTTTGAATAATCGGAACGCAAGCGCCATCCAGTGGCACTTGACAAAATCTACGACGTAGCGGTCGATCGAAGTATGGAGTGTAGAAGTAAGGAGTACAGACTGCGTATTAAAAAGTGTCCATAGAAAACCGTTAAATAAGGGTGGCGCCACTATAGATACAAATTTTAAAGAACGTGCCGGAAAATATTATTTGGATAGACGACTTCTTCGAGGTTATATTTACTAAATAAAATTATTTTAGATTTTAGAGCTACTGAGCAATTTAGCAGCACACTTCAAACCGACGTCAAATGCTAATTTCATTTCATCCTAGTAGCTACTCCAGCGCCGTTGTGGAGAGTTTTTGAACTGTTATTTACTGCTTACAGATGGCCACTTTTTCAACTATTCTACTATGGGAGTTGGTATTCCTTACTTCTACACTCCATAGATCGGTGCTACACATACATTATCGTGGACCATAGATAATACCTATATACCAAAGATCGTGGGCTGTCGGAGAGTGAAGTTACCTAGAAACTGTCCCGCGTTCCGTATAGTTTGTGTTATTTATACTTATATTATACTTTATGCTAGTAATTATTTAAGTGATTTTAGCTAGAACAGTGATTCCCAAAGTTGTCTATATCGACCCCTAGGGGTCTATGACAACCTGCAAGGGGTCTACGTCAGCGAAAAAAAATTGGGGGGTCCATAAAATGAAAATGGGGGTCCACGATAGTGGATCTCAACACATACACTGATAGTACCTATTTACTTACATCATACTATATAATCTCTAATCTATAATATCAAAATATATACATTATTTATAAAAGTACCTATGAAGTAAAAAATTTATTATATATGTTTATAAAATTGTGTAAGTTGTAGGAATGTTGGTAATCGCTTTGTGGTCGCAATACATTTTGAACTTGTAAAAACCTGAGAGTCGCAGTCTCAGAGCTTCGCTACCTTGCACTGACTTGTTCAATTCATCACTCTATGAATACGAATGTGGGACAAATACGTTTATTCATTTCCTGAATCTTGAAAAGGAAAGTGCTAAGAAAATATTTAAAAAAATATAAACAGATAGTATATCACACAAATTATAGTGAGTCAGTGTTATTTTGCTTGAGAGTGCTGGAGAAAAGTAAGTACATTATTTTTTATTAAATTTTAGTTTTGTAATCGTAGTTAGCAAAGATAGATAAATTACGCCAATCATGACTTTAGTTATTAGTAGTTTAATATTCAATCATGCAAAATTACACGAGTACTCCTCAATAGTTTCTTTTTGAAAGTTTTAGCAATCGGTATTATTATTACAGTGCAATCTCTGTAATTCGAGCTAATTGTTGCAAGAAGATGTTCGAATTATGGAAGGTTTTCGGAAAAATCCAAAAATATTTTTAATATACAGCTGCTGGATTTTCTGTCTTATTTAAATAATTTAATTTTTCCCACAGATGACTAATGCCATGTGCAAATCTAAAACGAAATGTAGACAGTACAGTGTCGATTATTTGAAATTTCGCTTCATTCCATCATTTCCGGACAAACAATCGCCTATGTGCCTTTCATGCAACAAAGTTTTGGGCAATGACGCTATGAAACCATCTAAACTGCAAGATCATCTGAGAAGATACCACCCTGATAAAACAGAGAAAGATTTGAAATACTATCAAACACTCAAAGATAAACTTCAGAAGAGACCTACACTGGACAGAATGTTCGCTTCGACGTCACGAAGAAATGATGATGGTTCGCGGTCGTCTTACAATATCTCGTTACTTATAGCAAAATCCGGAAAACCGCATACTATCGGAGAGAAGGTAATTTTGCCAGCCGTTGAAGAGGTTTTAAAAACTGTTTTACACAAACCTGCATCTGATATCATTAAAAGAATTCCCTTAAGCAACAATACTGTTGAAAGACGTATTGATGAAATGAGTTCTGATATTGAAAGTTTCTTATGACAACCACCCATTTCTCTGTACAACTGGACGAGTCAACTTTACCTGATAATACAGCATTATTATTGGCATATGTTCGTTTTATTATGAATCAAGAAATCTACGAAGAACTGCTCTTCGCAAGAACTTTGATAACCGACACTAAAGGTGAATCAATATTTCATGTTTTGAAGGATTACTTCATTGAAAAAGCAATTCCTTTATCAAATATAATATCAGTAGCTAGATATGGAGCACCTGCCATGGTTGGACATTATCGTGGATTTATAAGCTATTTAAAACAAAATGTGTCAGGGGTGTTAGCAATACATTGCGTCATCCATCGACAACATTTAGTTGCTAAAAATTTGAGTATTAGATTGCATGAATCACTTCATTTAGTCATTGATGCAGTAAACCGAATCCGAAGCAACGCGTTGAATACGCGGTTATTTGCGCACAACACTTTCATCAATTACTGCTTCAAACTGAAGTACGCTGTCGGCTGTTGAAAGGCTTGTGTTTGACAAGATTTTTTGTACTTTTTGAGACTATTTTAGAATTTCTGGATACTAAAGATAAAATTTTAAAAGAAAATTTAGTTTGGTTTAATATTTTTTATATTTTAAATTTTATATATAAATTATTTAATATGGTTAATTTGCAATTATAAAGCGACAGTTTAAATTTGATTAAAACAAGGTCCATCTTATCAGCGTTTCTTGCCAGAGTTAAACTAATGAAGCAACATATTGGACGGGGCGAATTTTCTCAGTTCCTCAATTTGTCACAGACAAGCTGCCAGGAAGACGACGTTTCAACTTATGTTCTACATTTAAATGCCCTCTATTCAGATTTTACCTAGATTAGGTTTGAGGATATTTTGACTATGTAATACCACCGTGGATAATTAATCCATATGGTGACATAGAGGAAACGAATGTCATAATACAAGAGGAACTGACTGAACTAAGTACAAACGAAGAACTTAAGGTCCAGTTTAAAAACGGATATCAGCAATTCTGGCTGCAAAACAACATACCCGTTACTTATCCCGTATTATGGAATATAGCGAGGAAATTTTTAATTTCCTTTCCGTCGTCATACCTAGTGGAAAGGGGGTTCAGCGCTGTTACCAATCTCCTAACGAAAAAAGAAACAGACGACATCATTAGCAGAGGAGATTTAAGATTAACACTTACAAAATTGACGCCAAATGTTGATAATTTATTATTAAAGCATCAGGTTCATCCTTCTTACTAAAAATATTGACTTATTGCTTATGTTATTTTGTTTATAGTTTATTTTATGTTTACTTAATGCTACGTACATCTTACATAACAGATACAAAATTTTATTTTGAGTAGTTTTAATTTAAGTTCAATTAATAAATGTATAAATTAACATGTGTTTTTACTTTAAGTTTTCAACAATAAACTTCACCACCGTTAGAAATTTACAGGAAATCAATATCAGGTAGGTAGGGGGTCTACCCAACACTGAAAAACATGGCAAGGGGTCTATGACACAAAAAAGTTTGGGGAACTCTGAGCTATAATTACATTGTTGTTTTTTATCGTAACGGCTTTTTATTATTTTAAATAAACACCTCCCGTAGTATGGCCACGAGAAAAATAAGTTACTATGTCGGACGAAAACAAGGGTAATTTACCAACTCCGTATATGAAACTTTAAAAACATAGAACAATGCGAGGATCTAGGCTATAATTTATCCGATAAGGTTAAAGATTTTTCTTAAATAACCAAAAAAATGATAAAAGAAATGGTCTTTGACTATCTTAAATCTCAATAAAGCTAATATTCAGGTGAAACGAGGGCGAGTCGCTAGTATAGCAATGCCCTGCACAATGAATTTCGGTCACGGTGTGTTTTCCAGTAGGCGGCTCGAGATTCACTCCTAAGTCACTCCGAACTTTTACATGGTAAATATAAAATTATGGGGTATCTCTAAGGTTTTCTCATCTGGTTGGGTTATATTTATTTATTTCATATATTTGCATAAAACATGGACAGATAAGGATGATACAATTCTTAAAGCACAACATGTTTGCTATGTGATTGTGATGGCATGCAAATTTACATAAATAGGACATATACAAATGAAATTTTCTAATCATAATACAAAACAATTAGACTAAAACATATAAAATCATAAATAAACAAAGATTATCAATTCATTAAAAAAATATATATCATTTACATTTAACAAATAGGTCTCTGATGTCATAAAATTGATTTTCATTGAGATAAGTCAATAATTTTTTTAAATAAATTATTATTATTCGATTTGATTTCATTTGGTATTTTATTATAGATTCGAATACACATCGTTAAACAGCTTTTACTATATTTGTTTGATCGCGGTACATCATCTAATACAAGTCTATTTGCATTTCTTTTTAGTCTTATATTCATATCACATGCCTTTGTAAACAGATTATTATGTTTATGTACGAAATTACAAGCTTCGTAGATATACAGAGATGGTAGTGGCAACAAACCTAGGCTCCTAAATATTGGTTTGCAGGATTTATCCGGTGCGATTCCAGCAATAGCTCTAATGCATTTCTTTTATGCAGTAAATAATCTCCGTTTATCTGTACCATTGCCCTATATTACAACACCTTAACGTAGTAAAGATTATATGTAAGCGTGATACGTTAGAACAGCAATTTTTTTGTCTGTAACATTTTTTACTTTATTAAGTGCATAAACAAATTGGTTAATTCTACTGCATAGTTGATGTATGTGACCTCTCCAGCTTAAATCTTGATCGATTATTACTCCTAAGAATTTAGTTTGTGTTACTTCGTTTAATTTGTCGATATTAAGATTAAAATTGTATTTTGTGTGTTTTGATTTATTAAATTGAATATAAGTTGATTTATTAAGATTAATTTTTAAATTGTTTCTGTCTAGCCATTTAATAATTGTATCAATTGTGTTGTTAATGTCGATTTCATGATTACGTATTGAATTATTTTGCTTCTTATTAGTGCTTACAATTATTGAAATATCGTCCGCGAATAAAATACATTTATGACTGGTGATTAGAGTTATATCATTTAAATAAAGAAGAAACAACATTGGACCCAGCACGCTACCTTGAGGAATGCCATGTTTGTTCTCTTTATAAGAAGATGAGAAGGACAGCATTTCCTCTCTTACAATCTTTTTTATTACGGCACATTGTCTACGGTTAGCTAAATAGGAAGATATCCATTTTAGTGGAAGCCCTCTGACACCGACCATTTCCAGTTTTCGTAATAGTATGTTGTGCGCAACGAGATCGAAGGCTTTCGATAAATCAAGAAATAATGCTGTGGTTAAAAAATTGTTATTTATATTTGTTAAGATTGAACTAATGAGCTTAAATGTGGCTAATGTTGTAGATTTTTGTTTCTGAAAGCCATATTCGGTCATTCTTTATTAAATTGAATTTCTTGCGTCTTCTTAAATCTTTTGTACATACATTTTTCTAGTATTTTTGACAATATTGGTATTAATTGTAATTGGATGATAATTGGTAATATCATTTCTCTTACCCTTTTTAAATAATGGTTTTACAATCGAAAATTTTAATGTTTCTGGAAAAGTACCACATGAAAATGACAAGTTAATTAAATATGTCAAAATAGAGACTAATTCATTTACAGACTTCTTAATTATTTTCGTATTAATACCGTCATATCCTTCCAAGTTAGTGTTATTAAGAGATAGGATTTCTTTTTTAACCTCTTCTTCTGTCATGGGCTTAACAAACATTGAGTTAGGTAGTGATTTTCCAATACTAGTATAGCTATTTCGTTTCTTCATTATTGTCAAATTATTAGGGAAATCAGTAAAATAATTATTGAAAATCGAAGCTATGTCAGTAGGATTTTTAATCAGTTCATTATTTATTTTTAAATCCGTAACGCCATGGTCGAAGTTTGAATTTAAGATTGCATTTTTTATTACAGACCGTGTAGCTTTACATTTATTTTTGCTTTTGTGTATGAATTTTATAGTAGAATTTCTTTTCGATTTTTGAATACATTTTTTCAAAATCTTTGAATATGTGATGTAACTTTTCTTATTTAATTCTGATTTATTCCTATAGTATCTATATCGGAGTAATCTTTTAGTTTTACAACTTCTTTTTAAACCTCGACTTATGCAATTATTTGTAGTATTATTATTATTTATCATTATTCTAATTAGTGCAAAACATAAATTATAAATTAAACATAGAAATTCATAAAATGTATTAAACGCGTTATTTATATCAGTCTGTAAGTATATATCAGACCAAAATATATTCATAAGACATTCCCTAAATTTCCGTATGTTCTCAGCGCAATAGTCTTTTTTGTAAATAAAATATGCCGTGGTCTTTAAGTTTTTTTCTTTTTATGGGAATTTCCAGTAGTTGCGCTGTTTCATGGCCAGACAGGTGTAGAGGTAGAATGGTAGCCGTTGCATCTGTGATGTTGCTTAAAATATGGTCTATACAAGAGTTTTTCCGGGTCGGTACCTTGATGTGAATGCTTAGATTGTAGTTGTGACATAGATATTGAAAAAAATTAGTAATATTTCCCTGTTTTAAGGTATTAATATTAAAGTCACCAGTTACAACTAGCTTAATGTTTGGCTTATGACTGCTAAGTAAGTCATATAAAAGTTTGTCCAGCTTATCTAAGAAAATAGTAGGGTTTGACGAGGGAGTTCTATAAATACATATTATAATCAATCTGTGCACAGAAATTTCAATTCCACAAGCTTCAAATGTATTTGGTGTTGCATAATATTGTAATTTATTAATTTTTTTGTATGTTATATTGCGCTGTACCAAAATACAAGTTCCGCCTCTTTGTTTCTGTCTACAAAATGCAGTTGCTAATTCGTAACCTTTTATTTGTAAGTATTTATCGTAATCATCTCGCAAAAACGTTTCAGAGAAACATATTATATCGGGTTCGTTCTCGGTATAAATATATAATTGTAAATGAAAATTATAAATATACAAAAACATCAATAAAATAAATTAAATACATAAAAAATACATAAATAAATAAAAATCCAACCAGATGGAAGCCCTCGGCAGGAGAGACCAAACGGCCAAGGGTTAGGGGGAAAGTCAAAGAAACTGGAGGATTATGCGAGCGGTATCGGGGAGCACCACCTTCTGTATTTATGTAAGCCCGGAACGGTTCGTCACGGAGTCCCAGTCGCCTCAGATGACCCGAGAGGCTGACTGGAATTAACCCGTTTACAGAAACGACTACGGGTCACCCGTAACGGGTGTAATTTCGGTCGACAGCCCAGCCCACATATCGGTTATATTATTTGTTCGCTTATCTCTTTCGGCTTTCACGAGTTTCTCGTCATACAGTCATACATATAGTCGAATAGTAATGTCGACCAAAAATATCCTTGACAGTGCCCGGTCCATCAGCACAATATCAGGCTTATTCGCAAGAATAGTCCCATCTGCGATGATGGCCCGGTCCCAGTAGAGCCTGGTGCGGTCATTTTTGAGCACCGCTTCCGGCAAGTACTTGTAATACGGCAATTTCCGGTCCACGAGACTGTATTTCAGAGTAACCTCATGGTGTAGAATTCTGGCTAATAGGTTGTGCCTATGCCAGTACTCAGAGTTAAAAAGCGCCGAACAACCGGAGATGACATGCCTAAGTGACTCACCGGGATGGCAACAAGCTTGACAGATATAGACGGTGTCATCCTTTAGGATGTATTTACGATGGTTGTTGGTATTAATAACCTGATCCTGTATTGCACAGACACAACCCTCGGTTTCCCTGAAGAGGTCACCAAAACGTAGCCATTGGAGGGAATCAGAAGGGCTCATGTAGATCCTTGTAGAACCTCCCGTGGAGCTCCTTCTCCTTCTACACGGTCTTCCAGTCGGAAATGCTACCTAATATACGTTATACTGATGGGTCTTGCCATCGTTCGTTGGCTAAGGATAGAGGGTAAGCCCTTTATCACAAGAAATGGAGTCCCTATAGAATGGATCGTCCGATCTAGTCAGAAAGTAATTACGGAGGCTGCACACTTATTTAATTTTTTTATATTTATATATTTATTTTAGATTATGCATGGTAAACGCGCTTAAAAAGCCACGCTCACCGTGTTTTGGCGGCAAGTACCTACAGCCTAATAATCGAAAATCTCGGGTGATACATCCTATGGGACGTCATTGTAGTGCGGAGTTTTATATCCAGGGCGTTAAGTTCAGTCTGAGTCCACCTAAGTATGCCAAAGTTATACAGTTAATACAATAATATAAATAACAACCCAAAGTTATACAAGTATACCTACATGAGACCCAACCGTTATATGCTTGTGTCTTATTCACATCGGACAAAAGGCTGTTAAGGCGACACCGTGAAAAAATGCACCTCCTTTCATCAAATAGTATAGGACTATGACTTCACTAACGAAAGTGGGATTTTGATATAGGTAAATTCATGTCTGTATCTTGAATTTGATTGCTCAAAAACACGATTGTATAATTTTGACTCGATCATAATTATTTGCGAAAACACCTCTAAAAATGACTATAGTTGAAATTACAACGAAATCATTTGATCTATATGCTTGGGAATCACTCAAATATATTCATAACATCAATATTCATAATTTACTTGATCATTATTTTGATAACTTAAATCAATAATTTTTAAAAAAATATTTTAAGATTCTGACAATTTCTAAGCGCTTTTAATCGTCGCGGGCGCTACGCAATTTTAGACCTTATGACGGCGTTTCTTCAAGTTTTTATAGAAATTATGTATTCACTCGGATCAGTACCGCGATAGCGTTTTCGATGTCTCGTCTTAAGGGGATATAGTAAGTCAGCTCAAATTCTAATTTCGTCCCCACTTGCCCGCGCGTCGTAAGCTATGTACCGACATGTTAGTAATCACTAATACTGTAAGTAGAAAAGTCGTTAGACACTTATTTCATTAGGTTTATCATATTTATGCCTGTTTCTTAACGCCAAGCTTGTCGCTTCTTATTTTTATTACGGTTATTTCCCATTTTAATTTTACGTCGTCCTGTTGCGTAATGTATATTCTGATCGTAAGCGACACAACCTCCCCTTTCAAAGGCCGAAGCGAAGTGACCGGGCGGCAGGAATCACTGTTCAAGAGGCCAATAGTTTAGGAAATTTCTTTTTACAGTGAAAATAATGGTATTTTAATAAAAAGTAAATAACATAAGCACTGCTTTATAGTTAGTTCAGTTAGTATGCAAAGTTTCATGATCTTATTTAAAGTATCGACTTCTGGTTAAGAGCCTCTTGAAACTGTCGGGCAAGCACAGCGTGACACACCACGAACCCCTTCAACCAGTAGTGATGCAACCCGTCCAACCGTCAAGCCCCGGACTTTTCCAGTTCGGGGTCCTACGGACCACTTCAGCTACATCATCCGGCGTTATAATGACGGGGTCCACCGGCGTAATACCCGCACACTGACTCACCACAACTTCCGTCAAAGGGCCCTCGCTGTGGTTTACGGGCTCTGACCACAGGCCGCGCTAGAATGCGGCAGTGTCGGCCTGATTCAGTGCTGGGCCCGTTTCACTTACTCAATAGTAAGTGAAACGGGCGCAGGTACCATAGGTTTTTGTTTTTTTTTTTTCATATAAACAGTAAATGTGAAAAAATGAATTATGTATTTTGAATAAAATAACAAATTATTATAAACACTGCCTATATAATGATAATCATACTACTGTGTCATGTTACAGTCATCTCATAGACATCTCATACACGTCGTAGGTTACTATTAGTGAAGCATTTTGTAAAATATGGCACTCCAAGATTCACTCCAAAATTCATACTAAGAATTATAGTGAACTCTCCTATGTCAAATACTATAAGTTATAAAATAATAAAATAATTAATTATCTATCGTACCAAATTGTAGTAAATGTAATGAAATTCCTTACTGGGCTTTTGTGCCTTTTACTTAGGTTTGAATTATAAAAATGGACTTAATAATAAGTTATTTTTAGATTATTTAACAACAGAATATTGCAATAAATATTGAAAATACAGAAATTTACAAAAACTAGTAACAAGCTGAGCTGTGATGGGTTATAGGTTATAATATACATACATTGTCCTTCAACAAATATTACATTTATTCAAAAGGGAGCTCAGATGTATAGTTAAGATATAGATAGAATTTCACTTCAACAGGGTTTGCATGGGAAAAAATAAATAAGAAGGGTTCAGCCTTTCTTGTGAATATTTTAATAGGAAACAGAACACAATATAGTGATAAATTTAACCCACTTAGAATAGTATTTCTTAAGTAAGTTGGTAAGTTATAAGGTGTTAAATTAAAATTTATTATAAATTAAACTGGAATAGATATTCCAGATTGTTTTGTTTTTCAGTCATAATTCTTCTACAGGGCCACTTCTGCTGCAATTAAGCTGGCCTTATGTGTATAAGGAAATGTTATAAAATAAAGATAATTTATTTTATGTTATTAATTTAAATTTGTTATACAAGAAATATGTTCAACATTTTTCACAAAATAAGGAAAATTGCAAATTTCCATTAATTGGTTTTATAAATTCGCAACCCTGTCTTCAAACATCTACAATTGTTAAGAATGTCTAGGACAAGGAGGGAGTATAATTAAATGGTTAAACGAACTTACCTTAAGTGAAGTTCACAATAATTATACGAAGCTCCTTGTTCTAGAGGGTACTCCCGACCCAACCCTCCCTGGTTTAGGGTTGCTCATCTAATTCCTTGCTTTAAACATAATGAAATTGCATTGACGGACAGCCATATACATTGCTCCTTAAAATTTTTTTAGCGCGCTTGGATAAATTGTGATGCTGGGATGAAATGCGGCGTACTACAATTGTTACGAATGTATAGGACAAGAAGGCGCTTCGTATAATTATGGTTGAACTTCACTTAAGGTAAGTTCGTTTAACCATTTAATAAAAACGTAAAAGTAGCTTTTTTGTAAAGGCAAAATTTCGGGAATCAAGGAAGTGACACAACATTACTATTTAAAAATGTATTTATTGCTTTTCAAAGTATTCTCCACGAAATTTGACACATTTTTCCATACGATGGAACTAATCATTGAAGCAACCATTCCATTCGGAAGTTGGGGTCTCCAAAATAGCCGTTTTGTAGGCGTCCACAGCTTCTTCTGGTGATGAAAATCTCTGTCCACGCAATTTATTCTTTATTTTAGGGAAAGTATAGAAATCATTAGGGCTTAGGTCGGGGCTGTACGGCGGATGGTCTAATAATTCTATGTTTTCTTGCTGTAAAAACTCTTTTGTTCCGTGTGCGGTGTGAGAACTCGCATTGTCGTGATGTAGGATGATGCGGCGGTTGCAGTTATCTTTACGGAGTTCAGAAAAGACCTGTGACAAACAAATGCTAGCATACCATTTTGCATTAACCGTTTTTTGTCCCTTAAGAGGAATAGTCGTAACATGGCCGGTTTTGGAGACAAACGTGGCCACCATTTTTTTGCAACACTCCATGAATGAACAATTTTTGTTGGCTTTAACTCATTTTCGAACACCCAAACTCATGACTGGTTTTTTGTTGAGGGTTCATACGCATATATCCAGGATTCGTCACCTGATACAATGTTGTATACAGCATTTGAGGATCCTGCGTGGAATCTTTCGAGAGTTCTCACGCACCAAGTAGCGCGAGCCACTTTTTGCTATTCACAGAGCGAATGCGGTATCCATCGGGAAAACAACTTTTATACACCTAATTGTTCATGCAAGATTATTTGTATTTGACTCAAGCCAATTTCTAAAGTTACCTGAATTTTGCGGTATGTCACATGTCGATCTTCCTCAATCAGCTTACGCACAGCATCAACGTTTTCTTGGGTGACTGCAGTTTTTGGACGACCTTGACGGGGATCATCACTGAGCTTGACACGTCCACGTTTAAATTCAGCAAATCAGCGATAAATTGTGGTTTTGGATGGGGCTTCATCACCAAATGCAGAAACCATCCGGTCAACACACTGTTTTTGTGTTAAACCACTTCGAAAGTCATAATAAATCATCGCTCTTGAATTTTCTCGAGTCAATTCCTCAACGACTAAACAAGTTTGACAAAACCTTGTGACAAGACCGAGAAATTTTTTAAATAAATAAATGGTATTCGATTTTTAAAACCAAGGAGTTTTCAATTACTTTTAGTGCAGCCTAGGTATATTATATTCCGTAAAGTGATGTTGCTAAAATCGTTTGTAATGATGCCACCAATATATTCCCAAAAGGTCTTTAGTAAATTCAAAATGACCCTGTATATTTTCGTGGGGTACACTTCACCTCCCACCGACAAACAAATAATTAATAATGAATTTAAAAAAAAAATACATTTTTTTATAAAACTATAAAAATGAAAAATATTAAATATCTCTAAAAATAATATGAATTACAATAATAGAGAGAGGATTATTTTATAGGTAGTTCGAGTGGCCAGATATGACTCCATAGTAATTTCTTGAAGCTTGTATACAGGTTTACATATTTTCCTAAAAATATTTATTATTTAATTATCAAGTCGTTTAGTCACTTCAATGTCTTAAATAATCTTGTCATTATTCTTATATGGTCATAATTTTCTGATCCGTAAATATGTTTTTCTTTTTTTTATTCCTTACACAAAACCTTTTTCTTTTTATATTTACAATTTACATATCATATAGGATATAATTTTTGATACGAAGTTATCAGTGCACCGAGTGCTGTAGGTTCTATTGATACTCAGGGAAAAAATTTTCTTTAGTCCTCAAATAGTTTCCCGCGTAATAAAATAAATCTACTATTTTTTAATATTTACGAGACATTTTTTGGTGGGAATTATCTTATTTATTTATTTATTTGATTATTTTGGATAATGTGTGTGTTTTACAGTTGTTATAAAGAAAAAATATAGTACAACACATTAACCATTTCTGGTGTACAAAATGATATAAATTTAAAAACATTTAAGTATTATTAACTACAATATATATTAAAATTACAAAAAAAAAACCATTGATAATAACTAACAAACAAAAAAAACATAAAAATAAATTAGAAAGCGACATAATAAAACAAAAACATTTACTATTAATTGCACTATCACATTATTAATATTTATATTTTCATATCACATTATATATTATTATTAAGAATAGTCCAAAATTTAAAGATATTGTTTTTCCAACAACTCACTAACCGAATAAAAATATTTATTAAATAGCCACTTTTTCAACTCGAAAAAAATTAATTATTAAATAGAAATTAATTAAATAGAATTATCAATATTTCAGAAAATTTAGCGGTGACAGTAGTGCATTGAGAAATTAGTCATCTGGTAGCTTGGCAGTGCCCGGAGTGGTGTGGGTTCGATCCCCACTCTGGACACAACTTTTTGTGATCCTTATATATTTTTCAATTGTATTTTTAATACACAAATAATAATTTATTTTACATTTACTGGTAAAATCTTGTATTTTTTTTACAAATATCCGAATATCTTAAAAATACAAATTGTAATTAATACTGAAACCCAGAAGTTCCTATAAAACACCAACACTATATTATAATGGGTAAAGGATAGATCTGTAATACCTGTAACAATTACTAAATAAATATTCAGTATTTATGTAGCTAATAATGGCGAAATTCGCCATCGTCAAAAATTGACTTTTACTATGTTCGGAAGTTTTTGAGAACCCGGCGATGAGCCACGCTTTGAAGTCTAGATGTTAACATAGTAGTTAGTATAAAACCATATCGCTTTATAAAAGACTACTGACGTCATCTATTGACGTAATAATACAAGTTACCTTATAACAAGCTGTCGTGAATTAAATTTGGATGGGCTTAAAGTCAGCATATTAAGGCTTTTTTTTAGTTCCATGTTCCAAATAATTTTAAATATTGATGACTATATAGCTCTTAAGATTCTGTTTCTTATTATAAATAATTCATTTACTTTCTTTTTATAATCAGTTCATACTATAGACAGTTTTAAACAAACAATATTTACGATACTAATAATTTTTCGGTTTTTCAATTTTTAATCAGTTTCTATAAAAAGGGTTTATAACAATATTAGGATATTTATGAACGATAATAACCCCGGGGAATCTGGTGATCGCTACCAAGCTATTTCTTATTTGTTTTGTTTTGTTATTTGTGCAACATAGTATGATTCTAAGCTGAATTTCTTTTTTCAAAAAATGTCTCACTGGGTTTTTTGAGGTTATTTTCCGAACCAGTGATAAATTAAACAAAAGAGTGACTTTTAATAATTAATATTTATAATCTGCATTGAACAAAAAGTTTCTGTTTCATTTTCGAAAATTCTCTGAAACACACTGGCAGGGTCGCCTTTTGCCGTGTAATGTTGGAAGGTGTCATATGAGTGAGAGGTGTGTTGATCTGTCTATATTTTTAATAGACTAAGTACCCCTTAATAATTACAATTGACAGTAATGTGTATTATATTATAAATGTCGTTTAGTTCTACATCACACTTCCCACCGACAAATTATTTTTTTCGATACATAATATACCCTTCCCCCTATGTAATTAATTAACAACAAGTTACTCGTATTCCAAGTTAGGATATTCCTCATTGATTTTATATAAGTCAACTTATATTTAATTGTGCACACTTATGTGTGGAAATCAGGAATTGTTTTTATTTTATTTTTATTTATTTATTTATTTATTTTAACAATAAGTAACATTATAAAGAACACAGGTAGCTGCGGGTCCTAAACTAAGCGCAGCTTGTATCTTAGGACCCTGGCATGCGATACAAAACGGTTTGTCACTGGACCTCATTTACATCGAGATATTGTTAATATTACGTGCTTGTCATCGGCCTTTAACATTAATGCTTCTAATACAAAAACTAAGGAAGTATTGTTTTACTACATAAATAAATTCAAAATAAACAATACCGCCTGCAAGAGATGATTCCGCAATAGTTGGAATAGGAATGATTACGTCCGGGTCTGGTTTTGTGTGTGTGTGTGTGTGTGTGTGTGTGTGTGTGTGTGTGTCTTATGTGCTATTTAATTAGCTCTTCAGTATCATTATATGTAAGAGTGTACAGCATGTTCTTTAATAGGGTTTTACATGAGGAAAGTAGCTGGTCTTTAAGGTCAATTATTTTTAATATTTTGTTGTAGATGAAAGGATGTGAGAAGGTGGGGCAACGTTTGGCCAGGTTTGACTTTACGATTGGAACGGGAATTCTAAAAGTGCGTTTGCTTCTTAATTAATTGTAGTTCGGGCGACCTCTTACGGTTTTGTGTACTTTGAGTGTGACATTATAAATAAACAGCTGTCGCACCCGTAGTGCTTTAAATTCTTTATATAGAAAGTCTGTGGAGTATGTGAATGGCTTACTTAGAATTACTTTAATTAGTGCACGTTGAGCCCATTCCAATGTCATAAATGCAGTCCTCCCAGCGCGGCCCCAAACACAAATGCAATACTAATTATATTTGTTAATAATAATTGTTCATATTATATTCTTAAAACTATGAAACCTGCAGCTACTCGTACTACAAAATAAATGAAATCTTCAACTTTATATTATTAATTTGATATTTTAGACACGGCGCAAGGATCTTAAGTAATAAATCTTCAATGGACATTTATGAGGAAAAACTCCCAGAAAACTCATATCAAGGAACTTCTGAAGAAGAGAACGTTTTTTTTTTTTTGGTTTTTTAAGAATCTTTGAATCAAACGAAAATATTTCTTTAAAAGATTATTTCCTTTCATTATGAAATTCCACTGGTTGTAATATCATATCTCTAACGATGTTACAGTTGCCAATAATATAAGTTTCTTGTGTTTAGATTAGGTCAAAGAAAACATTACAGATATCTTGCGTCGGTACTATATAGTAATATATTTATATATTTAACAAAAAAGTTGACAAAGTACAAGTGTGGCAACTATGGCAAGTCTCCCCTTGAGGCAATCTCCGGGGGAGGCCTGTGTTCAGTAATAATAAGCTGTAACGGATACCGCACTACTCTCTATCTATTCGTGAATTTTCATCACAATCAGTTGAGCTATGCCGGAGATTATCCCGGACAGACCGACCAACAGACAGACAGATATATTTTTAAACGGTTGTATAAGTCTCAAAAGCTTGCAAATAACACCTGAGCTCAATACAAACAAGTCATTTCAATATTACAGACAAACACTTCACTTTTGCCGTAGTAGCTCAGCGGCTAAGCACTCGCTGTTAATTATATAGTATGCGAGCAACCCGGGTTCGATCCCCGCCGGCACCAATGCCGGCACCAATAAAATCATTAGTTAATTTTAAGTGCTGATTTACTACGTGCTCGGTGATGAAATAAACATCGTGAGGAAAGCCGCATGTCTCAGAAATACGAAAAAAGTATTTCAAATAAATGTGAAATTCGCTACCACGCATTGGGGCAACGTGGTAGACATTTCCCTGCCCTAAAACCCTCTCAGAAGTGAGAGGAGGCCTGTCTCCAGCAGTGGAACGTATATAGGCTGTAACTTTTTATAGATAGAGGTGACAAACGAGGTCACAATGCACATGACGATCAATGGATGCTGTGACCCAAGGACACGTGGCAACTATGGTAAATTCCACGCCCTCCTGTGAGGCAGTCTATGGGGGAGGCTTATGTACAGCAGTGTACTTTTATAAGCTGTAATGGATAACTTAAATGGTTAAACAAACTTACCATAAATACGAAGCTCCTTGTCCGAGAAGGTAGATGGCATTGGCACGAATGTAGTAAATACTACAGGTTGTAAAGCCGTCTCGGAAGAGGATAATACATAGAATAATCACATCACTTCAGTGAGCAATTTTTTACGTTATTAAAAGTTTAAATGATATTACAACCAATATTATTACCTACTACTAGGATTTTTACAAGTAGAGGACTTATTTAAAAATCATCAGGTCAATTTATATCAAACTTCCGCCTTCTAAGTTTATCGTCAAATTTCATATCAAATTATATAATCAAGTTGAACAATTTATAAAATGAACAGAATCTTGAGTGAGAGCCAGTCATTAATATTTGAAATTATTTGGAACAATAGGGAAATCAAAAAGCCATAAACTGCTAACATTAAGGCCAATCCAAATTTAATTCTCGTTGTTTTAAGGTAACTTGTATTGATACATCAATAGATGGCGTTAGTAGTCTTTTATAAAGCGATATGGTTTTACAGTCACTACAATGATAACTTCTAGACTGCATCGCTATTAATATTCACAAGATGAAGCTGTACAAGATGAAGCTGTAAGAGTCGCATAGACTAACAGCACTGACATCTAGATAATAGAGATATTAATATTATATAGCCTTTACGGTAAAAGAGATGAATTTTTGACGACGTTATATAGTTCGTCGTTAAATCGTTTTAGTTATCAATAGCCATAACTTAGAAAAAGCTAAAGTATAAGTTATTATCTAGAGATAATATGAAAACTTAATATTTATTAGGTAAATAGGTCATGACATAGTGTTCTACTAAGCATGGGCGTTTTCAGTTTTTATCTGCAAAGGTTACGTAACCGATATCTAGTTTTCATATCGTTATTGAAAACCGTTTTCAGATATCGAAGTATCAATGGAAACGGCTTGCTACTGGACGTGCAAACGACAACCGAAACATAACCGCAAACTGTAACTACCAGTGCAACATGTATTTTATGAATTACATAGATTATTCTAGATTAGAAGTCAGAGGTTCTAATGTTATCTTAGATGTAATATTTTAACATGTATGTTAATATATAATTTTTGTATATTCAATGTTATGAAGTAATAAATTATACCGTCACTGTTACAGCTTATTAAAGTACACCGCTGAGCACATAGGCCTCCTCATAGATTGCACCATAGGGTGGCTATTTGCCATAGTTGCCACGCTTGGCAAGCGGGTTGGCAAC
Source organism: Parnassius apollo (assembly GCA_907164705.1). Taxonomy (NCBI): domain Eukaryota; kingdom Metazoa; phylum Arthropoda; class Insecta; order Lepidoptera; family Papilionidae; genus Parnassius; species Parnassius apollo. The sequence goes on from CAJQZP010001271.1 coordinate 1,160,580, forward strand.
CACAGTTTTTTTAAAGTGAAACTTTTTACGGGAGGGCTTTGATTGAAATGCTGTTCCGCAACCTTTTTGTATGACGAAAAGTGGTGGGTGTAAACACTACGTACCGGGCATTCGGTCGATCATTCAAGTCACAAACGCAGGGCATTACATACCATAAAGTATATAGTAGTACAATTACAAGATTACAGCGGTCTTTTGTTCAAATACTAATTTTATATTAATTTTATTTAAGACAGTTACCAAGGTACACGTATTTATTTTAGTAAAATTGAGCTGAGCGAATACTGAGTAATAGTGCCATCTACTATGTTGTATAGATAAAGATATTTTGTCGAACAAACATTGATTAACTCTCAAGGTGGTATGTAGGATAGATGCTAGATGGCATAAATTTAAAAATAATTGCTGTCCATCTCCTGATTTGATTCCCTATGTCGCTTTTTACAACACCCACGGGATGGGATGATAATCGGGGAGTAAATAAAATTACGTTCATTCTATCCTTATTTATTTCTATAATTTTGTTACCCATTTTTTTTTTCAATTGAAACTTAGGATCAGAGTCTGATTTCAAAGTCTATAATTAAAGTGTATTCTTAAGAAGTGAACATAATTTATATACATTTATAGAAAATTATTTTAGTTAGTTTATTTATTAACAATTATTTAAGTTGGCGATTGTCCTTCATGCTTAACTAGGCTTAGAACTAGCAGAAAAGTTTTAAATTCGAATTCTCAATTCAATTTCAAAATTCAACTCTATTAACCGCAGGTTTACCTGATTTGCACTAGCCGCTGATTCGGCTCCGATGGAAGAAGTGGTCGGAATTGTCCTTTTTATCGAAGTGGGACCATATTTCACACACGCGACATTTTGAAAGTCTATATTCAAAAATGATTAAAAGTCTAAATCAACTTAAACTATACTATGCTATATTACATTTACGCTTTACACATAATTGTCTGAATTACAACTACCTAATGCACAAAATACACACAAATATTGCAAATAAATGCACAAACGCAACGTCAAAAATTAATAACTTAATGGATGTTATTATTTATGCGAACGGCACGAGCACGAGCCACCAAGACCAAGTGCGTTATTCTTGCGTTTTAAAAATATAACATAAAGTTGCCTAAACCAAATATAATATGATCATTAAAATGCAAGTCTTGTGTCTATTGCCCTAAAATCATTTAAATTTGACAACTCTCACAACTACACAAACTTAAAAATTAGGCAATTTTAACCATTTGAAATTTAACCTTTTTGCTTTCGGTATATAGGTAGGTTCGGTGTGAAACTAAAATTACCAAAACAGAAATCCTCTCTTTCTATAGGAATTTATGATACCGTCGCAAGAACAAGAAACAATGAATATCAGTGAAGGACATCGCATCGGTTTAGATCGTGGGCTATGTTGGCATATCGTTCCAGTGTTTGCGTTTTACGTTTTTCAAATCTAAGCCTTGTGCCTAATGGTCATTTGAAATTTGATAACTCTCACAATTACACAAACTTAAAATTTAGGCAATTTTAACAATTTAAAATTCGACCTTATTGATATAGCTATATATTATATTTCGCAATGTGCACCGTTGTGTGATTACTACCAAAACATCGCAACGATATCCATATTCGCTTCATCTCTTTCTATACTTATTTAAACTATCGTTGCAAGAACGAGAAGCGATGAATATCAACGGTTAGTGGGCCGATTTCCATTTTGGGAGACCGTTCCTCAGTTTGCGTTATGCGTTTCGGTTTCGTTTTCGTACGTTGGTTAGGTATATTGTTTTGGTTGGATATGTGATAACAGTTTTGTACTCAGGTTTATCGATATGATATGATATTTGATAACATAACGTTATTAGTTACGTTTTGATATATCGGTCTCATGCCTATGTTCTACAGAGCGATTCTAGTATTGTATTGTCTAGGATTCAGTTATTCAATACGTAGGTACTAGGTACTATTATTAAAATTTTATAGATATTTGGATATTTTTTAAATAGAAATTTCAAGATTTTACCAGTATATGTTAAAATAAATGGCTATTTCAGTGTATCTAAAAAACAATTGAAAAATATTTGGGAATCACAAAAAGTTGTGTCCAGAGTGGGGATCGAACCCACACCACTCCGTGCAAGGTCACTCGACCTACCCATGGAATATATCTATCTCGATTAATATAATTTATGCCATCAATAACATAATTGATCATATCAATATTAAAAATATTTTATGTTTTAAATAAATACATTGACTTGGCCATCGCATAAAAATACAATGTATCTCACAACGAATACATATTATATTCAAATAAATTATTTAGTGCGATCACTAAGTCAATATATTTATTCAAAACATAAAAAAAATTAATATTGATATGGTCACTATAAGATGTTGTTAGGTTAGCTAAAAACTACGTAATAACTTAAGACAGAAGAACTTATAAGTAGGGGCTGAATAAATTAACGGACTTGGTATTACATGGATCTTACAAGTTTTTACGGTAGAAGAACTGAATTGCGAGACTTTTTTTACAAGTTATTTTTTTGGTGGCACCTCAATTCATTTTGTAGATAGTCCTACTTTTTTCCTTTCCGGTACCTTCTACTTCTTGAATACCAACAACTTACCTATCTGCACCTATTATTCCATTATATTATAGATCTACAGGTACACTAATTTATTCACTGCAAATGTAACTTTGTAATCCTGTATATTTATAAGGGATTACAAAGTTATTTATGCAGTTACTGAATCTAGAAAACTGGAACGAAAATGTAAAATATTTTAGTTTTTCTTTGATTTATACACTAAATACTAATTGTATTCTAAATTTAAAGCTTCTATATCTGTTAGAAGAGTTGAGTGACAAAATTAAGAAACTTTGAATAAATAAAACTAAATTTACGGATTCTATCGCGTTTATTTAACTGATTTTACATATTTAAAAATAAGGAATTAAAAATAAGTAAAATCAGATAAATAAACGCGATAGAATCCGTAAATTGAGTTTTATTCAATGTGTAGTGTTTTTTTTTAACTTTGATTAGATATAATTATTAAACTACTAATTCAAATGGAATTAAATTTAAAATTTACCGTGTTTATACAATGCCTGCTAGGTTAATGAAAATTCAGGCTTCTAGTTTTATCCACAACGAAGTTATAGAGGGCCGAAAATGGCCTGAACTGCTTCGAGAAAAGGATGGTACGGCCGTGCCACCGTTTTGCTCGACTTGATGGGGGCACTGCCGTGCTCCCAGATAATAATTTTAGGGACATTTTTAATTTTATTTTCCATTTAGTGACATTTATAATTTGTTTTAAAAAAACAATGTATTGAATTTTTATTCTGTTTTTGTCAGTAGGAGGTGAAGTGTATCCCACGACAATATATATTAGTGTTAAGGGTATAATAAGTGAAATCTAATGATTTCTTAAATTTTTCATTCAAAGTGAAGTATAAAATATAAATTTTTAATTCATAGTCACAGCAACGGTAACAAGTCTCCATCTCATCGACAACTTCCAACATTACGAGGCTGATACTTCTTTCTTTGAGAGGTTATGAAGCTGACGTTGATGAGCATTGAGAGTTACACGATTTTTTCTTTTGTCTACCGTCAATGCCTATCAAAAGTCAAAGTCACAGTCAGCTGTACAAAGGCTCTCCCACAGATTACCCCACGATTTGCCATTGTTGCCACGCTTGCCACGAGAGTCAGCAAATACAGTTTTCTTTTCTATAACTTCTGCGTTGTTATCAAGAAGATGCTGCTGCCTAGCCCTTGTTTTATTTCCATCTGATTTCTCTTACGACAGCCAAGTGATGGTACGGATTAATGCATCATGATGATGCTGCTGCCTATCCCTTGTTTCAATTCCATCTGATTTCTCTTACGACAGCCAAGGGATGGTACAGATTAATGCATCATGATGACAATAATCAGCAAGTTGCTGCTGCCTATCCCTTGTTTCAATTCCATCTGATTTCTCTTACAACAGCCAAGGGATGGTACAGATTAATGCATTATGATGACAATAATCAGCAAGCTGCTCCTGCCTATTCCTTGTTTCAATTCCATCTGATTTCTCTTACGACAGCCAAGGGATTGTACGCATTAATGCGTCATGATGACAATAATCAGCAAGATGCTGCTGCCTATCCCTTGTTTCAATTCCATCTGATTTCTCTTACGATAGCCAAGTGATGGTACGGATTAATGCATCATGATGATGATGCTGCCTATCCCTTGTTTCTAGTAATGTTTTTCAAACCGTACAGATTTTGTACAGAAAAATTATATAATATATGTGAGCTACTTACAGTAAGAAAATTATATATTTTACAAACCGTTTTAAAAACACATAGTAGTCTGTCTTATGATTCGAACATTTTGCAAAGAAGAAGAGGTACTGTAATAGTAACACAGAAAGTAAACACAAAATTTGCTTCTCATCAACATAAAAAGCAATCAGTTTTTATATACAATAAAATAAACAAAATTCTCAATATATATAAATTGAATAGATATAATTGTAAACAGTTGTTGACAAAATGGTTAAAACAATTAGACTATGATAAAACAGAGGCTATTTTACAATGCATTATTTAGACACTACAATATTAGTAAGCAAATACACATAAACACATACATAAAAAACACACACACACACACACACACACACACACACACACACACACACACACACACACGCACGCACACACACACACACACACACACACACACACGCACACACACACACACACACACACACACACACACACACACACACACACACACACACACACACACACACACACACACACACACTGACACACACATGCATACACACACACACACACACACACACACACACACAAGTTTCTTTAATAGTTTATATCCTACGGATTAAGTTGATCACTATTTGTATTATGGCTATGGAAGAGCGGGATCTTCTGGCACAGGTGTTTTTACACTTAAAAGAAGATTTCCATCTGATTTCTCTTACGACAGCCAAGGGATGGTACGGATTAATGCATCATGATGACAATAATCAGCAAGCTGCTGCTGCCTATCCCTTGTTTCTATTCCATCCGATTTCTCTTACGGTAGCTAAGGGATGGTACGGATTAATGCATTATGATGACAATAATCAGCAAGATGCTGCTGCCTTTCCCTTGTTTCAATTCCATCTGATTTCTCTTACGACAGCCAAGGGATGGTACGGATTAATGCATCATGAGACAGCCAAGGGATGGTACGGATTAATGCACATGATGACAATAATCGGCAAGATGCTGCTGCCTATCTCTTGTTTCAATTCCATCTAATTTCTCTTACGACATCCAAGGGATTTAACAGATTAATGCATCATGATGACAATAATCAGTAAGCTGCTGCTGCCTATCCCTTGTTTCAATTCCATCTGATTTCTCTTACGACAACCAAGGGATGGTACACATTAATGTATCATGATGACAATAATCAGCAAGGTGCTGCTACCTATCCCTTGTTTCAATTCCATCTGATTTCTCTTACGACAGCCAAGGGATGGTACGGATTAATGCATCATGAGACAGCCAAGGGATGGTACGGATTAATGCACATGATGACAATAATCAGCAAGCTGCTGCTGCCTATCTCTTGTTTCAATTCCATCTAATTTCTCTTACGACAGCCAAGGGATGGTACAGATTAATGGATCATGATGATAATAATCAGCAAGATGCTGCTGCCTTTCCCTTGTTTCAATTCCATTTGATTTCTCTTACGACAGCCAAGGGATGGTACGGATTAATGCATCATGAGACAGCCAAGGGATGGTACGGATTAATGCACATGATGACAATAATCGGCAAGATGCTGCTGCCTATCTCTTGTTTCAATTCCATCTAATTTCTCTTACGACATCCAAGGGATTTAACAGATTAATGCATCATGATGACAATAATCAGTAAGCTGCTGCTGCCTATCCCTTGTTTCAATTCCATCTGATTTCTCTTACGACAACCAAGGGATGGTACACATTAATGCATCATGATGACAATAATCAGCAAGATGCTACTACCTATCCCTTGTTTCAATTCCATCTGATTTCTCTTACGACAGCTAAGGCATGGTACAGATTAATGGATCATGATGATAATAATCAGCAAGATGCTGCTGCCTTTCCCTTGTTTCAATTCCATCTGATTTCTCTTACGACAGCCAAGGGATGGTACGGATTAATGCATCATGAGACAGCCAAGGGATGGTACGGATTAATGCACATGATGACAATAATCGGCAAGATGCTGCTGCCTATCTCTTGTTTCAATTCCATCTGATTTCTCTTACGACAACCAAGGGATGGTACACATTAATGTATCATGATGACAATAATCAGCAAGGTGCTGCTACCTATCCCTTGTTTCAATTCCATCTGATTTCTCTTACAGCCAAGGGATGGTACGGATTATTGCATCATGATGACAATAATTAGCAAGATGCTGCTGCCTATCCCTTGTTTCAATTCCATCTGATTTCTCTTACGACAGCCAAGGCATGGTACAGATTAATGGATCATGATGATAATAATCAGCAAGATGCTGCTGCGAGAAGAGTAATGGTAATAAACGAGCACACAGATGGTAGGCGTATGCTGTGGCCCCCTAGGCATTTATATTTGTCTTCAATAAAGAATCAAATTATATAAGATGTATGTATAAAATTGACCATCACATCTTTCATATAATTTTACCTTAAATTATATATCAAGTGAGATCTTTGTGAAACATAGGCGTATTTTTGTTTAAGAATATAGTTTTTTATCTACAGAATCAAAGTCACTATATACACAATATATACGACTCTACTTTGAAAATATAATAACAATTGAAATACAAATAACACTATAAATTATTTACTGTGCTCTTTTAACAACTAAACACTGGCGCTGCGAAGAGATGTTGCATCTCTTTGCATATTCTTCGCAATTGTTCGGTTTAATCCCAGCCGCCAAATTTCATGAACGCACTACACGGTAAACCTCCAATACCATCCACACCATCTGGATGATTGGCGTTCCACCACTGTACTTTTCACAAGATTTTTCTTCCGTGTACGTGTGATTAGTTTACCATCGGCGATTTTTCCGAGCGGTACTATCTAGAGACCTTCAAGAAAAGAGCTTACTCCTTTTTAAAAGTCCAACCAGCAATTCCTCTGGTGTTGCAGTTGTTCATGGGCGGCGGTAGTCACTTAACATCAGGTGAACCGTTTTGAAATTGTATAATAAAAGTAATTAATAAAATCGGGCTTTACTTCGCGGAAATCCATTGTATTAAAGGTGTTAAAAATTATTTAGCTGACGTCCGCGAAATAAAACACGTATTGGTATACTCGTAGGCAGGACACGTCATTTTATTTTATTCCGTGGATCTTAATCAAATATTTTTTTAATTATTTATTATTTCAAAATTGAATACAGAAACATAAGTAAAATAGCATCTATAATACACATAGGTTTGTAAATAATGCTATCATCTACATCGATATTTCCAGGTTTGATAAAGAAATACGAGAGATACGTAATGTTACATTGTGTTGCAAATAGTTTACAATTGCAACGAAATTCACACAAAGATTGATACAAATGCGATGTAAACTCTCAGGACTAAGATGGAATGCTTCACAACCTCCTCTGAGGATTGCTTGGAATGCTGGTTGAGTGATGGGTTTACTTACGTCGTTGACTTGACTGCCTCATTGGTATAGTGATCGTAAACGTAATTGATAATCATGACGTCCCGGGTTCGAATTTCGGGGGCCTAAATCAGTTTAGTTCTTGTGTTTTTCTTTTGAGAAATTATCAGCAGCAGTCCGGAGTCAAGCAGTGGGCAGTGCTTCACCCTCGTACGTCGAAAACACGAAGAGGAGTAGGTCCTGCGCCTGCGCTCTCTGCGGATTGCCGGCACATCGGGCTACGAGAGTGAGGGAATGGAGAGTGCACCCGTGCTTACGCATTTACTCGGGCACTATAATCCTGTCCAGATGCAGCGCAGATGGCTAGACTCCGTTGCTAGTGTTGCCCAAATGCAAGAACAAGACGAGACTTAGCCAGTCTTGGTCTTGGTCTTGCGCCAATACACCTGGTCTTGTTCTTGGTCTTGGTATTGCGCTCTCAGTCTTGTTCTTGGTCTTGGTCTTGCAGCAAGAGTCTCGCAAGTCTTGCAATTATCTATTAGTCTATTGTTATTTATTAAAAGTTACTTTAGATCTTAGAACAACTTGACAGAGTAGGCACATTTTGAGCTTGAATTAACATAGCCATAGAAATACCAACCAAATTAATAAATATCTAAACATTTAAGGAGAAATTCGAAAAATCAACTAATACCGGGTGGGTTTGAACCCACGACCTAAGCGATCCGTGCCGATGCTCTAACCAACTGAGCTGTCTACCAAGTCTCACGGCTACGGGAGTTAGTCTGTTTCTTAATAAACATTTATATTTAATAAGCTTACATGTGCTAAAACTTAGTCAAAACATATAAAAAACAAATTAATGACATTAACTTGACTGTATTATAAAGAACATTATCTGTCTAGAAAGAGATTGATAGACCCTTATATGAAATGGAATAAAAGAGTTATACAATTTACCATTTATTTAAATAAAAAAATAAAATACAATACAAATTAAATTACATAACAGTACACAACAGCTTTGACATTACTGTTACTTTATATTAATTCTTTTGACCTAGAATTAATACAAAGTAACCATCTGGCTGACTCATCACTTAACCTATTTCTATGTTTTCTAATTACGAATGATGCTTTAGAAAATAATCTCTCAGCAGGTACTGAAGTTGCAGGTATTGAAAGAAAATCACGGGCCATCTTCGATAAAGTCGGATATTCTGTCTCATGCGTCCTCCACCACTCTAAAATGTCTTCCGAACTGGTGGCTCTGGGTTTACTTAGGTACTCCTCCAACTCGTCTATAACTAAGCCCTGATGAAAAGATCCAGATCCAGATGACGTCGAGGGACATGCATACACTTTCTCAAAGTCTATTACGTCTTCATCTTCATCATATTCACATACTTTCTTTTCATTTCTTGGTGATTCTAGAGATGTATTCACTGAGTGTAGACTTTTATATTCTTTATAAAGTTCATTAAATTTGCGCAGGCTTTCTGTTTGAATTTGCTTCCCCCATAATGTCATGTCAAAAGTCTGAGTCTTATGCCTTGGGTCTAAAATTAAAGAGGTACAATAAATCCAGTTGCTCTTTTTATAATGTTTAAGCATTTTGTCTCGAGCTGCTTGAAAACCCAGAATAAGCCTTTCATCCACTTCGGATCGATTAGGTTTCTCATCTTATTGCTTTACCATGGATTCAATTTTATAGACCAAGAGATTTAATGACGCAATGACTAGCGGTAATGTAACATACTTTCTCCACCAAGTTTCGTTGATAGAAGTTTAAAGTTTATTAGAAACTTATGTATTTTTTTGAGTATTTGCCATTCACTATCTGTGATTTGAAAATCTTTCAATTCGGTGACAGAAGTGCACAATATGTTAATGCCAGTTCTCACTTTTAAACAAAATCCAATCATATTGTTACGAGCTTGAGGTTCGTGACAATAAAAATTGCCGATAGAATTACCTAAATTAACACTTCAATTTTCTTTACACAAATTAAAGTTTAAAACACTTGTGATCATATCCTAGACGGACCCAACCATTACATCAGATTTGATAGATCACAAATCCTCCCGAAAGAACACCGATTCCTACCAAGGATGATACGTGAGGCTATTGAAATTAAAAAAACATCCTAATTTCAATAGAGAAGGAGGCTGGGTACTACCACCTGCTTGGGATCCTATAATCAATAAAATTAAAACTAAACCCAAGCATACCACTGCAAGACCTCAAGACATTCAGTTCATTTTGCATAGATCGGACCATAAACAATAATTAAAAAAGCTGAAGGTACTCCGGGTACTTAACAATGACATCGGGACGTCAGTCATCTCAGTCCCCCGTGACCATGGGTGCTGGAAACCGCCCGAAACGTCGGGAATTAAAAAATAAAAGTAAATAAAAAGTAAAAATAAACGCGATAAAATCCGTAAAAGTAGTTTTAATCATGTATACATAGTAGTAGTAGTAGTAGTATCATAGTTAAACTTTACCTATATAGCCTCTTTATACGTAGGACTTTTGCAGCGAGAAAATTTCAAAATCTCATAGGAAATCAGATATTGTACGCGGACGAAGTCACAGGCGGCCGCTAGTTACATAATATATGTGTTATGTAATTGTGTGATAAGTATATATTTTCTTACCTGTCCACTTTTTCCGGTGGTTATTAAAAAGCTTGTGATATCTCCACTTAATTTCGGTTTTTTAGGAAGACATATTTGTGATTCCTTTTTGTGGAAAGATATTAGATGCTTCCTTAAGCCTGAAGTGTTTCTGTTTTTCATTTTTATTTCAACCTTTTTATGTTGGCATAATTTACACAAAGCAATTTGGGATGCATGAATTATGTCGAAAAACTCATCAAATTTACTTTTAGGTCTTTTAGATCTATAACTCCAACTCTCACTACTCCGACTAGAACTATTCGACTCTTCGTCACTCATGTCAAATTGTAAACTTATCACTCCGAGAACAACAAGGATTAGAGTAAAAAATACAAACCCAAAGCTCAATTGGGAATGACTGGAATTAAAATAAATACTACTATTTGTAAGTACACACCGAAAGACCGACAAAGGAAAGTTCGGCATCCTTTGAAAAAATTAATGTTTGTTCAGAAGATTAATAAAGTAGATTTGTTGCCAGATAGGTATAGTGTACTTACGTAAAAATGAAATGTAAATATGTAAATAAAATTGTGTATATTATGTTCTTCTTGTGATTGAATTAATCTACTTTAATTAAATTAAATTTGCCTTCACTCGTTTGAAATTCAAAATTCATGTGTTTTATTCAAGTAGGCATTAAAAATACACTTTTGAATAGTCGTATAATCACTGTTTTCCCCAATTTTTTCTTTTTCATGTCCAGGGGTTCTGATTCTACTGAGAAAAATCATCGAAGAAAGTAAGAAACTCAGTAGTTGCTCTTTTCAAAATATTTTTACAATAGTTCTATAATTATGTAAAGCGATAAGTCAAACATAAAATTTCAAATGTATATGTAGATACCAAATCGGTTTATAAATTTCTAGTTAGTTCTGTGTAGTACGAGAGGTCAGTTCCAAGCATTTTTGTCTGACTTAAATTGAAAAGGTGAAAGATCTAACATTTCTTTTGGAATCTTATTATAAAAGCGTATATCACTACCCAAGAACGCATTATATACTTTGTGTAACCGGAAAGCAGGTATTGTGATTTTATTTTTATTTCTACTATTAAAATTGTGCAAATCACTATTATTTACATCAATTCGATGCAATCAATTTCTTTAAACGGTTCTCTAAGAGATACTCGGGCTTCTAAAAAGTAAATAGATCTTATTTTACGCTTTTTATTTAATATGCACACTTTTTATATTATTCCATTAGCATTGTACAAAATGCTTACACGTTTCAAGTATGTTAAAAGTGTCTACAATATTTTTCAAATGGGTGACGACATATTCGAACAATTTGTGTTCAAAAACACACACTTCCAAAAATCGAGATTTGCAGTGAACTTATTGAACATGTTTATCTATTAGGTAATAATAATAATAGTAAGTAATTATTATAAACCCATATAGTTAATACTATAATAATTACTTACAAGAATAAATTATTATGATATCTACCTATCCTTGCCATTATCTAATTACAATATTCCTTGCGAGATCAGCATAATGTATTCGTGTCCATTCTGAGCACCCGGAAACCTATAACAGTGTCAAATGTAGTGCGTGCGGCGCGGCTGCGACGATTGAATGCGATATCAATAGAAGCCGCCGGCGCGTGTATCTTGATCTTGTACTTCCGAATAGCTGCAAAATTTCTTTGACAGGTCAGTATTCGACCTTTGATGATGCCGACAACAAGACGCCGCGCACTATCAAAGTGCCGATGGTCAAAACTAGGGATGCACTGTTTTTTCTTTTAATGGATATTTTCATCCGCTATGTATGTTTATGGTTTTGTTCGTAATGCGCATAAGTCCTATTTCCCAAATTTTTTATATATATTTTTTCCGTCTCATAGAGTCCCTAAGCGTATACCCGAACTCCTATACTCCCTGAAACGACACTCATTCCTAACTGCAAGACGCAAGAGTCTCGCAGGCTTAGTCTTGTTCTTACTCAAATCTTGCACGGTTAGTCTTGGTATTGGTCTGGCTAAAATTAGGCATTCTTGTTCTTGGTCTTGGTCTTACAAAAATGCAAGAACAAGACCAAGACTGCAAGACCAAGACCGATTTTGGGCAACACTAGTTGAGACTGACCGCCGTGATCGAAATTCGGTCTGGAGGACATTATTATTATTCTTACATCACCATGATACGCCGACGTATTAAACTAGATCAATGTATTCATTTATTAATATAATTTTTGAAACTATTTCATTTTCAACGTAACAGTTGTAGCAGATTTTCGAAAGTAGTTTATCTTAAGGAAACTAAAAGCGTTAGACATTATTTTGTTTCTTGACCTTAATACGGGAAATTTTCCGCGTTAGATAGAGCAAGTGCAATGAAATTAATGTAAGTAGTTGTGGCGACAATGATTCTGCAAATGTTAGGATTTTCTTAAATCATTATTTTTATAAAGATGATAGAAATTAATCAGCTAATCAATTCTTTTAATTTTCAATCTAATAAATTGCTTAAACAAAATGATGTGGCTCACCTAGTTTGAAGATCACCTTCCGCTCTCCCTCAAAACTATCCTCACCACCACGTTTCCCAGCACCACTACTCCTCACACCACTACACGTGGGATGATCCACCACTTTCTATAATACAACACGTTTATCGTCTTAAAGGAGACTTCCTCAGGTGAACTGCGATTGCTGCCCGCAAATCAAAATTGGATCTTGGAAATTGAATTGGATTCGCGGATTTCGGCTACTTAATTTTTTACATCAAAATATTATTCAATTTAAATTGGTTTACAACATCGATGTACTTCGAACATTTAAATTAAAAATCACTTCCGTCGACCAGTCAGTGCTGAGCTCCAGCTGCTGCCGTGCCGCGTCACTTTCAACGTCCGGCGTCCATTGTACACTTGCAACGGTGAATATATTCATTTCAAACAGGCAGTATGCGGCAATGCTTTTATAATTTTAAAATCGACAAAAATAGATTTTTTTGTATGATTCATACTGATAAAAGAGACAATAGTGGTTGATTCGGAGGTGGTAGTACATTTTACATCGGTACATACTATATAGCTGCTAATAACATACGTGTTAGGGCTCTTTTTCAACGAAGAAGTTCGTTTATGTAGGTACCGCACCTAGTTCTGTCGCCAAGCAACAGTCTGTTCATTATACTACGGTCGGAAGGGTGTAGACAGCCAGCCAGTACAAATACAGAAAGTGCGATCTATCTAGGTCCTCAGAGACGACAACGCATCTATAGCTATCCTTGTTGTATTTTATACACACACAAACACACACAGCTACATACATGAGGGGACAAAGTTAATATATTTATTTCTTTAAAATTTTCTCTAGGAGACTCTCTTGGTTTAAGATTGTAAATAGCTCTAATGGCCCTCTTCTGCAAAACAAAAATAGTTTCTAAATCAGCCACATTCCCCCATAGCAAAATTCAATATCCTTTCATATAGCCATAGAGCTAGAACTATCGACATTCCAAGAAGCAGAAAGCTTCTCGAGTAGCGGCCTCGAACCGGTGAATGAATTATAGAACTCACTAGATCGTCACGACCTTGTAAAACATGCAGGATGTCGATGATGCAGGTAGTTCAATTTCTTGGGGGAGGTATATGTTCAATTTGTGAAGGGCTATAATGATGATTAACTAATCATCCAATAAAACACAATGTCAAACAAGTCATAACTAATTTCACGGCGGCCAGTTTCATCGGAGACTAGCCAGCTAATACTTAGAGGATTACAATGCACAAGTGTGTGCACAAGCACAGTGCACTCTCTGTTTCCTCAGCTCCATAGTTCGATGGAACGGCAATCCAACATGACCGGGGAGGGATCAGATACATCCTTACAGAGGCACGAGGGAGAAACACTTAATTGCCTGCATCCGGGTTGTAGCTAATCAGTTCTTTGACAGAATAATCTTAATAACTGTTTTTACCTGACCCGGGTTTCGAACGCGGGACCACATGATCAGTAGTGGCGCTCACGACTACTATACCAACGAGGCTGTCAAATAGATAGGCGTAGCTGTTAAATAAAATCTACAATCACATTTAGACTCAGTCTTTTTAAATAAAATAAGGTTTGTTCTGTTCTACCTTTACGATTTTTGATAAAAATCCCTTATTAATTTATTGCAGGTATGTTTGTATATTTTCGTTAATCTTATACATTCTCACGATGCCGTTAGGCGAAATTGGTCTGACTTTATAATTAGTAAAGTAACAATTTTAAGTCAATATTATGAAACTAGTACAAGTATTTATCCAAATCACAAAATAGTAAATTTAAAGAAAACCCGGAGCTTTTGTGATCGAGGCGTTCAACCAATTTATTTTAATATAATTAATCCCAGTAGTAGAATAAAGATCTGGTAAAACATTCTTTGAAGTAAACGGAAATAAAGCCTGATTAGTGTTCAATTTACGACAGTGCTGAAGTGTTCTGAAAACCAGAAATTTATGCTACAATTAAACTTACGTAAAAAATCTATACCTAAAATTCCAGAAGTTTCACACGGCAACTGCTTTATAACATGAAACTTATTATTAAATTTCAGTCCGTTAACAGACAATGTTAAATCAACAAATCCCACGGTTCGTAATTTGCCTCCGATTCCGTTTATTGTAATCGGTTTCTTTTGTAATGAAAGGTTTAGTTTACTAAGCGTGTCATATTTAATCACACATAGGGAAGCGCCGGTATCTACGAGCCATCTACATTTGATACCATCTATTGCTAGCTCAACACAATTACTATATTCGCAACTAAATATACTATTGGTCTCGAAAAAATTCTAAGTTATTTTCATTATTATCGTTATTAGGGTTAATTTCAATATTTTGAGAACTTTGCGATACGCGATATTCTGGTGTTATAAAATGAACTCGCTGGGCATTTTGACCACGAAAAAATCCGCGATTCTGGTATGAGTACTCACTATAATTACCTTTTTTTCCGCGGTGTTGTTGATTTCCACGCGAAAACTTTTGGGGTACCGGTTTCCTCCAGTTCACGTTATTTTTTGCTTGGGTATGCAAAGGGTATGTTTGCCGTGGTACATTATTGGATGTATACCTACCACGTAAATTTTTTCGCCTTCCTGAACCACCTCGATTCCCGAAATAAATCGATGGTTCGGTGTACTCGCTAGGTCGAACACAAGACGCCTCCTCATCCTTTGCAGCTCTAATTGTTTCTTTTAACGTACTATAATTACGTGCTGACAAAATAATACTGAGTTGTCGATTTCGCAAGCCATTTGTGAAACTTTTAATAGCGATCTTTTCATTTATAGGACGTAAAATTTTATGCGCGTTTTGGTCACCATCGGCTTGGGAAATCGTCAAATCTACGAATAATTGTTCGATTTTATTGCCATAATTATCTAGGGAACTACTATTTTGCCTTATTTGCATTAGTTCGTTATGAATGGAAGTGCAAGATTTCTTTGTTAAAAGGTGGTTCCGCATATCACTTATAAGCGCCTCGCATGAGTCATAGGAATCTAATAGGCGTAACTTAGCGCCTTCATTCAAACGAGTCTTTAACACAAATTTTATTAACATAGACTTACCTTCTTCTTTTAGCGAAGAGCTATATAACTCTATCGAGTCCATCAAGGTTTTGGTGACCGATTCCTCGCCCGTCATCACTGGCAGGAGTGACACAGCGGTTTTAAAGTCGAAACTTTCCATGGTGAATATTTCGCTTTGAATAGTGCCCTTGGAAGTTGATTGAGAGCTGTAATCCTTACTACAAAAGTTTTCTATTTGTACATATAAACCCTTAATTAAATCGCAATATGATTGTATTTCAATTAGTGCCTTACTTTTAATTTGTTTACTTTCTATCTCTTTATTTAAAATTATCAAACAATTATCAAATTCTTTACGTAATTGTACTGATTCCTTAAATTTTTGTTGCAAAATGCTTTTAGTTCGCTTATCATAACTTAATTTAACTAAATTATTTTTAATATTTTTAAATTTTTCATATATTATTATTAATTCACTAGACATGGAAATACAGTTAAAAAAAATCGTTATCAAAACATTTTAAGGTGTATACATATAAGGCTATTTTTATTTTTTTTTTAAACTTAAACTATAACATATTTTTCAATTTAAACCTCATATCTTCAACTTGACGCATTCGTTGTCTCACGGCGGTCCTCGTGGCGGCATTCACAGCATGCACGGGGTACACGAGGTCCTGGGTCCGGTGACCGCACAAAAGAACGACGCAAGTTGTGCATTACCATCTCATTCCGCATCCAGCTTGTATGGCAACTTTTGTATATTTTGTATACACCGTAGAGAAGAGCCAAGCCCAAAACTGTACATATTATAATCAGCACGACGGATATCCCAGATAAGTGGCTTTTAATTTCTTCTACATGTGCAGAATTTGAGCCTCCTGAAGTGTCTTGCGTAATGAACACTTGGTCTTTCTTGAGTTCAGAACGACACATTTTTTTTAATATAAGTTCAATATTATTTATTATTCATTTTTGTACTTAATTTGAATTCCACATATTTTTGAACGCGGCCCGCGACCGAACCCAGGCAGACCGCCGATGAACTGGCAGGGTCGCCATGTAGTGTTGGGCGGTTCGGGAAATAAATAAAACGTCCAGTAGTCTAGACTGTAGGTTTAATACTAATCCTCTCTTATTATATCCTACACAAATATATATAAGCACACACTACAGTACGAAACCTATCAAACTGCAGAGAGGTGTAAGATAGGGTGACGTTATATCCCTGACACTCTTCACCGCTGCATTGGAAGACATTTTCATCCTTTCCAGTCCAGTAGCTTGAAAACGTCTTGTTTTCTAGCTACTGGACTGGAAAGGATACACAACATTAATAGCGAGTATATCACTCGCTTCGATTTGTCGACGATATAGTCTTTATGGCAGAATCGCTGGAGGACTTAAGCACTATGCTCAATGACCTCAATAGTGCCTACCAACGGATAGGTCTTAAGATGAACATGGACAAAACAAAGATCATGTTTAATGTCCATGTCACTCCTATGCTTGTGGTGGTTGGGAGTACTAAGCTCGAAATTGTTGACGAGTACGTTTACCTGGGACAAATGGTCTGACTAGGTAAGTCCAAATTCGACCGAGATGTGAATCGATGGATTCAACTCGGTTGGGCAGCGTTCGGGAAATTACGACACATCTTCTCATCAGGTATACCTCAAAATCTGAAAACTAAGTTGTACAACCAGTGCGTGTTGCCAGTAATAACCTACAGAACCGAGACTTGGTCCTTCACTGCTGGCCGTATGAGGACACTTAGAGTCGCTCAGCGAGCTATGGAGAGGGCTATGTTCGGGATTTCTCTGCGTGATAAACTTAGAAATGAGGATATCCGCAGAATAACCAGAGTACCGACATATCCCAACGGATTAGTAAGCTGAAGTGGCAATGGGCCGGCCATATAGCTCGAAGAACCGACAACAGTTGGGGGAAAAAGGTTCTCGAGTGGCAGCAGTTCTCGTACCGGTAGGCGTAGTGTAGGGCGACCCTCCACTAGATGGAGTGACGACCTGGTAAGATATGCAGGAAGTCGATGGACGCAGGTGGCTCAGGACCGTGCTTTGTGGCATACCTTGGGGGAGGCCTATGTTTAGCAGTAGTCTTTTATAGGCAGTAACGGAAATTTAGTTTGTTTCGCTGCTTCTTCGCTTGGCTACAAATTTTTACAATGGTAAACTGCTCAAATTAGTTCTTCCTTAAAATAATGTGCTACACACAGATATTAACATCGGTTATGATGTACATGAGAAGGTGTTTATCCCACGAATTCGCTTACAAGGTGACATCTACAACTTTGCAATGAAAATTAATAAAACGACTTGCAAGAGGGATCCGAAGTGTGCAGTGTGTCAGAGACGCGTTACTCTAAAGTTTGGAAGGGCTCAGAGTTTTATCGCATTACTTTAGAAAAATTATAAATTATAATTTTTAATTATAAATTATAAAATTATTTATTATTAATTTAATTATAAATTATAAAATCATAAAAATTATAAATTCTTCTTTTACCTTAAATTTTTTCTCACAGGGGGAAGTTTTTTATAAAATGAACTGGACGATTTACGAAAAAATTCTGCAACCATTATGAAAAATTGATTATTAGTAATGCGATGAATGCTGCTCGTTCCAAAAAATAAACCCACTCAGTAATATGAAGACGAATGTAGGTCTCTCTTATAGATAGCGTCATAGGGGGGAGACATATTTGCCACGGCTGCCACGGTTGCCACGCTTGGTCGCAGCCGCAGTTCTTAATTTTAGTCGTTATTAGGAAGACGCTGCTGCCCATCTACTGGTTTGTTTCCCACTGTCACCTCTTACGACACTCACGAGATGCTGTCGTGTAGTAGATAATCTTACACCGCCACTACACGGGTAAAAACTTGTACATTCTAAATCTTTGATTCGATTGCTATTCTAGCTATACATCACAATGTTTTAATGATTAATAAATTTAAAAAAAAAAACATAATAAAATTTAAATTGCAGTTTGAGTTGCAGGAAATAATCGAATCAGTAATTCTTTGTGAGAAAACCAAACGCATAAAATAATGACTATGTTTTAGGGATGACAATAACATTCCTTTTATGTTTTACTTGTGTAAAGCTAAATTAAACCGACAAAAGTTCTCGAACTTGGTGGAACTTGGAAAGATATTTACGAATTTGATATTTTTGACTTTACTAATAGCCGGGTCACACCGGATGGTTCAACGCGCTCCAATGGCGCGCAGCAGGAGCACACTACACATGCGCGGTTGGTGTTGACGTGCCCCGCAAAATCCAAGATACAAACTTCAAGCATGCACTCGTTACCGCGAGCGATCCATTCGTTGTCGATTTTGCGATCATGCCCAGATAAACAATAACACTAATTACACAAATAAAGGTGTGAGAAACGATGCTTGGCGACACATTAGTCGTGAAATAGATTACCCAGTTGAGGCATTAAAGAAAAAAATTAGATCTTTGTCGGGACGCTAAAGGTTTTCGTGATTTTTGTATTATTATTTAAAAAGAATATAGGTTGTGCTGGAATAATATAGGTTAGCTGCTACGGCAATTTTCCGAGACTCCGTAGCCGTAGCGAGAGTTCAACTGGGTAATATAAAAATCTGAGTAATATAAGCGAGAGTTAAACCGGGTTATATAAAAAACTGAGTAGTATAAAAATCAGTAGCAAATATGAAGACACAACTACAGGAAAGAAAAACAAAACCTGCTTTATAAATTCAATTTGCACAACACCACTATCTATCGATGACATTGGTTAACCAATGCATTTTAGATACTAGGGTTAATTATATATTTTGTTTATATTTATTACGTTGTTCTTTCTTTTTTTTTTGTTTACCGCGTTTCAAATATAATTATATCGTTATGCAAAATTATTTTACATCATTTAATTATGATTTATGATATTAAAAGATTAAAATTGTCATGACGACTCACCGACGCCATTGAACAAATTCTTACTTTTAATTCGTACCCGTACTTTAGAATATTAATCGTAACTTTTAATAGGATGAACCGATTTTAATAAAATAAAGACAAAATTTAAAAAGAAGATATAGTTCACAATTTTCCTAATGATTATTTTATATTAATAAGTACTTTATACATAACACGTTAACAAACAAACAGACAGACAGACAGACCGACAATTCTAAAATGGCAGAAATGTATTTATTTACTTATTATTTTTAGTCCCCCTCCCAATCACTTTTATTACAAAGATATAAAATGTCCAAACATCTGCAATTTACATTTTTATGATATGTATAGATTTACCATGTAAAAGTTCGGTGTGAGTTTGTAGTGAAACTCGTGCCATCTACTGAAAAGGCAGAACAACGACTATGTACTAAAATCAGATACAGATTTACCAGCAGGCTTAGCAGGTTAGAGCCTAGGGCGGCAGATTTTTGGGGCGATAAATTCGAGGCAATTTTTTTATGATTACACAACTTAAAGAGATTTAAATTTTAAAAGGAAAGCTGAAGAAATATTTATTGCTCAGTAGCATTCTTTGTTTGTTGTTTCTCTTACTCTCTCTTTGTTAGTTGGTTTGTTATTTAAAATGGTTATAAAAATATTAATGTACGTAAAAGACAACGTAACTGATATATCAAAATAAGTGCAAGTTTTAAAAATTTACTGAGTTTGTATAATAATATGAATTTCCATATTCCTTTATCTATGACACTACTTTGTAGCTGAGTTTAATGCGGGGATCATTGACACGTAGTCAGTTTACAACGCAATTTTCATTAAAGCAAAGCGTGACAGCACTCGCAAGTAGAAGTAAATTTAAGCAAAGGTTAGTCTGGTTGGCAAAGCTTAAAGTTGGTTGTCGGTAAAGCTTTTTTATTTTTATACAAGGGGGGGCAAACGAATGTGCGGCTCACCTGATGGTAAGTGACTACCGTAATAGTGAAAAATACCATCTTTACTGGAAAAGGGAATGCCATTCTTCTACTCGATTCTTTTCGAATCTTAGTTCTCAGGAGTGACAACGCATCTGCATTTTAATTCTTAATCGAGGATATTTTATTTCTTACGTTCATTTAAGAGGATTGAGGGGTTAAAAATACGTAAATTGTTTGCCTGTAATTATCCAAATTGGAATCAATTTTAGGAACAGGGTGTAAGGGCGAGCGAAATGAAACGCTTGAGTATTGACGTAAGACTGTATGTAATTACGTTATTAATAAGTTTACTAGGTAGATACTACACCTTCCTTCCCAAAGAAAAAAAGAAATGAATATGTGCATTTCTTTTTTTTATAATACTAACATTTAAAATTACACAATAATTATATTCTAAGTTATAAAATGTAAACACGGGTAAAAGCATAAACAAATAGTTAAAATAATGTTTAGATTAATATGATTACAATTGGTATTATAATACTTAGTAATTAATATTAAGGTAAAGTTATAATAATTAATAATAATTAATAAAACTTAATATACTAATTTATTATAATTATAATCGATTAAGTACACAATCTCTGAAATGTATTACTTAATAACTATAATATTATTACAATGTTATATATGTTATATTATAATAAATTTACTACATTTATTTTAAGGGTAATACAATTTAGTTCGGTTTTTGTGAACAATGTAATTTTTGCCATCTTTTAGTATTTAACATTCGGTGAGTACTAAATATGGACCTGAATAAATGGCGTAGTAAAAGTGTAGTAAATTTTAAACTAAGTCACTTACTCGTAGGCATTAAGTCATTTAGTCACTTAAGACGCTACCCTGACCAAAACCTGGCAAAAGTGCGTTTTTCAGACTCTATTATCTCATTAGTTATGAAAAATAAACTACATCTAAAAGTACATTATTAATGTTCGATATCTTATCATCGCATTCCACGTTCTAATTTATTTTTATGTGCTATAAATATATTTAAAATCAACTTTTAAAAAATGACTAAAATTCTTGATTACATGCATCTGTTGCTAAACGCAACGCTCTAATCATTTGAGGATAACACTAATGGATAGATAATGAAAAAATCTATATTCTCCACGTTTTATTTAAATTTTTAAGTTCGTTTTTTCTCTTTTAATTGAAATAATTCCGAAAATTGTGTGACTTCTATGATAAAGGGGCGTGCGCAGAGTGCGGGCGGCATTACGCTGTATGCGTTAGTAGGAAGTGGCCGCGTCGCTGGTCGCCGCGTTTCGTATTTCGCCGCAAACATAATATTATTTGAGTACCTACCAACCGATGCGCTTACGTCACGGTATATTGTAACTCGGCCGTATCTTAGAAATAAATATTACAGCCGTGCGGTACGTAAACATGCGATAGGGCTGCTGCCTCCAGTATTTTTACATTTGCCCATTGATTTATGTGTTTTATAACTCAATGCATTTTCCTACTTTGTGTTTCCATTTAGTTTTATGATTGTACTTAAATATACTTTTTTATATAAACAAATATAATAGGTACTTTGTGAATTGAATAGGAAGTGTTCAATAAAAATGCGTGTCGTTTTATGATTGGTAGATTTAATTAAAAAACCATGTTTATGTTTGAATAACAAATCGGTCTTATAAATTTGCGGCCGAAAAATATTTGCGCCTCGGCTGAGACGTACGAAATGCTTTATTATTAAAATTTTAAATATAAAAAATCCGCATTATAATATAAAGCTTAATTAAAAATTGTTTTGGGAAACATGGACAAGTTGGAGTAAAGGAATATCTTTTACTTGGTTATAGATACCTGCAGCTATTTTACAATTTATATGTTTGGTTTTAAATGAAGTTTGGATTTATTATTTTTTTATTTCTATTCTATTTTCTGAAAGGGTCCTAGGAAAGGAATTATCCACCGCGCTGCCCACTGCGTGTTGGCGAACTTTGCATGTCTTCGAAATATTATTTTTCTTATTTCTCAGACATGCAGGTTTCCTCACAATGTTTTCCTTCACCACTGAGCACGTGGTAAATCAACACTTAAAATTGCAATTACAATATTATTGGTGCCGGCGGGGATCGAACCCGGTTTGCTCGCACACGTGAAAATTTTAGCAAGCGCTAACCATCTGAGCTATCACGGCTCCTCTCCTCTCGAGCTAGAGACTTTATTTTATTTATCGTCAGGCCTGTTGGTCTAGTGGTTAGTGACCCTGACTACTATGCCGTAGGTCGTGGGTTCGATTCCCACCCAGGACAAATGTTTGTGTGATGATTTGTCTATAATATTTATGTATTTAGAAATATATAAGTATGTTTATCAGTTGTCTAGTACCCATAACACAAGCTCTGCTTAGCTTGGGACTAGATGACGTTGTGTGATATTTGTGGAATATTATTATTATTATATTATTATTGTTGGGGTATCTGTATAGTTTTCTCATCTGGTTGGTTTTTATAAATATAAATTAAAATGAAAAGATAAATATACATAAATATCAATAAAATAAAATAAATACAAAATAATATTATACTATTATTGTTATTATTATTATTATAAGTTGTGGTTCGGTGAAGCTGCAACCTAATGGACCATGATATGAAAAGTGGTTGTTGACGTCAATTATTATTATTTATAATTTCTTTTAATTTATAATTTTTAAATTCATTTTAATTTATAATTTTTATATATTTAAATATTTAATAACCGAACCAGATGAGAAAATTATACGGCTCCAACGATTTTAGCGACGAACGCTTGGATTTATTTTTAGAAAATATCCTTTTGTCCATGTTTTCAGGCAATAAAAAAAACGCTACAATATAAGAAGGTAAATTTCGACTAATCATTAACGGTCGTTATAGCTCAGGTGGTATGTCGGTCGGGCGTGATATCGGAGTTCCATGGTTCGCGTCTTGGCTTTGGTCCCGCTTTTTTTTTCCTTTTTTTTCAAGTTCCCTTCTTTTGTGAGAAAATTTATTATTTCAAACCCTTTTTTTTAGTAATTTTTAAAAATACGAAAATTTTAATTTTAAAAATTTAAAAAAAATATCTATTTAGTTACTAATGCTATATTTATTATTTTAATAATTACCTACCCAGTAGGTAAATATTAAAATAATAAATGTAGCATTATAAACAGTAAATCTCCCTCAAACTCAATTTACTAATATTGCTCCTAAATAAGGAATAGCAGATAAAAGATTAGTAGGTAATAACTATTGCTCCTCAAAATTATATTTGACCTCAAGGTAAAACATATCCTAAAATTCAGTAGCTAAATAAAATAATAATAACTACTATTCAAGTATATTTTCAATATGTAAGTAAATGAAAATAACAAAAATGAAGTACCATTAGCATGTAAAGTTCGAATCCATAATTAATATTTCGACAAATATTATAATTTACACTATAAAAAGCTAATTCAATATTAGCAGTATAGTATATAGTTAAAAATAATCAAAATAGTCATTTTTATTAATTAGATAATATATTAGAATACATAATTCTTATATAATGCAACTAATATACCGAATAAAGAAAATTAAAATACATTTATCATTGTACGCCGTGTCTATTTCCATAGAAGAGTTCATTGACATTGAAAAAATAATACTACGTTCGTAGCAGTAGGTGGCGTCTTTTGGCGATTTCTTACGCGATATATTGTAGCGAGCGTCGACAGACCAAACGCTTAAGGTCGTTCGCTGGAGGTAGCGCCTTAAGTCATTTTATAATTATACGACTTTTCTAGTCTGAACAATAATAACGCTCTCATTTTCACATTTCAATATTTCATTTTACTTCAAATATATATTTATTCTTTGTTAACCACTAGTTATTTTCCATTTTACTCCACAGCAATTTGCTATTTATTAAATATTTATGATATTTGTCTCACGTAAACGGCTCGGCATACATACATGATCAAGATTATGGGCAATATTACTATACAATTCTAAAAGAAAACTCTCATTTCCCTCATTACCAATACATTAAAACTCATCACGCATTTTATAGTATCCGAACAACTTTAAAAATTAATCGGTTATTAGGTTTTCCAAACACTCAGCTGGTCAGGCCGATTGTATGTGGATATGCTAACCCCTGATAATTTTTATTTCCTTTGCTCACACCTACATACTGTCAATTCTTTTTATTTATATTTATGTATTCCATATCTTATTCATAAATTTTCGTACGTCTTTCACAAATTTATATCTTAGAGTCTAGTATAATATTTAGTTACATTTTTGTCAGTCAGGGATTGGGGCTCACAATATGGGCACAACAAAATTTAAATCAATTACTTATATACATTATGTAATGAGTTTCAAAATTGTATTAAACGAAGTAAATATTCTCATAATCCACACAAGTAAGTACTATTTTAAAGTAATAAATTATAATAGTTTAAAAATTGTAAAAATTAAACATAATAAAATCGAAAATAAATTACTATATTGCATATTAAAATTAAGAGAACAAAGAAATAATAATGGGGACATAAGTCGTCATCACTACCATAACAACAGACAGATCAAAATACAAATTGCAATCTTAGCAGTGCTAGCGATTTGAGACACCTTTGTTTTAAATTCCAATGTACGTATACGGAAATGTTTGCGATTACATCGAACTATGACCACACGGTGTGATACACACCTAATTTTAAGATAACAAAAATATATTATAACATGAATATACGTATTAATTTAACGTTGTTAGAAATATTATGATGTTAATTATAGCGTATACAAAAAAAATTAAAATATCACTGTAACAGTTATGTAACAAAACATTAATTTATTTAAACATTGAGAAGAATAATTTTGATATCTATAGTCAACCCTATGGATTTGGTCGGGGATCCTCTTATTACCTTGTATATCTGTAGATCGTTAGGCCTTTTTAAGCTCTGATGTAAGGTATTTTTACCTTACATCAGATTTGATAGACCACAAATCCTCGCGAAAGAACACCGATTCCTACCAAGGATGATACGTGAGGCTATGACGAATGCAAAAATAAACACATTGATAAATACCATAAATTAACAACTAAATCGAATGTCCAACATACGGAATGGTTGACCACAGACACGAATCATAAACAACGCACTGTCTACAACTTCTCAAAACAAACACTGGACGACGCCACAATAAAAGTTTTAGAAAAAAGGTATTAATTTCGCAATAACACCGCGAAAAATACCGTATGACGACATTATCTGTAGTGTTGAGGACTGTCTGTATAAAAATAATATTAGTAATGAAGATTTGGAGGCCATACGTCAAGACATCTCGTCTATGTTACGTCGAAGTTCAGCGCCGAAATTAAATCTTCCCAAAAATGAATTTAACGCGTTGAAAAACTTACGCAACAGAACAGAGCTTACGATTCCCCGCGCAGATAAAGGTAATTCTACGGTTATAATGGATACGTCAGATTACAATTTTAAAATACAACAAATTTTGTCGGATGAAACTACTTATCGAAAGGTCAAAACAGACCCTACAACTAATACGCTTAAAACAACTAGCGATCTAATTAAGAAATACTCCGAAAAATTGAATCTGGACGTTAAGTTATACGTGGTAGAGCCATGCTGCAGTTATATTAGTAGTATAGTTGTAGCACGAATGGGTCGGCTCGACCGGGGAAGGACCACGCTCTCACAGAATACCAGCGTGAAATAGTAGCTTAATGCTGCTGTATTTCGTATGGTGAGTGTAGAAAACCGGATACCCTTTTTACTGGAAACGAGGCATTCCATCTTAGTCCTCACGGGTGACAACTCATCTGCATTTTAATTCGTAGAGGATAGATGTAGATGCCTATGGGCCACAGCAACCACTTACCATCAGGTGGACTGTGTGCTCGTTTGTCACCCTATCCTATAAAAAAAAAAGTCGATAATACCTTCATGTGCCAAATCACCGAAGTTGTATGGGTTACCAAAGATACACAAACCGAATGCTCCATTACGTCCAATAGTGAGTCAGATTGATTCGCCAACTTACAGATTGGCTCAATACTTAGCTAAAATATTATCACCACTCAGAGGACACACAAGAGCACACACTAAGGATTCATACCATTTTGTCAGTGAGATAAAAGACCTACATCTTACTGACAATGAAACCATGGTCAGTTTTGATGTTCAGTCTCTATTTACATGCCTACCTGTTGAAGACTGCATCTCAATTATAACTAGGAAACTAGAGGAAAATAACATGCCAGCAGAATATGCAGTATTACTAAGACATTGCCTTACATCTGGCTATCTATTGTGGAAGGAAGAGTTTTACAAGCAAGTAGATGGTGTTGCGATGGGCTCACCTGTATCTCCCATTGTCGCCGATATATTCATGGAAGACTTTGAGGAGAAAACCCTCCTTACTGCACCTGTTACACCAAGGATCTACAAGCGGTACGTAGACGATACTTTCACAATTTTACCATCAGACAAAGAAACTGCATTTTTAGAACATCTTAATTCCATAAACTCTAAAATTCAATTTACTATGGAGTTAGAGGCAAATAATTCCTTACCTTTCCTAGATGTGTTAGTCATCTGAAATCCTAATAACACCATTGGTCACACTGTGTATAGGAAAAGGACCCATACAAACCGATATTTAAACGGTGAATCTCACCACCATCCTTCACAGTTAGCTACCGTGGGCAAATCTTTGTTACAGAGAGCACGAGGGATCTGTGACAGCAAACACCTGACCGCCGAGCTTCAGTACGTCAAGCAAGTTCTGCACGACAACAAGCTTCGGGTCCCGCGCCTATGTCACAGTGACCGAGTGAAGCCGGCCACAGTCGACCGTGTGCCTGCTGTACTACCATATGTCAGAGGTGTCACAGACAAGATTGGCTACATCTTGAAGCGAGCTTCTATTAGAACATTCTACAAGCCGCCGAAGAAGATTAGTCAATTCTTACCATCAGTCAAGTGTCATATTCCTCTACAAGATGCAGGAGTGTACAAGCTTGATTGTGAATGTGGTCTCTCTTATATAGGACAAACAAAAAGATCAATTAGGACCCGCGTAAAAGAACATATAGCTGATGTGAAGCATCAACGTTCCGGGAAGTCTGCAGTTTGTAATCATATCCTAGACGGACACAACCATTACATCAGATTTCATAGACCACAAATCCTCGCGAAAGAACACCGATTCCTACCAAGGATGATACGTGAGGCTATTGAAATTAAAAAACATCCTAATTTCAATAGAGAAGGAGGCTGGGTACTACCACCTGCTTGGGATCCTATAATCAATAAAATTAAAACTAAACCCAAGCATACCACTGCAAGACCTCAAGACATAGTCAGTTCATTTTGCATAGATCGGACCATAAACAATAATTAAAAAAGCTGAAGGTACTCCGGGTTTAACAATGACATCGGGACGTCAGTCATCTCAGTCCCCCGTGACCATGGGTGCTGGAAAGCGCCCGAAACGTCGGGAATTAAAAATAAAAGTAAATAAAAAGTAAAAATAAACGCGATAAAATCCGTAAAAGTAGTTTTAATCATGTATAGTGTTCGCGTAAATATAAGAAATCATAAGCAATAAAAATAATATGTAAAGTAAGAATAGAAGGGGAGTTGATTGAGTAAGTCGATGAGTTTATGTATTTAGTATGTAGTATGATGATGATTTTGTTAGTATTGATCGAAGAGTGAACGAAGGACACAGAACAAATGGGGTTCTTTTCTCTATGAAAGAAAGTCAGAATGTGTCCAAAAAGGCATGTGTGGTAATTCACAATGCTTTGCTAGTCCCCCTCCCTTAATATATGGTATTGAAAGTTAAGTGTGGCAGAAGTACGAGGGCTGCACTGAAAGTATCGGGAATGGAATATTTCCACTGTTCCTGTCATATTAAAATCTTTTTAATTGAAAACTCCTTGGTTTTAAAAATCGAATACCATTTATTTATTTAAAAAAAGATTCTCGGTCTTGTCCATTGAAGTAATATGTACTTACGTACTAGAACAGCTATCTCAAACAAAAAATGTGCGCTACTCTGTGTTCGCGGGGTTGTTTTTTTATTATAGAATAAATATAGGTAGAATGATCCGTAAGTAATAGTAAACTGTATTGTTAAGTAGGTAAATTATATCGCGAACAATATATAAACTTTGTCATTTATTTTGTATATTATATTTGCTTATTTAATTTAACATGATATTATATCACAATTACATTTCAATGATATTTATATCTCAATATTTTAAAAAGTATCTAAGTCAAATATAAAAATCGTACTAAATGTATGTTTAACAAAACTTATTAACATAACATTTAAATTACAAATATATTTATTTAAATTAGAATAATCGTTCATAAGTCGTGCTTGGCACGCGAGAGTTAAAAATGGACGAATTTATACCACTTTGACTTTGATGTGGAAATCTAAAAATAAGATAAAAGAATTATAAGCAGATTTAAACATGAAAAATTCTGCCAAATTATAATAACTTATATATGTTTCTACAAAAAAATGTGTATAATAATATATTCGTCTTATACTTAAGTACCCACAGAAATGTAGCATCTGGACATATTAATTTCATAATCTATATTCCGTGACACGAGATGGCGTCTTAGGAATAATTTGTTTTATTATTAATACATAATACGTTTTTATTGATTAAGTATCTTATTAACCGATGAAAAGTAATACCTTGGTTTTTACTGACATTTCTTGAATTATTTGTGCAATATCTAAGCATATATAACGACGCAGACTATCGCAATATATAACGACGGCATATTTTAATCAAGAGATTTTTTTTAAATCAATACAACACGTGACAACTCTATAAGCGCCTAGCGAGTGACTGATTAAAGTGCGGTATATGCACCGCAGTTGAGTGGAACAGAGTAGCTGAATGCAGTGTTGCCTCTAGTACGTAGTACATAATGTCTTGTCACAAGGTTTTGTCAAACTTGTTTAGTCGTGAGGAACTGGAAGTGACTCGAGAAAATTCAAGAGAGGTGATTTATTATGACTTTCGAAGTGGTTTAACACAAAAACAGTGTGTTGACCGGATGATTTCTGGATTTGGTGATGAAGCCCTATCCAAAACCACAATTTATCGCTGGTTTGCTGAATTTCAACGTGGACGGTTCAAGCTCAGTGATGATCCCCGTCAAGGTCGTCCAAAAACTACAGTCACCCAAGAAAACGTTAATGCTGTGCGTAAGCTGATTGAGGAAGAACGACATGTGACATACTGCGAAATTCAAGCAACTTTATACATTGGCATGAGTCAAATACAAATAATCTTGCATGAACAATTAGGTGTAAAAAAGTTGTTTTCCCGATGGATACCGCATTCCCTCTGTGAATAGCAAAAAGCGGCTCGCGTTACTTGGTGCGTCAGAACTCTCGAAAGATTCCACGCAGGATCCTCAAATTCTGTATACAACATCGTATCAGGTGACGAATCCTGAATATATGCATACGAACCCGAAACAAAAAACTAGTCACGAGTTTGGGTGTTCGAAAATGAGTTAAAGCCAACAAAAATTGTTCGTTCACGAAGTGTTGCAAAAAAAATGATGGCCACGTTTGTCTCCAAAACCGGCCATGTTACGACTATTCTTCTTGAGGGATAAAGAACGGTTAATGCAGAATGATATGCTAGCATTTGTTAGCTACAGGTCGTTTCTGAACTCCGTAAAGAGAACTGCAACCGCCGCAGCATCCTCCATCACGACAAAGCGAGTTCTCACACCGCACACAGAACGAAAGAGTTTTTAGAGCAAGAAAACATAGAATTATTAGACCATCCGCCGTACAGCCCCGACCTAAGCCCTAATGATTTCTATACTTTCCCTAAAATAAAGAATAAATTGCGTGGACAGAGATTTTCAACACCCGAAAAAGCTGTGGACGCCTACAAAACTGCCATTTTGGGGACCCTAATTTCCGAATGGAATGGTTGCTTCAATGATTGGTTCCATCGTATGGAAAAATGTGTCAAATTTCGTGGAGAATACTTCGAAAAGCAATAAATACATTTTTAAATAGTAATGTTTTGTCACTTCCTTGATTCCCAAAATTTTCAGTGCCGCCCTCGTAGCATGAGAGTAGAACAAATGCTGTAAAAATGCGGTCATTATAAAGTATGTTAGGGGTGAATCTGAATGACTAAATTATAAATTGTGTGATATAAGAAAAGTTAGGTTTGTAAGATCAGGATTAAAAAAAAGATTGCTTTGGCGGCTAGGTTATGTAGAAATAACGAATAGTGAATAAGTGACAATTAAAATTTATGTTGCAGAATTGAACGACGGAATGGGAATGAAGATGGGGCAATTAAAAGTACCCTTAACCGACGAGCATGTATGTGTAGGTATACGAATACAAAGGAGGCGAAAAATGACTATCAAATGGAGGTCCTTAGTCTCGGCCAACCCTTCTGTGTGACAGGGGCGAGTTTATGTGTAAATTTATCTGGCTTAAAATAAGCTTTGTCAAAAAATTGCCAATAAATGTCAATAAATGAGACGAAACGGAAGGGGAAGGATGTCACTACACATGGCATGTATACCGCATACTGGTCTGGTGTAGACGAGCTCGAGCGGGCATGCTAGGGAGTAGGGATCATCCTATCAGAAAGAATGGTGCAATGTGTGAAAGAGTATGAATGTGTAAGCCCAAGACTGCTATGGATATGATGAATGACAGAGGAATAGATGTGTTATGTGTGAATGAGACGAAACGAAAGGGAAAGGATGCCACTGCACATGGCACGTATACCGCGTATTGGTCCGGTGTAGGCGAGACCGAACGGGCGTGCCAGGGAGTCGGTTTCATCCTTTCAGAAAGAATGGGTCAATGTGTGAAAGAGTATGAATGTGTAAGCCCGAGACTGCTATGGATACGAATGAAAGTGGGCTTAAAGAAGCTGTTCCTGCTAGGGGTGTACGCCCCAGACATGTCTAAGCCCGCTTACATTCGAGAGCAGTTTTGGGACATGGTAAGGATGGTGTTGACAAAATGTAAGGAAAATAAAAATATTATTATGTTAGGAGACTTTAATGGAAGGGTTGGGGTGAAGAGGTCTGGTTATGAAAGGATATTGGGAACGTTTGGTGATGAAAGTATAAATGAGAATGGTGAAAGCCTCCTCACTGTATGTATGGAAAAGAATCATTTTGTGACGAACACTTTCGTCACAAGAGGATTCACATGTATACTTGGGAAAGAGGTGATGATAGAAGCATGATAGATTTCATAATTGTGGATGAAAGATTGAGGGGCGCAGTGGTGGATACAAGGGTTTACCGGGGGTCAAACGTAGGAACGGATCATTTTTTGGTTTTATGCCGAATTAATGGTCTATTCAGGCGGTGGCGCCATCGGTCATCTGTGTCTACCACTGCGTTACAGCGTATTAGAACAGAAAGACTACAAGATGAAGGTGAGAAAAACAAGTTTAAATGTAGACTGAAAGAAAACGTAAGTGGTTTGGATGAATTATGTATGAATGAGTTAGATTTGGAGAATGTATGGCAAAATATTAAGAAAGGTTTAGTAGATGCAGCTACCGAAGTATGTGGTGTTAGTAAAAGAAAGAATGAAAGAAAAAATAATACTTTGTGGTGGGATGATGAGATACGTACGGCAGTTGAAGCAAAGAAGAGAGCATGGCTAGATTTACTAGCAACTAAGGCTGGTAATTCTAGCGGTACGAATGATGATTTTGAAAGAAAAAAGGCAGTCTTTAGACATCTAAATAAAAGAGTAAAAGAAGTAGTTGAAAGAAAAAGCAAGAAAGAACGGATAAGAATGATAGAAGAATATCGGATAACATAACATAAACACTCACGCCTGTCACCCAGAGGGGTAGGCAGAGATTACGGACTTCCATTTGGCACGATCCTGACATACCTCTTTCGCCTCCTTTACATCCATATATCTACGCATACATGCTCGTCGGTTAAGGGTACTTTTAACGTGGCCCATTTCAAATTATCGCCAATTTGGTCGACAAACTTTTTTCTAGGGCGTCCCTTCCCGACTCGGCCGTTCACATCTGCCATATAAATTTGCTTTGTCACTCTTTCATCATTCATTCTTTCTACGTGACCAAACCACCGAAGCATTCCTTTCTTAATCCTGGTCACAACATCATCTTGCATACCACATTTATCTCTTATCACGCAATTTCTCACCCTGTCATTCAGATTAAACCCTAGCATATTTCTTAAAGAACGCATTTCTACAGCATTTATTCTACTTTCGTGCTTCTTCTGCCACACCCAGCTTTCACTAACATACATTAACGTAGGGACTAACACAGCATTATGAATTACCATACGTGCCTGTTTTGACACATTCTGGTTCTTCATAATAGAGTGTAGTGCCCCATTCACTCTATTCCCTGCATTTACTCGTCGTTCTATATCCCTATCATATCTCCCATCCCTGCTAAATACACATCCCAAATACACAAACTCATCCACTTGCTCAATTAACTCTCCTTCTATTCTTATTTCACATACCGTTTTGCTTTCTTCTCTTTCAAAAACCATCACTTTCGTCTTACTTGCGTTCACTTTCATTCCCCTTTCTTTTAATTCCCAGTTCATTAATGTAACCATCATTTGCAACTCAGCCGCTGATGACGCAAATATGACTTGATCATCGGCATACAAAAGGCATTTGACGGTTAACTCGCCCATTCTTAAACCACATTCTTCATCTTTCAAAGTTTGCAAACACCGGTCCATAAATAGGTTGAACAGCCAAGGGAAAGCTACACAGCCCTGTCTGACACCTTTTTGGATGCCAAACCAGTCCGAGTAGACCCCATTGATCCTGACACAAGCACTAGAGTCCCTATAAAGAGACCCTAATGCCTGTATCAAACCAGCGCTCAACCCATATGAGTTCAGTGTTTGCCATAACACATTCCTGTCCACTCTGTCATAAGCCTTTTCCAAGTCCATGAACGCACAAAAAACTTTCTGGTTTTTGGCCAAAAACTTCTCCGCAATCATGCGCATGGAAAAGACTTGATCTGTGCACCCCATTCCCTTTCTAAAACCCGCTTGCACATCCCAAATTTTTCCATCAGTTTCTTTCATAACTCTTTCAATTAACACCTTAGCATACAGTTTACCCACAATACTAAGCAAGCTGATACCGCGGTAGTTTTTGCAGTCCTGCTGTGACCCTTTTCCTTTATATATTGGTACTATAACTGCTTTACACCAGTCATCCGGTACCCGTTTTAATTCCCAACATAAATTAAACAAGGTGTACAGCAGGCCTGCCACCACTCCCTCTCCAGCCCTTAGCATCTCGAGTGATACTCTATCATATCCAGCTGCCTTACCTGCTTTCATGCTTTTCATTGCTTTCATTATTTCATCTACACTTATCTCCATACCCCTTTCCACTTCTTTCGGAATTTCTAGTTCATTTAATTCATACGACTCTTCACTCATAAACACGCTTTCAAAGTATTCCTTCCATCTGTTTAAATTCGAAACTTCATCATTCAGAATACATCCATTCTCGTCTCTTATAGCATTTATTATAGGCTGTTTTGTATTTCCCCGGGCAGTTCTTACGAGTTTCCAGAATATTTTTATGTTAGCCTGGAAATTATCAGATATCCTTCTATCATTCTTATCCATTCTTTCTTTCTTTTTCCTTTCAACAACTTCTTTTACTCTCTTATTTAGACGTCTAAATTCTGCCTTTTTTCTTTCAATCTCATCATTCATACCAGAAGAATTACCAGCTTTGGTTGCTAGTAAATCTAACCATGCTTTCTTCTTTGATTCAACTTCCACCCGTACCTCATCATCCCACCACAACGTATTACTTTTCCTTTCATTTGTTCTTTTACTTACACCACATACTTCGGTGGCGGTATCCACCAAACCTTTCTTAATATTATCCCACACAGTCTTCAAGTCTAAATCATTCATACACAACTCATTCAAACATCTAATATTTTCTCTCAGTCTACATTTATACTTCTCTTTCACATCTTCATCTTGTAACTTCTCTATTCTTATACGCTGTAACGCAGTGGTAGACACAGATGTCCGATGCCGCCAACGCTTGAAAAGACCATTAATTCGACATAAGACCAAGTAATGATCCGTCCCTACGTTGGACCCCCGGTAAACCCTTGTATCTACGACTGCGCTCCTCATTCTTTCATCCACAATTACGAAATCTATCATGCTTCTATCATCACCTCTTTCCCATGTATACATGTGAATCTTCTTATGACGAAAAAAAGTATTCGTCACAAAAAGATTCTTTTCCGCACATACGGTGAGGAGGTCTTCACCATTCTCATTTATACTTTCATCACCAAACGTTCCCAATATCCTTTCATAACCAGACCTCTTCACCCCAACCCTTCCATTAAAGTCTCCTAACATAATAATATTTTTATTTTCCTTACATTTTGTCAACACCATCCTTACCATGTCCCAAAACTGCTCTCGAATGTAAGCGGGCTTAGACATGTCTGGGGCGTACACCCCTAGCAGGAACAGCTTCTTTAAGCCCACTTTCATTCGTATCCATAGCAGTCTCGGGCTTACACATTCATACTCTTTCACACATTGACCCATTCTTTCTGAAAGGATGAAACCGACTCCCTGGCATGCCCGTTCGGTCTCGCCTACACCGGACCAATACGCGGTATACGTGCCATGTGCAGTGGCATCCTTTCCCTTTCGTTTCGTCTCATTCACACATAACACATCTATTCCTCTGTCATTCATCATTTCGCATACTTCATCCATCTTATTATTCATTCCTCCACATACATTCAGCGTAGCCAGACGGGTTTCCGCAATCCACTTTTCGCCCCTCCGGGAGACAGAACGTGACGGGTGGCGAACCTCGTCGCCGGTTTTTCTCCCGGAGATTCTTCGCACCCCTGCCCCATTTAAGGGGCGCCGGGAACTCGGGGTCATTTCTTTTATTTCCTGAGTCATTCGAACAAGGGGTTGTGGTAGATTTTACGCCGCTATCATACGGCGACGAGCCGAGTCTATTTTTTCGGCTTTGTCGCTCGTTTAGCACCACCCGGGGGACACGTGTAGGGTGGGCCTAAGGTTAGGTGGTCGGAGCCTACGGACGCGAGCGACCCATCCCCCATCATATCCATATCGGATAACTTCCAGGCAAATATTAAAATGTTCTGGAAACTCATAAGAACTGCCAGGGGACGTTCAAAACAGCCTATAATGAATGCTATAAGAGATGAGAATGGCTATATTCTGAATGATGAAGTTTTGAGTTTAAAGAGATGGAAGGAATATTTTGAAAGCATGTTTATGAGTGAGGAGACAACGTATGAACTGAATGAAATAGGAACTCCGAAAGAAGAGAAAGGAGGTAGCGAGATAAGTATAGATGAAATAATGAAAGGTTATGATAGAGTTTCACTCGAAATGCTAAGAGCTGGAGAGGAAGTGGTGGCAGGCCTGCTGCACACCTTGTTTAATGTATGCTGGGAACTGAAGCGGGTACCGGGAGACTGGTGCAAAGCCGTGATAGTCCCAGTATATAAGGGAAAAGGGTCGCAGCAGGACTGTAAAAACTACAGCGGTATCAGCCTTCTTAGCATCGTGGGAAAATTGTATGCCAAGGTACTAATTGAAAGGGTCATGAAAGAAACCGATGGAAAAATTTGGGATGTGCAAGCGGGATTTAGAAAGGGAATGGGATGTACAGATCAAGTCTTCTCCATGCGCATGATCGCGGAGAAGTTTTTGGCCAAAAACCAAAAGGTTTTTTGTGCGTTCATAGACTTGGAGAAGGCCTATGACAGAGTGGATAGGAATGTGCTATGGCAAACGCTGAACTCATTTGGGTTGAGCGCTGGCTTGATACAGGCATTGGAATCTCTTTATAGGGACTCTAGTGCTTGTGTTAGGATCAACGGGGTCTACTCCGACTGGTTTGGCATCCATAAAGGTGTCAGACAGGGCTGTGTGGCTTCCCCGTGGTTGTTCAACCTATTTATGGACAGTTGTTTGCAAAATTTGAAAGTTGAAGAATGCGGATTAAGAATGGGTGAGTTAACCATCAAATTCCTTTTGTACGGCGATGGTCAAGTTATTCTTGCGTCGTCGGCGGCTGAGTTGCAAATGATGGTTACATTAATGAACAGATCATTAAAAGAAAGGGGTATGAAAGTGAACGCAAGTAAGACGAAAATTATGGTTTTTGAAAGAGATGAAAGTAAAACGATATGTGAAATAAGAATAGAAGGGGGAGTTGATCGAGCAAGTAGATGAGTTTGTATATTTGGGTTGCGTATTTAGCAGGGATGGGAGATATGATAAGGATATAGAACGACGAGTGAATGCAGGAAACAGAGTAAATGGGGCCCTGCACTCTATTGTGAAGAGTCAAAATGTGTCAAAAAAGGCACGTATGGCAATTCACAATGCTGTGTTGGTCCCTACTTTAACGTATGGTAGTGAAAGTTGGGTGTGGCAGAAGAAGCACGAGAGTAGAATAAATGCAGTAGAAATGCGGTCGTTAAGGAGTATGTTAGGGCTGAATCTGAATGACAGGGTGAAGAATTGTGTGATAAGAGAGGAGTGTGGTTTGCAAGATGATGTTGTGACCAGGATTAAGAAAGGAATGCTTCGGTGGTTTGGTCATGTGGAAAGAATTGATGAGGAAAGAGTGACAAAGAAAATTTATGTTGCAGAAGTGAATGGCAGAGTCGGAAAGGGACGTCCTAGGCGAAAATTTATCGACCAAATTGGCGATTTATTGAAAACGGGCCAAATTAGGAGTACCCTTAACCGACGAGCATGTATGCGGAGGTGTATGGATGTGAAGGAGGCGAGAGAGGTGTGTCAGGATCGTGCCAAATGGAATTCTGTAGTCTCTGCATACCCCTTTGGGTGACAGGCGTGAGTGTTTATGTTATGTTATGTTAAAAAATTGCCCAACATTGTGCTGTCCAATGACGTACACATTTACAATGGTACTAGTGGTAATTCGTTTTTTTTTTTCATGAAACAACATTGGATGAAGTGAAATAAAATTATTTTGGTAAAGAAATTGATAAATAAAGCTTAATCTAAATAAAACATATTGAAATCAAGACAAATTTGCTGCTAATTCGAACAACAAGAACTTCGTTAACACCGGACTAATCTTATCAAAATCCGTCTGCAGGCTTTTGATAATGAATAGGTTTATGTAAATCTTAGTTGAATTGCAAAGTTCTTTTTAAACATTAAAAGGGTGAAATGCGTGCGCACAGTCCACCTGACTGTAAGTGGTTGCTGTGGCCCATAGACAACTACATCTATCCACGTTTGCGAATCAAAATGCAGATGCCGGGAGGCATATGATGGAATGCTTCTTTTCCAGTAAATAGGGTCTCCGGTTCTCTACACACACCATACGAAACACAGCAGCATAAAGCTGCTATTTTACCTCGGACGAGCCGATCCATTCGTTAAAACTATGCAATTATTATAGCTGCAGTATGGCTCTACCACGTATGAAGTTGAAGATTTATGTACTTAATATATGAAACTATTGCTATGTATTCCTTCGGCATATTATGAATTATAAAATATTTTCTCGAGATAGCTTACGTAAAAGCAAATATAAACTTAAATTTTCATATTAATAAAAAAATTAAAGTGACTAACAAAGTGGGCAGTAGCCCACCTGAGTAAGGCGTTACTGCTATAGTAAGTTAGTGTTAGTCGGCAACGCAGCCCATGGACATCTACAACCAACTTCAAAAAAAGAAGTCTACTTTCTATGATTAAGTTAGAATGCTCCACAACCTGTAACTACTGGCTTTTTGTAGCCTTCACACCTTTTTTACTTTATAAAAAGTTCATCATCATCATCATCATCATTACAGCCCTTCATAAGTACACTGCTGAACATAGGCCTCCCCCAAGTAATGCCACAAAGCACGGTCCTGAGCCACCTGCATCCATCGACTTCCTGCATGTCTTACCGGGTCATCACTCCATCTAGTGGGGGGTCGCCCTACACTACGCATACCGTTACGAGGCTGCCACTCTAGAACCTTTCTTCCCCATCGGTTATCGGTTCTTCGAGCTTATATGGCCGGCCCATTGCCACTTCAGCTTACTAATCCGTTGGGCTATGTCGGTCACTCTGGTTTTACTGCGGATATCCTCATTTCTGAGTCTATCACGCAGAGAAACTTCGAGCATAGCCCTCTCCATAGCTCGCTGAGCGACTTTGAGCGTCCTCATACGGCCAGCAGTGAAGGACCACGTCTCAGATCCGTAAGTCATCACTGGCAACACACAATGGTTATACACTTTAGTTTTCAGAGATTGAGGTATACCTGACAAGAAGATGTGTCGTAATTTCCCGAACGCTGCCCAGCCAAGTTGAATCCGTCGATTGACCTCTCGGTCGAAATTGGACTTACCTAGTTGGACTATTTGTCCCAGGTAAACGTACTCGTCAACAACTTCGAGCATAGTGCTCCCAACAACTACAATATAGGTGTGACATGGACATTAAACATGATCTTTGTTTTGTCCACGTTCATCTTAAGACCTATTCGTTGGGAGACACCATTGAGGTCATTGGGCATAGTGATAAGGTGCTCCAGCGATTTTGCCATAAGGACTATATCGTCGGCAAATCGAAGGTGAGTGATATATTCGCCATTGATGTTAATACCGTATCGTTTCCAGTCCAGTAGCTTGAAAACGTCTTCCAACGCAGCGGTGAAGAGTTTTGGGGATATAACATCACCCTGTCTTACACCTCTCTGCAGTTGGATAGGTTTCGAACTCTGGTTCTGTACTCGGATAGCCATCGTAGCCCTACTGTACAAACACTTCAGCACTTCGATATACCGACAGTCAACTTGGCACCGCTGAAGGGACTGTAGCACCGCCCAAATTTCGACGGAACCAAAGGCTTTCTCATAGTCCACATATGCCAGGCAAAGTGGCAGATTGTACTCTTCGGTCTTCTGTACAATCTGCCGCAGGGTATGTATGTGGTCTATGGTACTGAAACCTTTTCGGAAACCGGCTTGTTCGGGAGGCTGGAAGTCGTCGTGTCTGCGTGCGAGACGATTCGTAATGACTCTCGAAAACAGCACGTAGACGCGGCTCAGAAGGGAAATGGGTCTGTAGTTCTTCAAGAGAGCGTTGTACGCCTTTCTTAAAGAACAAGACCACCGCGCTTCTGCTCCACGCCTCCGGAGTAGTGCCGCCATGGAGGACGGAATTGAAGAGCTTCTGAAGGACTTCAAGTACCGGTGTTCCACCCGCTTTCAGAAGCTCCGCTGTAATTCCATCCTCGCCCGTCGCCTTGCCGTTTTTAAGGTGGTGGAGAGCCATTCTAATCTCGCTCAGACTGACGTCCGGGATATTATCGGAATAGTGTCGGAAAAGACTTGCTCTTGTATCGTTACTCACACTTGCGCGTGGCTCCAACGATGATGCGTACAGCTGCCCATAGAACCTCTCAATCTCACTCAAAATCTCAGGTGTCCCTGAAACGATGTTGCCACACTCAGTCGCTTTGACAGTTGGCTCTTTCTGGCAGACAGATCTCTGGCAAAGACTTTGGAGCCCTGGCGCCGCTCGATCGCTTCTTTAATACGAGCAGTATTAAAGGTGCGTAAGTCTCGCCGCATGCATTTGGAGATCTGTCTGTTCAGTTGCCTGCATGCTGTCGAATCTGTTGACGATTGCAGCCTCATCTCCCGTTTAACAGCCATGAGATTAAGAGTGTGATCGGAGAGTTTTTGTGTTCTTCTGCGGTGGGTCTTGCAGAACTTAGCTCCGACCGCATGGACAGTTTCCACGAGCTTGTCATTCATATCGTCCACTGCATTGCAATCTTCTAGGCACTGAAAGCGGCTA
Source organism: Parnassius apollo (assembly GCA_907164705.1). Classification (NCBI taxonomy): domain Eukaryota; kingdom Metazoa; phylum Arthropoda; class Insecta; order Lepidoptera; family Papilionidae; genus Parnassius; species Parnassius apollo. The sequence goes on from CAJQZP010001271.1 coordinate 1,201,376, forward strand.
CGTAACTCGAGCTGAAAGGTTTCGGGATTCTGGATTAGAGCACGAGGGGGACGGAGCGTTGACTTCATTAGACGAGACCTCTCCAACCTAACGTTTAGGTTCAGTGTGCCTCTAACCATTCGCCTGCCAGTTTTCACCCTTGCGATCACTGAGACGTCACTGAACAGTTGGCGTCTGGTCGTCATAATGAAGTCAATCTCATTTTTTGTCGAACCGTCGGGGCTCGACCAGGTCCACTTCCTGTGAGGCCGCTTCTGAAAGAAAGAGTTCATCATAAAGAGACCTTCTTTCTCCATAAAGACGGCGAGCTGCTGGCCCCTTCGGTTCTGTTGCCCTACTCCAAATTTCCCTACCTTCAGCTCACCGCTTTCTCTTGTGCCCAGTTTTGCGTTGAAGTCTCCCATCAACACCGTGTAGTGGGTTTTGGAGGAATTCATGGCTCTGCAAATATCCTTATACATTTCCTCCACCTCCTCATCGGGATGCGCCGAGGTTGGTGCGTAAACCTGTATGGCCTTCAGCGAATACCGTTTGGTGATTCTGAGTATCAGGTACGCGACCCTCGTCGACACACTCCCAATCTTTACAACGTTGTTGACGAGAAGGGACAGAATTCGGGACAGATGGTCGCCCTCCCGGTGATAGAACAAGTTGCCGGACTCGAGGATCGCCGTGTCCTCCCCCTCTCTTCAGACCTCGGATAACCCAATAATATGCCAGCGCAACTTGTCTACCTCTTCTTCCAGCTCCAGTATCTTCTCGTCAGTCCTCACGGTTCGTGCGTTATATGTTGCCAGGTCGAGTCGTCGTAGGTGGCAACCGAACCTCCACCGGAGATTCTTAGCACCCCATGCCCCTCCGTTACCATGGTCCCACCGTAGCCAGGAATAGCGGAGCCGCCGCGGACTAGGGGCTGTTTGTTTGCGTCGTTATTCATGGGGGGATATTTGCCATAGTTGCCATGCTTGGCGAGCGTGTTGGCAACCGCAGTTTTTTATTATATCACTGTTGTTATCAGGAAGATGCTGCTGCCCATCTCCTGCCTGTCTCCCTCTGTCGCCTCTTACGACACCCACGGGAAGATATGGGGTAGTGGATATTGTCAACCGCCACTACACGGAAAATTTCTACACGGCAAATTGCAAAAAGTTATACAAATTTAATTTCCCGTTTGAGAAACAAAGAAAACAATATTCGTAACACCAAAACCACGAAACTGTTGTACGATATCACTAGTCTAAATGTTGAAGGTGGTACTTAGTACTAACTTGCAGATTCGATAGATTTTACTATCAAATATTAGGCTTGTGCTCTGCTTCTTAGTTACGAACGAATGTACGGCTTTGGAAAAAAAGCACAATGAGATATTCATCATTATCATTATTACAGCCCTTCACAAGTCCACTGCAGGACATAGGCCTGCCCCAAGAAATGCCACAAAGCACGGTCCTGAGCCACCTGCACGTCTTACCAGGTACCATTACACGTGTATGCTGTAAGAAAGATTAGAAGTCTCACCAATATTGAGACCGCTAGATTAGTTAATTTTAGTTACTTTATAGCATATTCTTATGGAATCTTGCGACTGACGTTGAATTCATATTTGTTTTGCAAACGGGAGCCGTTCGGGCTATTTATAACTTAAATTGTAATGAGAATTTAACCTAAGAGAAAAATTTAAAGAAATAAACAAATTCACTTTGGTATTACAATATATTTATTAAAATGTAATATATGTATATAAAATTATAATTAGCTTTCTTAGGAATAAATATATGTTCATACTTTAAACACTAGGAACAAACTAAGCTTGTAATACGAGTTACTAGACCCCACTGAATTAAGAAATTAGTAATTTATTTATAGGGCAATGTGTACGCTTTTACAACAAAATCCCAGAAAATGTGTAAAATTTGACATTAACAAGTTTACATGTATTATTAAAGAAAAATTGTACAAAAAGGGTTATTATAATATAAATGAATACATAAATGAAAATGACCCCGGTAATGAAGTGATCGCCACCAAACTGGTTCTATAAAAATTCATTCAAAAATTGTACAACATAACTGTAAAATGAAATATGTTTAAAAAAAAGTGCCGCTGAGTTACACGCCAGTTCTTCCCAGGACAGAAATTTTATTCGAACCAGTAGTAAACAAAAAATGACTTTCAAAAATCTATATTGAATAAAATTATTCATTTCATTTCATTTCATCTCCCGCCTTCTACAATCTCTATTGCTCGCACTATCACCGACATCACTAATCCGAACACCACCACCTCCAATACTCTTAGCGGTTTGCCGCAGAGTCTACTTTGCCTTGTTTACGCACAAAACACGTGTCGTCTTATCGGTAGTATTGGTAACGGGGTAGTGCTCGCAATGGAGGGAGGGCAGGAGGTGCTCTACTAAAACATCATTTTTTATTGTTTATTACGCTTTATTTGTGTACTAAAAAAGCGAAAAATTTAATTATGCTCTTCTAGGTGATTACCAACCTTTTACCAACAAAAATCTGATCAATTTATGTTTTCTTTTAAACAGATTGTGCAATTTTGTTTACGAGAGGCATTGATTTATATATTACACTAGATTAATAATTACCGCGCCAAAGCGTTGCCACTGCACATATGGCCACAGCCATATTCCTAGCTAATGTCAGTTCAGTGCTCAATGTGACGCCGACAGAGTTGAGCCGTGACAAAAAATAGGTAAAGGCGTAATGATTTCTTAAATTTACGCGAACACTACACATTGAATAAAACTAAATTTACGGATTTTATCGCGTTTATTTCACTACTTTTACTTATTTTTAATTCCCGACGTTTCGGGTGCTTTACAGCAACCATGGTCACACATCTCAGTCCCCCCGTGACCATGGTTGCTGTAAAGCACCCGAAATGTCGGGAATTAAAAATAAGTAAAAGTAGTGAAATAAACGCGATAAAATCCGTAAATTTAGTTTTATTCAATAGGTAAAGGCGTAATGAAAGAATGCTATTCAATGTCACAAAAACGTAATAAATCAAGCGGAATCACTTTCAACACATAATTTTTAGCTCTTATTTTCATATAAACGTAAAAAACCTCAAATAATTAAATAAAGTTATCGAATATTGCGATTTAGATTCAATGTTGCCACTTTTTCGCCTTTGTGATCCTACATTATTAGAAGACTATATAATTAATGGAGTAAGTTAATTTGTTACCTCTGATTTTAAATATTTTAGAAATTATAATAATAAACACGTTTTACCTTCATACAGAACAATTAATTATTCTTATTTTAGTTTATTCATGAATGATCTATCAAATATATTGTTGCGCGCCTAAGTTGACGTTATGTACCCGGCACTAGCGCCATCTAGTATCGGGGACGATAGCGAGGAGGGCTTCCTAGAAAATGTTAATCTTGACTTTCGACCAACAGCGGCATCTAGTATCGAATTGAATAACTAAGCTTTCTAGAAGCCCTACACTCGAACTTTCTGCGCCTGGTCGGTTGGCGCGCGTATTTACTTGAATATTCTGGATGTTTCGGGGAAAAAGGTCTATTTAAAGCCGCTGCAATATGCGATCGGGGCTGGTTGGGCGGCGGGCCTTAGGGTTTCCAAGTTCGATTCCCCGGTCGAGCCTTGACCCTATTACGTGAGATGTATATGTATGTAAACTAGATGATGTATACTAGATGGACTATATACGCGGGAAGCTACTTCTGCCTCAACAAGATTGCGGATGTGGTACGCGGTTCCTTGACAATGCACTCGCTCTTCCGAAATCAATTGCCTGCCAAGGTTATGAAGGAATCCTGCTTGAGCACGTTAGGAGAAATGAAGTGGGGCGGGTTAACCAACAAACAAATGCTCAAGCAGGCACTGAATTATAGGAAAAACACACTTACCGGGGTGTGACTTCGATGGAGCTGAGGCGCTTCCGTTTCTGTGATGCGACGTGAGGGGTTCTTCTGGGGCGCCCCAGAGATGTGATTCAGGCCAGTCGTGTGAAAGAAGAGGCGGTGCGCGACGATATCTCACACTATGTGAGGCGGTTACTTCGCACCACCCAAACCTGGCAAGAGAACACTCAAGGGCAGCGCGCGAGCGTATATTGCTTCGGCTTTCCTATCAATGCATCTCGGTCGGGCGCGCTTCTCATTGGTCGAAAGAATCACGCCACCTTCTAGAACCTGCTCTTTCCCCTCTCCCCCCCCTTTCAGTTTGTACGAAGGGACAATAAGTCAAAGGAAGGATGAACACTTGGCAAAATATACCCTCGAATAAATTTAAAATACACGAATCGTTTCCGCGTAACCAGGGGCAGTATTGAATTTGGCGAGACAAGCGAAGCTTCCGAGCGAAATAAAGTGAATCAGTGTGATTAATTATTAGTGTTTTAAGTTTTAATTTGTGTTCGGTAATAAAAGTGTAAATTTTGGTTATTCAATCGTCAGTTTTTCTGTCACGAACCTCAAGCTCGTAACAATATTTTATGTTGATAATTTTATATCAATCGTAATTTCATATAAATTTTATATTAGTTATATTTTATTACCTATTGTATATAATTTGATTAATTAGTATAATAAAATACTTATAAAATATGTTTTATTTTATCATTAGGTTTAGTTCTATTCATCTGAAAAGCTTTGTATTCTTTTTTTTCCTGAGGACGCAATAAAGATTTTAAAATAAAATATACTTTTTTAAAACAAAAGCAATTAACTGCAGCTTAAAAAAACATGTTTATTGCGTATTTTGGGTAAAATTTCATATAGTATGCCACACCAACCCGCCATTGCATGTTTCTGTATCTATCTTCATCTAATCTAAGCGACGGTATTGTTTTCACAACTTGTGTAAGTGCTATAGATATATGTTTATTTAAAATGTTTAGTAATTTCAAAGCTACGTCGTCGCGATTGGATAGTGGTTACACTTTTTTCGACTCGCGGTAATGTTGTGGTTAGTTTCTTTAGTTTTGTATAACTCAATGACGAGAGGTAGGACTCTTTTTTACCTACTAACCTCTTACATATTTCTGACACTAAGCAAATAAATAATTAAACGCTTTATACATACGATAGATCTAGATATTCATCCTCTCTCGAATTTAATATTTGAAATCATCTGGTTTTCGATGTTTACACTGCCGTGGAGTTTTAATAATCTGACACAAGTTATTCTGAGCACAGCTCATGAATAATTCACGAGGCTTCATTTCCTGCGGGACACAATTATGATCCATTTCATACTTATTAAGAAACTAGGTTTTATAGAGTTATCGCCCTAGGGTAAATTAAACATAAATCATTGTAAGTAATACTTTAGGAGTTCTTACAGATAATTTGTAAACTTGACACTAGATTTGATGTAAATGCTTCATACCACCATAAAATACGGCGAATGTTTTTGTATGTGATTTCATTTTTCTTCTTTCATCGTCATCATCATCATCATTACAGCCCTTCACAAGTCCACTGCTGAACATAGGACTTCCTGCATGTCTTACCAGGTCGTCACTCCATCTAGTTGGGGGTCGCCCTACACGACATCTACCGGTATAAGGCAGCCACTCGAGAACCCTTTTTCCCCAACAGTTGTCGATTCTTCAAGCTATATAGCCGGCCCATTGCCACTTCAGCTTACTAATCCGTTGGGCTATGTTGGTCACTCTGGTTATACTGCGGATATCCTTATTTCTAAGTGTATCACGCAGAGAAACCCTGAGCATAGCCCTCTCCATAGCTCGTTGAGCAACTTTGAGTATCCTCATACGGCCGGCAGTGAAGGACCACGTTTCAGTCCCATATGTCATCACTGGCAACACGCACTGGCTGTACAATTTCGTTTTCAGGTTTCGAGGTATACCTGACGAGAAGATGTAACGTAATTTCCCGAACGCTGCGCAGCCGAGTTGAATCTGTCGATTGACCTCTCGGTCGAAGTTGGACTTACCTAGTACCATAGTTTACGTCTTTCATAAAGATGCTACTGCCAATTTCGTTTCATTTTCCTCTGTCCCACTTGTTACACCCGCAAGATGATATAGGAGAGTTTATTATGCATATAGGGGATTTTTTACATTACTAAGAGTACATAATTGATAATAATCACTGGGAATGAGTTGATTGATACCATGCCTAACACTCCTATGTTTCGTGGGGTGGGTGTATAGAACCGGAGATCTCTTTTTATGGAAACGAGGCATTCCATCTTAGTCCTCACGGGTAACAACGAATATGCATTTTGATTCGTAGCCGAGGAAAGATGTAGATGTAAGGTCTATGTCTATACTAACTATTTAACATTAAATGGACCGTGCGCTTGTTTTTCCTATAAAAAATGCTGTTTCTAAATGTTTGCATACTTATTTTTCTTAAACATTACTTTGTAAATTAATGTTTTAAAAACAGTACCGCTGGGTTTCCTGCTGATTCCTCCCAGGACAAAAGTTTTTTCACGAACCAGTGTTAAAGCTTAAATGGAATTCAATAAGTGTTCTTATAGTCTATATTTAATAAAATTATTCTCCTTTATTCTATTTCGTTCAAGTTGCCAGGTTTGGCAGGCAGGTTGGCAACGGTAGTTTTTTATTATTTTGAGTTGTTAACGGGAAGATGCTGACACCCATCTCCTGATCTACCTCTCTCTGTATCTCTTAGGACACCTACGGAATAATGTTGTGTGCTGGATATTCTTATACCAGAACTACGTGGATAAATTAATGGGATTTGGAACGACAAAATGATTGACTATCTGATTTGTATTTTTTATTGTATTTATTGAAATAATGACTCGCTTTAAATAAAATCAATACGTTGCGATATTCTATTCCAAGACTATTATTTATTTAATTATTTTGAGTTACTGTGAGGAAGATGCTGCTGCCCATCTGTTACATTTCCCTCGGTCACCTCTAACGATACCCACGGAATGATATTCGGTAGTGGATTCTCTTACGGCGCCACTATACAGCTACTCGCTAAACTACAAATTGACAACAGATATGTTCGTACTCTGAAAACTAGATTGTACAAACAGTGCGTGTTGTCAGTGATGACTTACGGTTCTGAGACGTGGTCCTTCACTGCTGGCTGTATGAGGACGCTCAAGGTCGCTCAGCGAGCTATGGAGAGGGCTATGCTCGGAGTTTCTCTGCATGATAGACTCAGAAATGAGGATATCCGCAGTAAAACCAGAGTGACTGACATAGCCCAACCGATTAGTAACCTGAAGTGGCAGTGGGCCAGCCATATAGTTCGAAGAACCGATAACCGATGGGGAAGAAAGGTTCTAGAGTGGCAGCCTCGTACCGATATGCGTAGTGTAGGGCGACCCCACACTAGATGGAGTGACGACCTGGTAAGACATGCAGTAAGTCGATGGATGCAGGTGGCTCAGGACCGTGCTTTGTGGCACTTGGGGGAGGCCTATGTTCAGCAGTGGACTTGTGAAGGGCTGTAATGATGAATGATAATGTTCGTACTTGTGTTTTACGACAACTACGGAAATCTCTGATGGATTAATTATGCCTTCACCACACAGCACCAAATATGTACGTTAAAGACGAAAAATGCCGTGTAGTGACGGTTGAGAATATCCACTACCCCATATCTTCCCGTGGGTGTCGTAAAAGGCGACAGAGGGAGACAGGTAGGAGATGGGCAGCAACATCTTCTTGATAACAACAATTAAAAAAATAAAAACTGCGGTTGCGAACCCGCTCGCCATGCGTGGAAACTATGGCAAACATACCCCCATGAGCAACGACACAAACAAACAGCCCCCAGTCCCCGGCGGCCAGGGGTAACCCAGGTTCGGTTGCCACCTACGACGACTCGACTTGGCAACATATAACACACGAACCCTGAGGGCTGACGAGAATATACTGGAGCTGGAAGAAGAGGTAGACAAGTTGCGCTGGCATATTATAGGATTATCCGAGGTCCGAAAAGAGGGGGAGGACACGGTCATCCTCAAGTCCGGCAACTTGTGCTATCACCGGGAGGGCGACCATCTGTCCCAAGGAGGTGTCGGATTTATCGTTCACAAGTCTCTTGTCAACAACGTTGTAAAGATTGAGAGTGTGTAGACGAGGGTTGCGTACCTGATACTCAGAATCACCAAACGGTATTCGCTGAATGTCATACAGGTTTACGCACCTACCTCGGCACACCCTGATGAGGAAGTGGGGGAAATGTATGAGGATATTTCTAAAGCCATGCATTCCTCCAAAACCCATGATTGTGATTATTATCAATTATGTACTCTTTAGTAATATAAAAAATCCCCTATAATATGCATAATAAACTCTCCTATATTACCTCGCGGGTGTAACAAGTGGGACAGAGGAAAATGAAAGGAGATAGGCAGTAGCGAGTGATAGTTTGGAGAAGTTCTATATATACAGTATATGATTCGGAATGTTGATAGCGTGATTTAAGCTTCGGTGTATTTCGCTTGTGGCGCGACGACAGCGCCGCTACATCACCCCCCTGCTCAGACCAGAGGTCGGTAGTGCAGCCTCGTTGCCGACGAATGTGCAAGTGCCAGGAGATTGCCTTGTAGTCTGCGGTGAGTCGAGAAGAAGGCAAGTAATCTGCGAAAGTGTCGTAAAGCAGAGGCGAGCAGTAAGGCTCAGAGCCGTGCCGAACACTGTAGCGCAGAGTGTAGCTTGAAGGAACAGGAATCATTATTATTCCAGTGCTGCGATGAACTTTGTAAAGCTAAATGGCTCGCAGGATGTCAAGATTGCAGACGATATCTGCTCGGGAGCAAATAGGTGGGGTATTCTGTGATGATGATGAAGCTTGAAGTTTCCGAAGTTTGTTGGTTGCGTGTTCTGATCACGTCGGGTGGTCACCACTATGGCCGTGGAAGGAAAAGGGGAGATCTCCTGCCGGGCAAGGTGTTCTGCCCGGGGAGCGGCCAATACTTCGTGTGATAGTTCGGAGATGTTCTATATATTATACTGTTTATGATTCGGAATTCTGATAGCGTGATTTAGGCTTCGGTGTGTTTCGCTTGCGGCGCGACGACAGCGCCGCTACAACTGTTATGATTTTTTTTTACCTTTTATAAGCCAGTGCTTGACCATAATCCCACGTAGTGGTAAGTGGTGATGCAGCCTTACATGGTAAATCACACTGTCTTAGCGTAACAAATGCCTATTCACTCTTGCCTTGAAGATGCCCAGATTGTATTCGGACAGAAAAATTCCGGCAAATTATTCCACTCTTTTGCTGTACGCATTGAAAATGTCGAAGTAAGCCGCTTGGTTCTATTGCGTGGAATATCGATAACAAAGCGGTGAAGATCTGCCGACCGCCTTGTCGTCTGACGGCGAAAGGGAGGAATTAAAGCGTGCAATTCCTGCGCACACTCTTCGAAATGCATCCTATAGAGTACTGAGAGGCTGACTACTCTGCGCCTGTGCTCGAGGCTAACAAGGTTGGTTTCAACCAAATCAAGGCCTCTTAGCACGTCGCTGCACCGAATCTAACGCTGCCAGGTGGCATTTTGCAGCACCAGCCCTTATGTGACAGCAGTACTTCATGCACGACCGGACTTACGCTTTATATAAGGTAAGAAGCTATCCCGGCGTGAAGTACCGCTTGCTTGAAAAAACACCACGTTTCCTTGCGGCGGCTTAATTGATAATAAATGTTAACGTAATAAATTCAGGTGGACTGTGTGCTCGTGTGTCACTCTTATCCTACAAGAAAAAAAAAACTATGAGAAACCAAGTATTTATGAACTAAAATTCATATTAGTTGAAGCGAATAATTTTTGTTAGACATGACGATCGAGAGAGGAAGAAGCGTCACAGAAAGCAACTACTGGAGTCAATTTTTATTTTTAATAGAGCCTTCGCACACATCGGTAAAACTCATATTCTGCCTACAACTATTAATGGTCTATAAAACCAATGAACACACAGTCCAACTAATGGTGAGTGGATGCCGTGAGTCATAGATTTACAAGTACATATAATATCACAGTAAAATAGTTTCCGGGCTCTCGGCACTCACCATACGAGACACCACATTCTTTGTTACACTAATATTTTGTGCAAGCTTGTTTGAATCCCGGTCGAACCGCCGATTTAACTAATATCAAGTGTATAACTTAAAATTAAACGCAAAAGTTGTTTAAATTAAAAGTTAAAAATTTACAGCATAAATACGCCCACTGACAAGGCACAGGCCTTCCCTCGTTTTTGAGAGTTTTAAGGTAAGGAAGTGTCCACCGCGCCGCCCCAATGCTTGTTAGCGGACTTCATAATGTGTTAGCGGACGTCATATTGTCTTCGAAATATTTTTTTTTTATTTCTCTGACATGCAGGTCTCTGACATGCAACATTTTCTTCAGCTCTTAAAATTATAATCCACAATTTCATTGGTGCCGGTGCAGATCGAACCCGGGTTCCTAGCCACACGACTAGTTCATTTGAATGTGATTGTAGTTACAGAGTAAAAGCCGTTGGTAATTACTAAACAGCTATTTACGCCTGCAGAGTTAAATTTATACTGCAAGTTGCAGACAAACATATAACCTTATTAACAATAATAAACCAGGTGCAGGTAATAGTTAACTGAAATTTACCAAAGAATGCTTTACATGTGGAGATCTCTTCATGATTTTGCCTTGATATATGGTCTGACACAACTGCCGGATGTCGGCCAATTGGGACAGAATGCGATCTTTCTTTGCATCCTACCCTTGGAGGAGGGTATACTTCTCGCCGGATGATCCCAAAGTTGTTTGTAATTATGTCGCTGATGTGGTGTTTCAGAGTAGAGAACTTTTTATTCCTTCCTCTATAGTGCCCATTTGAGGTAGATCTCTTCCATGGTTTAGTCGCTCCTGTAAAATAGCATCATACTATAAGCAGGAGTGTTACCGGGCCCGGGCTGACGCATCATCGTCCCGGAATGTAAACATCAGTGCCCTTAAAAAGAAGTATAATTCCGCCTCTAGGTCCTCCAAAAGAGTCATTACCAAGGCAAAGTCAGAGATATATGCTCTGACTTTGCCTTGGCAATGACTCTTTTTGGCAGAATTAGCACAAAACTAGTTCGCCTTCCTTCTGGAACCCGTGAATTCTGGTCTCTCACCAAGGCTGTCTAAGGATACTTCTGGCTGCCATCTCTTCCATCTCTGTGTGGGTGTCTTCAAAGCAAGAGTAATTAGGCTTTGTTAAGTCAATCGGCTTCACCATCTTAGGCTACATCACCACTTACCATCTGGTAGGATTGTAGACAAGCGCTGCGCTTAGAAAAAAAAATAGATTTAAGATGATCAATTTTTCGTTTTTTCTTTCCTCGACACAAAAATGAATAATTTTCTTCCCCCCATTATGAACAGCAGTCGCGTTTACAACCACTACATTTACGAGATCGTTGTTATCCATACGCATTTTGGTATACTTTATGTTCACGTTCTATATCAAGTGAAAAAGTTATGTTGGTGATGATGATTTTTCTTTTGCCCATATTTCTTTTCCCGATAATGACGAAGAAGCCTGAAGAGAATTTTAGAAAATTAATTTGTTGTTATATTTTGTTACTAAGAATTAGCTTTATAAATAATTGATCATCAATAGAGTACTCTGTTATTACAGCGCTATCCAATTTTCATTAAGTTTTATTGAAGATAGATAGAGCTTTCATACGTGTTAATTAACATCACAATAAATTACCTCATAACAGGCTATTCTTTTACTGGGATATATTTCGTAAAACATACAGGGTTACTGGAAACTCGACTACTTGGTGGCAGGGCTTGACATGAGAGTCAAAATGCTACACAATTGACGACTTATTGATTATTAGAATACGACGCGATGACTAAAAATGTAAAGGATGAGAGCAAAGTTAAAAAAAAAAGAAAACTGAACAATCTACTTAATACTGTGACATATTTCCGACTAAATATTTAATAGAAATTAATTGCTAATTTATTCTGCTAGGGGCTAAGTTGAAATTAAAGAAAATGCAAAACTATTACGAATTTATTACAGTATTTACAATATTGTGGTAGTTAAATATTCTAACACTATTGCAACACTAATGGGATCATAATAGGGAGCTTGAGGGGTCTTCTTTCTTGCTTGTTATTTGTCTTGTTCTTTTTTTTGCGCCCAGAAGCAAAAAAAGCTACCCTCCGGAAAGCGGAGGAGGGAGGTGGTGAACGCTCGTCGCAGCCAGCTGTGTGGTTATGTGGAGACTTTTACCCACTAAACACCATCTGTGGGATTGTCTATAACCTGTTAAGATCATTGAGCCGTGTCAAACGCGCCCCCCTCGAGTAGCCGCTGAGAAGTGTGCCTAATCAAAGCAGATTACGAGATGAGATAGGGAAGCTCAGCTTCGGCCGAAAGCTTGTTGGGGGATCCGAGAGAGAGTTTCTCGGCATGCGGATATTATAGCGAGTAGGAAGTGGGGTTGCGTAGGCAGCTGCCTCGCGAATGAGGTGATTTGAGTGCGACTCTGAGGCTTCGAAGAATTTCTCAGAGAGTAATTTTAGGAATTGTGGGGAGCTCTAAGTCTCGGTTGAGGTTGGCGCTACAGACGTAATAGAGTACGTTTGTAGTCCGACTACAGAAGAGGATTTGAACTAAGTATTTGAAGTTCATTTAATAATCTAAGTTTAGCATGAGTAAAATAGGGGCCGCGTAGGTCATAACGGGTTCTATACAGACCTTATATAGGGTTTGCTTGTTGCGGAGGGACATTTTACTGTGTCTGCCCAACATGATGTACTACCATGCTGTGCAACCCATGTAAAATCGCGCGATGCGAGTTACTTTCTTGATATGGGGCTCGAAATTGAGCATCGTATCAATGATGACGCCTCCCGTCGCGCCAAGTAGCGCTCCCGTCGGGATTTTTCCGTCACTTAAGAAAAATCACGACGAGAGAGAAATCACTTTTTTTATTTCTGCCGTTGGTGTCACGTCGGCAAAGAGTTGGTGTAAGCGCTCCACCTTGCGGGGCCTTGCTCTGATGCGGGGTGCGGGAGACCTGTCGAAGCGAGTGAGGTGTGCGGGGTGGTGGGCGGTCGCTCCTTCGCCGTCCGTAATACTCATGTTTTCTTTAAGATGTCTTATAATCTCTTATAATCCTGTATTTTAATATATGTATTAAAAGTTGTAATATATGTATGTATGTAGTTAAATTTATAATGTGTATTTTAATATAAATCTTTAATACATCTGCCAGAAAATTATATAATATATATGGAAAAGGGGTAAACTTAAAAAAAATAAGTAAAATAATAAATTAAAAAAGTATTATAAAAAGTAAAATAATAAATTAAAAAGTATTTATAAACATAGTTAAAAAAATGATTTTATATGCTTTTTTTTTTGCAATGAAGCGCGGCAATTACTAAATTAAATTGCATGCGTTAAAATAAAAAACGTTGCTGAACACTACCTATTATATTAACTGGCAGGACAACGTCCGCCGGGGTCAGCTAGCGTTTTATAAAATATTTAACTATAAAAAACACCAATTTAAATTTAATAATTTATTGACATAACATTGAAATATATTACATATTAAAAAAACTAAAACTTAAACTTAAATTATCATACAGTCTTATAGTATTGCGCCCAGCAAAGACTTAGAATATATACTGGCATATATATACTTGTAATATATAGGTACTCGTTTCCTCGTTGAAGTGCTATATTTATCCTTTGTGCGAGAAGAGAACCACTCCTCTTATCACCACCAGCAACAACCAGTTGTGGATACAGTTCCTTTAGAAACTTCACCGTAGGTCCAATGGACCTATAGTATATAGTCTCTACAGCAGATGGCACGTTGTAGTCATCTCTCATAGACTCATATATGTGCTACTTAAGATTCAATTGAAATAAAATTTTATGATAAATATAAAACGAAGAAGTAAATACATTACTGCCAATTCAATTGATATTTGAGATTATTTATTGCTAGATCAATTGATATTGCTTATACTTGATGGCTACCCAAGAAAGGATGATTGTAAGATAGCCTCATTATTTCGATTTTCTTTTCTTTTCATTTGCTTCATCATTAGAGATTAATAATCACTAAGGGGACTACAGGAGCTAAACGCAAGTTTAATAATGCCTCAAAGTATAATATGATCTACTGCAGTAAATAAAACGAGAAAAATATATGATATTTTTCTGTATATATGCTAGTTAGATGTTGTGTTTAAAACATGATACTCGTAAGAAAAAAATCACAAAGATAGGTAGGTACCTACCTCTAAAAATATCATGCAATCATTCTGATTTTTTGTTAGATTATTATGCAAGCGACATTTTAACATATAGGTAGTTGTTTTAATTTTTTAGTCCAATTAATAGATTTTTTTTAAATCGCATATTCGTACACTTCGTAAATATATTCGTAAATACGATCGAATGTTTGCGTAAACGCCTGTGTACAGACACTACTGCCAAAGAGTAGTTTTTGTACACCTGAAAGACACTGCGGCCCGAGGCGAGGCCTGTTGCTTTAAAGAAGTGTCGCTCTTTTTGCCGCAGTATTTACGTAAAGACTATATATGTATTTGTATGATTATATTTTTAAATTCATTGTTTGATAAATATTTTTATTTCCATAAATATTCTTATTACGTCTATACGTTAATATAAAATATTTTAAGTTAAAATAGCGTAGTAAGGTACATTGTTAATAATTATCATTTTGTAAATATGGGACATATAGTGAAACCCGTTACGACGTGTAAAAAACTTTCATATTATAACTCAAACGCCCAAAATATGAACGGTTTTAAAAGGTAGGAACATTTTATTATTACTAAGTACTTATATTTATAACAATAAACCTATGTTTTTAGCAACGTAGAATTTATTACATTACACGTATTTGGTAGCGATATAATATATTTGCAGTTTGCACTCGAAAGTGCCCGGGTTCGATTCCAGAAATATGAAGTCAAACTATCTTTTTTGCCTTTTATATATTTAGATAAATTTGTTAAATACTTTTATTAATAAAAAAAGTTAAAATATAATAATTGTTTAAACCTATAAATTTTAGATACGTAGTTTATTACAGTTAGTGTCTGAGTATTCAACCAACGTGTACCTATTTGGTGGAGGTATGGATTTGCAGTTTGCACTCGACAGTGCCCAAGCTCGATTTCAGGAATGTGAAGTCAAATTTTCTTTTTTTGTTTTTTATAATTTAGATACTTAAATTTATTAAACACTTTTTATAAATAGATAAGTTTGAAATGTAGTTACTATTTACAGGAGAAAGAAAGTTGAAAACATCAACACGGATGTTATTTCTAATGCATATGTACCTACAACTTTTCTAAGCTGTAAGTGCGTTGGGGTAATACCTACCGGACGATTTTCGACTAGTTAAAAGAGTCGGGCAAAAACTTTATTTTCTCGACATCCATATACGTCAGATTTCTGAAAAATGGCGCAAATCGTTAATGGTTACACGCTAACACGTAATTCAGCTATAAGAAGCATTTACTTTTCAAAACTCAACAGTTTCTGTTTAAAACGTGTGCGAAAACAAGGCAAAATTTTTTATATGCATGGTGAAGAATTGGCCATCAAGGGGAAAGACCGGACGTCGCTAAAAATCGCAAATAAAAGTGATAGGGAAAGACCGGATGGACGAAAAAAAAATACAAAAATAACCTTGTTTTATAAAATACTGCGCAGCACACGCCCTACTTCTCGGAGCGACTGGCTGGAACTTGGGGTTGGGGCAGAATATAATGGAGTCTTGTACCGTATTGCTAGCTTTCAATAATATAGCATAATTCACCGGGAATTTGAATTTTACGGTCTTACCCCATCACCGATCTTACCCCAATGCACTATATAAATGTAATAACAATAGAAAAACTAAAAATACCTAATGTTCTGAAAATTGCGATATGACTTATCACAGGAAAGAATGTAGTTTTTTTATTTTGTTTATAAGTAAATAGTAACTTTAATTATTAATTATGTATGAATGTTAGTTCTTTTACTTTTAACTTAACAATTTTTCAAAGACAAATACAAAAAAAAAATAAACGAAATGCAAAATTACCTATCTTGTGAACCACAGAACTTGAAAATTTAGAATTGATATTTCTATGTAATTTAAAATCTATAACTTTTTTATATATTGGAAACATTGGAACCTTACGAATATCATGATTGTGAAATTATTGATACAAGTAAATATTTTTCATCGAAGCATGTACTGGAAGAAGCTTATAGTACACAGGTCTCATAACGATTCATAAAAAACGTGAATTGAATCGCACACAGAAGAGCGCGCGCAGGCATAGTGATTTCCCATAAAGCACATGATACCATATACCATAAAGTACACGGTAAAGTTTTCATTATGCTTATGTTGCATATTATATCCTCTTTATCATGTATAATTACAACGTTAAATAAATAAAAAAAAAAATATAGATATTAAAAAAATATATACATATATATATATATACATATATATATATTGATATAGATATATCTAAAAAAAGTCTTATGTAAATCATAAAGATGTGTAAACGGCGCCACTTCGACATTTTTTAATAGAGATCTTAAATAAAAATGTTCAAGTTTGATTATAAGTTCAAATCACTTTTATTTCAAAAGCACCCACATCCATAAATTTTCAAGTAACACTCAAATCGAATAACACTCAAAATAATTTCACTGTCCCATATATTTGTTTATTATTTTTAGCTATATCTTACTTGTTATCTTATCTATTAAAACACTCGGGCGTAACCTCGGTAATCCGTTAGTTTGACCTCACTGTTAACCGTGTAGTGGCGGCTAAAAATATCCACTACCCCATATCTTCCCGTGAGTGTCGTAAAAGGCGACAGAGGGAGACAGGCAGGAGATGGGCAGCAGCATCTTCCTGATAACAACAACTGTACGACAAAAAAAACTGCGGTTGCCAACCCGCTCGCCAAGCGTGGCAACTATGACAATATGGGTATATAAATGAACGAACCCATGAACAATTACACAAATAGACGGCCCCCAGTCCCCGGCGGCGCCGCTATTCCTGGTTACGGTGGCGACCATGGTAACGGTAACGGCGGCGCAGGGGGTGCTAAGAATCTCCGGTGGAGGTTCGATTGCCACCTACGACGACTCGACCTGGCAAGATTTAACGCACGCACCCTGAGGACCGACGAGAAGATCCTGGAGCTGGAAGAAGAGATAGACAAGTTGCGCTGGAATATTATAGGATTATCCGAGGTCCGAAGAGAGGGGGAGGACACGGTGATTCTCGAATCCGGCAACTTGTTCTATCACCGGGAGGGCGACCATCTGTCCCAAGGAGGTGTCGGATTTATCGTCCACAAGTCTCTCGTCAACAACGTTGTAAAAATTGGGAGTGTGTCGAAGAGGGTCGCGTACCTGATACTCAGAATCACCAAACGGTATTCGCTGAAGGTCATACAGGTTTACGCGCCAACCTCGGCACATCCCGATGAAGAGGTGGAGGAAATGTATGAGGATATTTCCAAAGCCATGCATTTCTCCAAAACCCACTACACGGTGTTGATAGGAGACTTCAACGCAAAACTAGGCACAAGAGAAAACGGTGAGCTGAAATAAGGTAAATTTGGAGTAGGGCAACGGAACCGAAGGGGCCAGAAGCTAGCCGACTTTATGGAGAAAGAGGGACTCTTTGTGATGAACTCTTTCTTCCATAAACGGCCCCACAGGAAGTTGACCTGGTGGAGCCCCGACGGTTCGACAAAAAATGAGATTGACTTCATTATGACGACCAGACGCCAACTGTTCAGTGATGTCTTAGTGATCGCAAGGGTGAAAACTGGCAGCGATCACCAAATGGTTAGAGGCACACTGAACCTAAACGTTAGGTTGGAGAGATCTCGTCTAATGAAGTCAACGCTCCGTCCCCCTCGTGCTCTAATCCAGAATCCCGAAACCTTTCAGCTCAAGTTACGTAGCCGCTTTCAGTGCCTAGAAGATTGCAATGCAGTGGACGATATGAATGATAAGCTGGTGGTAACTGTCCATGCGGTCGGAGCTAAGTTCTGCAAGACCCGCCGCAGAAGAACACAAAAACTCTCCGATCACACTCTTAATCTCATGGCTATTAGACGGGAGATGAGGCTGCAATCGTCAACAGATTTGACAGCATGCAAGCAACTGAACAGACAGATCTCCAAATGCATGCGGCGCGACTTACGCGACTTTAATACTGCTCGTATTAAAGAAGCGATCGAGCGGAACCAGGGCTCCAAAGTCTTTGCCAGAGATCTGTCTGTCAGAAAGAGCCAACTGTCAAAGCTTAAGACTGAGTGTGGCAACATCGTTTCCGGGACACCTGAGATTCTGAGTGAGATTGAGAGGTTCTATGGGCAGCTGTACACATCATCGTTGGAGCCACACGCAAGTGTGAGTAACGATCCAAGAGCAAGTCTTATCCGACATTATTCCGATAATATCCCGAACGTCAGTCTGAGCGAGATTAGAATGGCTCTTCACCAGCTTGAAAACGGCAAGGTCCCGGGCGAGGATAGAATTACAGCGGAGCTTCTAAAAGCGGGTGGAACACCGGTACTTGAAGTCCTTCAGAAGCTCTTCAATTCCGTCCTCCATGGTGGCACTACTCCAGAGGCGTGGAGCAGAAGTGCGGAAGAAGCGTTGTCGCCTTTAAGAAAGGCGACAACGCTCTCTTGAAGAACTACAGACCGATTTCCCCTTCTGAGCCGCGTCTACGTGTTGTTTTCGAGAGTCATTGCGAATCGTCTCGCACGCAGACTCGACGACTTCCAGCCTCCCGAACAAAGCCGGTATCCGAAAAGGCTTCAGTACCATAGACCACATACATACCCTGCGGCAGATTGTACAGAAGACTAAAGAGTACAATCTGCCACTTTGCCTAGCGTATGTTTATTATGAGAAAGCCTTTGATTCCGTCGAAATTTGGGTGGTACTACAGTCCCTTCAGCGGTGCCAAGTTGACTGTCGGTATATCGAAGTGCTGAAGTGTTTGTACAGTAGGGCTACGATGGCTATCCGAGTACAGAACCAGGCTCGAAACCTATCCAACTGCAGAGAGGTGTAAGACAGGGTGACGTTTTATCCCCGAAACGCTTCACCGCTGCATTGGAAGACGTTTTCAACTACTGGCTACTGGACTGGAAAGGATACGGTATTAACATCAATGGCGAGTACATCACTCACCACCTCATCACCTTATGGCAAAATCGCTTGAGGACTTAAGCACTATGCTCAATAATCTCAATAGTGTCTCCCAACGGATAGCTCTTAAGATGAACATGGACAAAACAAAGATCATGTTTAATGTCCATGTCACACCTATGCCGGTAGTTGTTGGGAGCATTATGCTCGAAGTTGTTGACGAGTACGTTAATCTGGGACAAATAGTCCGACTAGGTAAGTCCAACTTCGACCGAGAGGTCAATCGACGGATTCAACTCGGCTGGGCAGCGTTCGGGAAATTACGACATATCTTCTCGTCAGGTATACCTCAATCTCTGAAAACTAAAGTGTACAACCAGTGCGTGTTGCCAGTGATGACGTACGGATCAAAGACGTGGTCCTTCACTGCTGGCCGTATGAGGACGCTCAAGGTCACTCAGCGAGCTATGGAGAGGGCTATGCCCGGAGTTTCCCTGCGTGATAGACTCAGAAATGAGTATATCTGCAGTAAAACCAGAGTGACCGACATATCCCAACGGATTAGTAAGCTGAAGTGGCAATGGGCCGGCCATATAGCTCGAAGAACCGATAACCGATGGGGAAGAAAGGTTCTCGAGTGGCAGCCTCGTACTGGTAGGCGTAGTGTAGGGCGACCCCCCACTAGATGGAGTGACGACCTGGTAAGATACGCGGGAAGTCGATGGATGCAGGTGGCTCAGGACCGTGCTTTGTGGCATTACTTAGGGGAGGCCTATGTTCAGCCATGGACTTGTGAAGGGTTGTAATGATGATGATGATGATGACCTTACTGTTGTTAGATGGCGTTCAATTGATTGTGTAAATGTGCGTGCATCATTCGAGGTAACTTGGCTTGGCTTGGAATTGTAACACTGACTTTTTAGAAATATAACATATATAACATAAACACTCACGCCTGTCACCCAGAGGGGTAGGCAGAGACTACAGACTTCCATTTAGCACGATCCTGACATACCTTTCTCGCCTCTTCCACATCCATATACCTACGCATACATGCTTGTCGGTTAAGGGTACTCTTAATTTGGCCCATTTTTAGTATATCGCCAATTTGGTCGACAAACTTCCGCCTAGGACGTCCCTTTCCGACTCTTCCATTCACTTCTGCAACATATATTTGCTTTGTCAGTCTTTCCGCATTCATTCTTTCTACATGACCAAACCACCGAAGCATTCCTTTCTTAATCCTGGTCACCGCATCATCTTGCAAACCATACTCTTCTTTTATCACACAGTTTCTCACCCTGTCACTCAGGTTCAGCCCTAACATACTCCTTAGCGACCGCATTTCTACTGCATTTATTCTACTCTCGTGCTTCTTCTGCCACACCCAACTTTCACTACCATACGTTAAAGTAGGGACTAATACAGCACTGTGAATTGCCATACGTGCCTTTTTTGACACATTCTGACTTTTCAAAATAGAGTGTAGAGCCCCATTTACTTTATTACCTGCATTCACTCGTCGTTCAATATCCTTATCATATCTCCCATCCCTGCTGAATACACATCCCAAATATACGAACTCATACACTTGCTCAATTAACTCTCCTTCTATTCTTATTTCACATACCGTTTTGCTTTCATCTCTTTCAAAAACCATAATTTTCGTCTTACTTGCGTTCACTTTCATTCCCCTTTCTTTTAATGACCTGTTCATTAATGTAACCATCATTTGCAACTCGGCCGCCGACGACGCAAGTATGACTTGATCATCGGCGTACAAAAGGCATTTGATGGTTAACTCACCCTTTCTTAACCCGCATTCTTCAACTTTCAAATTTTCCAAACAGCTGTCCATAAATAGGTTGAACAGCCACGGGGAAGCTACACAGCCTTGTCTGACACCTTTATGGATGCCAAACCAGTCCGAGTAGACCCCGTTGATTCTAACACAAGCACTCGAGTCCCTATACAGAGACTTTAATGCCTGTATCAAACCAGCGCTCAACCTAAATGCGTTCAGCGTTTGCCATAACACATCCCTGTCCACTCTGTCATAAGCCTTTTCCAAGTCCATGAACGCACAAAAAACTTTTTGGTTTTTCGCCAAAAACTTCTCCGCGATCATGCGCATGGAAAAGACTTGATCTGTACACCCCATTCCCTTTCTAAATCCCGCTTGCTCATCCCAAATTTTTTCATCAGTTTCTTTCATAACTCTTTCAATTAGTACCTACGCGGATTCCAGATGTGGAGGATCATGCACCTTCCCTGTTGGACCTTCTGCTGACCTCTCACCCGGACGGATATCAGATTTCCGTTGACGCCCCTTTAGGCTCCTCGGACCATTGTCTTGTCCGGAGTGTGGTGCCACTCACGTTGAAACCGCGGTTGCATTCTGCAGGCTGCCGCCGTGTTTGGCACTATAGGTCAGCCGATTGGGATGGGATGCGGTCTTTCTTTGCATCCTACCCTTGGGGGCGGGTTTGCTTCTCGCCGGATGATCCCAACGTTGTTGCGGATTCTGTCACTGATGTGGTACTTCAGGGTATGGAACTTTTTATTCCTTCCTCTGTGGTGCCCATTGGAGGCAAATCTCAGCCATGGTTTGGTCGCTCCTGTAAAATAGCATCATGCTATAAGCAGGAGTGCTACCGAGCCTGGGCTGACGCATCAGCGTCCAGGGATGTAAACACCAGCGCTCTAAAAAAGAAGTATAATTCCGCCTCTAGGTCCTTCAAAAGAGTCATTGCCAAGGCAAAGTCAGAGCACATAGGCAGAATTGGCGAGAGACTAGTTCGTCTTCCTTCTGGAACCCGTGCATTCTGGTCTCTCGCCAAGGCTGTCCAAGGGAATTTCTGTCAGCCATCTCTTCCATCTCTGCACAGGGAGGACGACTCACTGGCCCACACCGCAAAGGAGAAAGCCGATCTTCTAGGCTCTTTCTTTGCGTCTAACTCGACTCTCGATGACGGGGGGAGTACGCCGCCGACCATCCCGCGGTGTGAGTGCTCCATGCCGGAAGTGCAGTTCACTCAGCGCTCGGTTCGCAAAGCACTCCTCTCCCTGGACATCCATAAGTCGAGTGGGCCTGATGGAATCCCCCCCAATTGTGCTGAGGACGTGTGCTCCAGAGTTGGCACCGGTTTTAACGCGTCTTTTCCGGTACTCCTACTCCCTAGGCGTAGTCCCAAAATCATGGAAGACGGCTTTCGTCCACCCGATCCCTAAAAAAGGCGACCGCTCAGACCCGTCCAACTACCGGCCTATCGCCATCACCTCCTTGTTCTCCAAAACAATGGAGTTCATTGTAAACTGCCAGCTCATGAGGTACCTTGAGGATCACCAGCTGATTAGTGACCGCCAATACGGTTTTCGCCGTGGTAGGTCAGCTGGTGATCTTCTGGTCTACCTAACTCACAGATGGGCGGAGGCAGTAGAGTCCAAGGGGGAGGCATTGGCCGTTAGTTTGGACATTGCGAGGGCCTTCGATCGGGTTTGGCACAAAGCGCTTCTTTCGAAGCTCCCTTCCTATGGGCTTCCCGAGAAATTGTGCGATTGGATCACCAGTTTTCTTGCAGATCGGAGCATCAAGGTCGTTGTAGACGGTGCAAGCTCCGATTGCAAGCTTATTAATGCTGGTGTTCCACAGGGCTGCGTGCTATCGCCAACGCTGTTTCTTCTGCATATCAATGATATGTTGCAAACCCGTAGCATTCATTGCTATGCAGATGACAGCACTGGTGATGCTCTTTACACCGGCCGAGCCAATATTTCTCGGGAAAACGTCTTTGGGTGCCGGGACAAACTTGTGTCTGAAGTCGAGTCTCTGCTGGACAGAGTCTCGGATTGGGGGCGACTAAATCTAGTCCAGTTTAACCCCCAGAAGACACAAGTTTGCGCGTTAACCGCTAAAAAGAACCCCTTTGTCGTATCCCCTCAGTTTCAAGGCACTCCCCTTGTTGCCTCAGCCAGTATCGGAATCCTCGGCGTCGACATATCGAGTGACGTGCAGTTTCGTGGTCACTTGGAAGGGAAGGCCAAATTGGCCTCTAAAAAGCTTGGCGTGCTCAGCAGAGCGGGACAGTATTTCATGCCGGCACACCGCCTGCAACTTTACAAGGCGCAGGTTCGGCCGCTCATGGAATACTGTTCCCATCTCTGGGCTGGGGCTCCCCAGTACCAGCTCCTTCCACTTGACCGCATCCAGCGCAGAGCGGCTCGAATCGTTGACGACCGAGTGCTTTCCGATCGGCTCGATTCACTGGCGCTGCGAAGAGATGTTGCATCTCTTTGCGTATTTTATCGCATCTATCACGGGGAGTGCTCTGAGGAATTGTTCGGATTAATCCCAGCCGCCAAATTTCGTGAACGCACTACACGGCAAACGTCCCGATACCATCCACACCATCTGGATGCTTGGCGGTCCACCA